>SZWC01000850.1:257429-289405 GCA_023375785.1 Penium margaritaceum
CTCGGCGACGGCCGCGATTCTCCCCACTGCCTTTGCGTGATTCATGAGCGCAGGATCCATCTTTAGAAAGAGCAGTGTCTTGCGCGTGCTGCTGTTCCTTGCCACGTCAGCAGACTCAGGGTCGAGAGGAGCTCATGCTCGCACTCTCGCTTTGTCTGCCGAGCCACACGCCCTGTTTGTCCAAAACCTGTCCATATATATGTCGTGCGATGGATTTATTCTGTCAGCTCTCTGGAACTCCCATAGGATAAGTAGAGAGACTAGGGCTGCGGATGGATGGATTAGTGGGACGCCTAAAGAGGCCTGCCCACAGCCATACCATGCCCTGCCATGTAGGATAGACAGGAGGGTCGAGAGAGAGATGGGGATCTCTCTCTCGGCCCTCTTGCTTTTTCTTTGATGTTGTGCCAAGCCCAGTAGATCAGTAGATGAATAGGATCGGACGGTTGCCCTTTTTCCAACATTCCCCCCCTTGTCGATCCAGCGCTGATGAAGTTGGAGCCGACAAGTGGAAAAAGAGAAGAAGCCTCCCCGTGAAAGCAGAGCCGGAAAGACGAGGGCAACGAAAGAGAAAGTGGGCGAGGCACGGGAGTGCACGGCAAAAGAAATCCCCCCCCCCCCCGGGCCAACCGAGCCTCGCGTGAGAGAAAAAAAGAAAGGCCAGAGCAGCAAGACGTAGGGTGTACAGTGGGCCAGTGAGAACTTTTTAGCCCGGGCACTGTCCCGACGGCTGAGAGATAGAATGGTCCCAACAGCACACCCTGCCCAGACTTGGGGGAGTGGGCCCTGCCTTCCGCGCATCCCGCCCGCCGGGTGAACTGAACACAGCCCACCCACGGGGGTGTGACAGGGGGGAGCGAGCGAGCGGGTTATAGATGGAGAGAATTTGCAGGTTGGAATGGCGTGGGTCCCGCAGCAAAGCAGAGTAGGGGGAGAGGGTATTGGCGTTATGCGAGGATCGAGGCGCAAGAGGAAGGCAAGGCGTAGGAAAAGAGACAGTGTAGCGGCAGGCAGAAGCAGAAGAGGGTGGGGAGAACGGTCGCACGCAACCCGCGTCCGTGCCAATGCCTCATGTGGGGGGCACGGAAGCGGGAAGCGACGACTGTTCCACCAAGAGTACTCTCCGTCCGTGCCAACGCCTCATATGGGGGGAACGGAAGGAGAGCACCTGGAACGAGCGGCAGCGGGAGGAAACAAGAGCAAGAGAGGAGAAAGGCATCGCCAGGGAGAGTCAGGACGAGGGGAGAAGACCCATGCGAGTGCAGAGATGAGCATGACGATTGGCAGAGAGGGCTTTGGTGAAGATGTCAGTAGTTTGATCGACGGTAGGAAGGTAGTGCATGACAACCTCACCCTTGGCAACAGCGTTGCGAACAAAATGATACTGGCGACGAACATGCTTGGTGTGGTCATGGAGAACTCGGTCCTCAAAGAGAGCGATAGCCCCTTCGTTGTCACAGTGGATGGGTGTGGGTTCGAGTTGATCGAAGCCGAGCTCGCTTAGAAGCATACGAAGCCAGACCGCCTCTCTGGTGCATTCGCTCTCGGCAATGTACTCAGCTTCTGTGGAGGAGAGGGCGACCACAGATTGCTTCTTGCTGCGCCAGCTGACGGGTCCACCATTGAGAAGGAAGACATAGCCAGAGGTGGAGCGGCTGGTGATGTGATCACCAGAGAGATCGGCATCACAGAATCCCTGGAGAACATTGTTGTTAGAGGAGTAACGAATCGCAAGAGAAGCGGATCCACGAAGGTAGCGAATGCTGCGCTTGGCTGCCACGACGTGAGCAGCAGTGGGGCGTTGACAGCCTTGGCTGAGGAGGCCAACAGCAAAGGAGAGATCAGGTCGGGTAGCCACGGAAGAGTACATCAGCGAGCCCACCATGCGTGGAAAATCTTGGACATCTGCTAAGGAGGCCAAGGGTGTGACAGTGGTGACTGGTTTGGTAAGACCATGATCCTTGGAGAGTGGTGTAGGTTGGGAAGTGGATGCTCCAAGTCCAAATTTGTCAGCCACACATTGAGCGTAAGTAGCCTGAGTGAGTGTGACGTGGCCGTGCAAAAAGTCATGGGTGATTTGAATTCCAAGGTAGTACTTGAGGGGCCCCATATCAGTCATCTCAAAGCGACGGGAAAGCTGCTGTTTGAGAGTATCCAGAGCAGAGAGTGATGGTCCGAATAAGATCAGGTCGTCCACGTAGAGGATGACGCCGAGTAGGTTGGATCCTCCACGAAAATACACGGAGTGATCAGAGTGCAGACGTTGGAGACCTTGGACCAGGAAGAATTTGTGGATCTTGAGATTCCACTGTCGCGGAGCTTGCTTGAGGCCATATAGGGACTTGTTGAGTTTGCAGACATAGTCGGGGTGATCCGGTGACTCAAAACCTTCTGGTTGAGTCATGTAGATGACTTCCTTAAGGTCACCATTAAGGAAAGCGCTCTTGACATCCATCTGATGAAGATGCCACTTGTTGTTGGCGGCCAGAGAGAAAATCACCCTGATGGATGAGTACTTGGCTACTGGTGCAAAGGTGTCTTGGTAGTTGACTCCAAGAACTTGACTGAAGCCGCGCGCGACAAGTCGTGCCTTGTGACGATCAGGTGTACCTGCACTGGTCAGCTTTGTCTTGAATACCCACTTACACGTGACGATGGGCGTGTTGGGTGGTCGAGGGACCAAATCCCATGTGTGTTGTTTCTGAAGCTGAGAGAGCTCCTCTTGAGCTGCTTGGCGCCATAGATCTGCGTCTGGACGACGCATGGCATCTTTGAAGCTGGTGGGGTCCACCACTTGTGTGAGTAGTGCTGTGTGGTCAAGGTTGTCGTCTGCAGAGGGTTCGGTTGTAGACAGAAACCCGAGTTGGAGAAACGTCGGGGGTCTGGCAAGTCTGGTCGATCGCCGTAGCCCTGACTGTGGCGGGATGTTGG
Organism: Penium margaritaceum; assembly: GCA_023375785.1. Lineage (NCBI taxonomy): Eukaryota > Viridiplantae > Streptophyta > Zygnematophyceae > Desmidiales > Peniaceae > Penium > Penium margaritaceum. The sequence goes on from SZWC01000850.1 coordinate 260,361, forward strand.
AGGTGTCTTTCTGTGAAACAATAGGAGCAGGATGATGTTCCTCTGGAACCACAAGAGGGAGGACGCCAGCGTGATCATCCGGTGTTGGATCGACAGAGAATTTTTGCAAAGGTGGCGGCGTTGTTTCAATGTAGACAGTGGGTGTGACTGCTGGTGGTGTTGTATCACGTGCACGGTTGAAAAAGCTTTCATCAAAGATAGGCTGCCTGCTGCGAATTACTCGTTTGGAATCTGGATCCCAGAGTCGATAGATGTCACGTGTCTCATATCCAAGAAGGGTACAGACTTTAGATCGTGGGTCCAATTTGGATCGCTCTTGTGGACGGATCCAGGCATGTTCTGTGCAGCCGAAAATACGGATGTGCCCCAGATAGGGCTTGTGTCCGGTCCATGCTTCATAGGGTGTGGATGTACCTGCAGGCAGCTTAGTCGTGGGAAGGCGATTCGTGATATATGCTGCAGTGTGAAGAGCTTCAGCCCAGAATGCAGATGAGAGCCCGGCCGTATGAAGCATAGTCCGAACTCTCTCAAGGAGAGTCTGATTCATTCTTTCGGCTTTGCCATTCTGTTGTGGAGTGTATGGCACTGTGGTTTGATGCTGAATGCCTCTTTCATCGTAGAAAGCCTTGAGGTTGCGGTTGACAAACTCTGCTCCGTTGTCAGTTCGGATCTTCTTCACGGTCAGGCTGGTTTCGTTTTCAACCTGCCGAACCCAGGTTTTGATTTCTTTGACAGCATCAGATTTGAAGCGGAGAATCTGAGTCCAGACCATGTGTGAATAATCGTCTAGAATGACGAGAAAATAGTGCTTGTTGGAGAGGGAGCCTTCCTTGATATAGCACAGATCCATGTGAACGAGCTCCAGGCACTCATGATTTCAATGTGACGGGAGTGTTTGAAAAGACGCTCGATGTTGTTTGCCTGTGATGCAGCCGCCGCACATGGGTGCTTCTTTGTCTTGCAGCAGGCTGTCCGGAAGATCATGAGCAACTGAATCTGCAGCCATTTTTGTTAGAGTTGAATAACTGACATGTGCCAGCCGCTTGTGCCAAAGTTCTGCTGGGTTTGTCAGAGATGGCTTTGTTGGTGTAGGAGCAGAAGCCACAAAAGCCATTTCTTGCGTTGCTGAATGTCTTGATGGTTCGCTGGTGTCAAGGATAGTCAGATTTCCCATCCGTGTAGCCACGGCTGCCAGTTGCGATGCTTGGTTGTACACCTTGCAGTTCTTGTCAGTGTCAAACACTACTTTGAAACCTTTGTAGTTGAGCTTGGTGACTGAGAGGAGGTTTGCGGCAAGGTCTGGGACATAAAGTACATCTTCAAAGGTCCTTGTTACCAGTTTTCCATTGCACTTGATCCCAACTCTCACTGTTCCTTGACCGTAGGCAGGGATGGTTCTTCCATCACCAAGACGGACTTCTCGTGGCGTCAGAAAACGTTTGAAGTTGATGAACTGGTCCTTTTTGCAGGTCATGTGTTTCGTACACCCAGAGTCCATGATCCATGCCAAGATACCAGAAGCCAGGAGAAGGGCGTTGTCGATGGAACACATGGCCAGTTCTTCAGTCACAAACTCTTCTTCAGTCATGATGTGGTGTGCTGAATCTGCTGGTTCTGAGTCATAGAATAAAGGTTCTGGTGGTGTAGTTGATATGTCCCCGTCAGGCATAGTTGGTCCTTCAGATAGGAGGTTCAACTGAAAGTTGTCCTCTCCGTCTGATAACTCCTGTGCTTTTGTAGATCCTGTAAGAAAGGCGGCCACGGTGGACATGTAAGTAGTCAGCATTGCTTGGTGTGGTCGTCGGGACCCATAGTGACGAGCAAAGTTTGGACGCCGTTTGGGGCAGTCCACGGCAATGTGCCCTTTTTGCTTGCACGTCCAGCATTCTCGGTCAGTTGGGGGAACATATCCTTGTGGTGAATGAGGAGTTGATGAATCTCTGTTGTTAGAGTGCGTAAGGGAGCCCTGACTGCCGTTAACATAACTTCCAAACTTTTTTGTCCTTTGTCCTTGATTTTTGGTCACAAGACCAGCTTCTCCTCCATTGTCCTTGATATGTTGCTCTTCAACAGTCATAAGTTCTTCAACAGCCTTCTCCAGAGTCAATGAGTATGGTTGATTTCCAGGTGGTGCTGCTGATGCAGCTGCTCCTGCAGCAACACCGGGTGCCCCACCGGCGGCTCTTCCTTGTGCATCAATGGCTTGCTGTAGTGTTGTTCGAAGTTCAGCCAGTTGAGCATCAAAGATCTTCCCTTGTTTCTGAAAAGTCAGAAGGTGGTTGATGGTGTCTTTGAATCTGACAGGTAGTCCACGAAAAAGAGTTAGCACTAGAACTCTCTCGGAGATTGCTTCTCCCATTGATGCGATACGGCTTGCTAGGTGCTTCAGATGGGACACGTGGTCTTCCAAACGTGTTCCTTCTTCCATCCGTTGTGTGTGGAACTCTGTCAAAAGGCTTCCTAGTTCGACGTCGCTTGTCCTTTCATAACGACTCTTCAGGGCCTTCCATGCTTTCCTTGGACAGTTGGTTGGGTTGTTGTCTCTGATGATAAACTTGAGTTGTTTTGTAAAGTTCAGTGCCAAAATTGAAAAGGCCTGATCACAACGCCGCTTCCAACTGAGTTGTTCTTCAGCTGTTGCTCCTGCAGGTAATATGTCAGTGGGAGGATCGCAGACAACTCCCCATAGGCCCTTGTTCAGAAAAACCATCTCGATGTTGAATGCGAATGTATGGTAGTCATCGCCGTCAAACGGCGCAACTTTGAAATGGTCTCCATGGTTGATTGTTGCTGCCATAGTTGTAGATCTGATGACGCCACCTGCTCTGATACCAAATGTTGAAATTTACATACCAGGATCTTTTGGAAGTCTTCAGATACAGTACCCTGATAGGTCAACTTTTTCAATCCTCTACTGAAGTGTCGATAATACTCTCTCATACACGTGTTGCTACTCTCACACACACAGGCACTCTTGCCTGAATAATGTCACTGACTGTGCGATTCAAGAGGGTGAGCTGAAGGCACAGTTACACGACTCGTCTCACAAGCTTTCCAACGGTACCAAGCTTGCTCAGAATGATTACACACAGACGAAGTAATAGCAAATACAAGACTACGGCTACTTGTATGTCTGTACTAACTAGAGCAGAAAAGTACAAGTGTTGAGCAGTCCGGTATCCTTGTGTCTTCGGGGTCTCAGCCACAAGACGTGCCGGACACCGCGTGATGATCTCCGATCATCGGCAGACCGAGGTTGGCAGATGCCCAGCGCCCTCGGTGCGATCCATGGACGGGATCGTCCGGATCTGCGGTAGCCTCTTCGTAGTCGCCGATCTCTCAGCCGGTTGTCTTGAGATGACGGAGGGACCGCACCTCTTGTCTCGGCGACGGCCGCGATTCTCCCCACTGCCTTTGCGTGATTCATGAGCGCAGGATCCATCTTTAGAAAGAGCAGTGTCTTGCGCGTGCTGCTGTTCCTTGCCACGTCAGCAGACTCAGGGTCAAGAGGAGCTCATGCTCGCACTCTCGCTTTGTCTGCCGAGCCACACGCCCTGTTTGTCCAAAACCTGTCCATATATATGTCGTGCGATGGATTTATTCTGTCAGCTCTCTGGAGCTCCCATAGGATAAGTAGAGAGACTAGGGCTGCGGATGGATGGATTAGTGGGATGCGTTAAGAGGCCTGCCCACAGCCATACCATGCCCTGCCATGTAGGATAGACAGGAGGGTCGAGAGAGAGATGGGGATCTCTCTCTCGGCCCTCTTGCTTTTTCTTTGATGTTGTGCCGAGCCCAGTAGATCAGTAGATGAATAGGATCAGACGGTTGCCCTTTTTCCAACAGGCACGACCCTTCGGTCCAAACCAGGACACGCTCTGTCCTTGGAGGCAAGACCGTGGGTGTGCTCGTGCGATTTATCTTCTCTGTTTACAGGCAAACATTGGCTGGAGGGGCAAGCAACGAAACTGCACCTTTAAACCGGTAGCAGACATCAGCTAACATCAGCCTACATTGGCCTCAACGTAGCAGAGACACAGATTGCAGAAAGGGCAGCCAAAACGGCTGGCCCATCAGGAATAGTGGGTGCTGCCGCAGGGCAGTCCTCAAACACAACAGGGGCTGTCGCAGAGCAATCTTCAAACTCAACAATGGCTGTCACAGGTCAGACTACTGGAGCAACAGTGAGTGCTACCGCACTGCTGCAAGGTCTCGGATCTTTGGGAGGAATCCCGGTCTTTGAGGGGAACGACTTTCTGCTCTGAAGATGGCAGCTTGAATTGGCAATGAAAGTGCGCGGCTTCATCAAGCTACTGAAGGGAGAGGAGCAGGTTACTACGGTGGGCTCACCCAAGCATGAGGTATGGATGGAACGGAATGACATTGTCATGTCATTCCTAAGCAATGCAATTGCTAAGAAGTATGTTCCCATCATTGCCGGGTTCACGCAGGCTTCCGAAGCTTACGACAAGCTCAAGCGCGTGCACCAATCCACCTCCCTCGCAAACATATTATTCATCCTACAGCTACTGATCAGCATGCGGGTGAATGGGGGGGAATCAATCCTCGAATTCCTATAGGAGTTTGAAGCACTCCTTGGCGAGGCTCGCCTGATGAACTGGGACCTTGACAAAAACATGCAAGCCATGATCCTCCTCATGGCGCTACCAGAGACCTGGAGCCCAATGATCACCGTCATGTGCGGCTAGAAGGAGGATGACCTGACGTACACGGCAGTGTTTGAATGCGTGCGAAACGAGGCCATGCGCCGTAGCGGAAGTGAGTCTAACTTCTCAGCCTATGCCACATGCTACGGTGGCCGCGGGAGCAAAGGGTCAGCCTCTGGTCAGAAAGGCGGTAGCAGAAGCGGTGGTGGCGGAGGCAACAATGGCAGCAAGGCTCCCAAGCGACAGGGCAAGTGCCGCAACTGCAGTAAACCTGGGCACCGGGCAAGAGAGTGCAGGTCGCCAAAGAATGAAGACGGTGGAAGCGGTGTGAACAAAAGCAGCAAAAAGGTTGACAAAGAAGCCACCAACATGATGGCACAGAGCATGCCTCCGGCAAAAGGAGCGGCGGTGCTCAGGCCAGGAGATTTCGGGCTCAACTCTGGCACCGATCATCACTCTAGTAATGACAAGGCTGGATTTGTCTCCATTGGCCCCACCGAGCGGCGGTTCAAATGCGCAAACGGTAGCGTTGTGAACGCAAAGGGCGTGGGAGACAAGCTGGTGAGCATCAGCCTCAACTGTGCGGAGAAGGATCTACGGCTATGTGACGTGGTATACATGCCTTCCTTTGCGGCAAACCTCCTGTCCGTGTCAGAAATAACAGACAACGACATGACGGTGGTGTTCACGCAGAAGAAGGTGGTCATTGCCAGGAATGAGGACATCAAGGTCCTCTACACGAACAAAGATCTCGTGGCACAAGTCCCAGGGGTTGACGGGCTCTACGTATTGCGGACAACGGCAACAAAGAGCTCGGAAGAAGAGGGTCATGCGGGTGCGGCGGAGGCAGTGGTCCACACCAACGTAGGAGAGCACATCAACGGAAACTGAAAAAACACCCTCTGCCGCAAAGGATGAAGACACTGATCCGTGGCATAGACGCTTTGGGCACATTGCAAACAACACGCTCCAAGTCATCCAACAACAACAACTGGTCTGCGGCATGGACAGCTTCAAGAAGGATGCGGTTCGGTGTGGCAGCCTGTGTGAACCTTGCCTCCAAGGCAAGACCAAGCAAACGCGCTTTGAGCGCAACGGTCGCCGCATAGATTCAGCCCTTGACCTGATTCACACCGACTTGTGTGGACCCTTCCGCACGGCTTCAGACGTTGGTAGCAAGTATTTTCTGACCTTCATTGATGACCACAGCGGCAAGGTGTGGATCTTCTTCCTCAAAACAAAACAAGAGGTCAGAGAAAAGTTGCAGGAGTTTGTCGCCATGGTGGAGCGACAGACTGGAAAGAAAGTCAAAGCAATGCGGAAGGGCCAACGGCAGAGAGTATGAAGCATGCAAGGGCTGGTTGCGGTAACATGGGATCAACCAGCAGCCCACAATGCCTTACACGCCGCAGGGCAATGGTGTTGCCGAACGGATGAATCAGACCATCCTCGGCATGGTGCGTAGCATGCTCTTTGATGCCAGCCTTCCAGCGCGGTTCTCGGTGGAAGCGGCAAGAACGGCATGATATCTCGTCAACCTGACTCGTGCAGCTGCTCTGGGCAGGCGCGGAAAGAAAAAGGGCAAGCAACAGATAACGCCACAAGAAGTTGGGTTAGGGAATAATCCAGACGCATAACACCTGAAAGTGTTCGGCTGCACCGCATGGGCAAAGGTCGATGCGGGAAAGGGTGCCGGCAAGCTGGATGCAAGAGCACGAAAGTGCGTTATGGTGGGCTATGAGACGGCCCACAAGACATACTGCTTGTGGAACCTGGCAGGAAGAAGACTCATCACCAGCTGGGACGTAACCTTTGAAGAAAGGAAACCAGGCAAGGAAGAGATGCTTGATCCCACGCAAGCTCCAAAACAGGGAGAGTGGTTGGTGCTGCTGGAGTCAAAAGATCAAGCTCCCAAAAACTGGCAAGTGATGCCAATACGACAGGCCGTGAAGAACAGTGATGTCACAGGGAGGGCGGCTGTGCAGGCTGACACAGCGGCAAGCTCCGACACACAGTCGGAGACGTCCGAGGCCTCTGAAACCAGCTCGGAGGCCAGTGGCTCTTCAAAAGAAGAAAACTTAACTTCAGGGCAGCCAGTATCACAGGAGCAACAGCATTGCAAAGATCCACCAACAATGCAATGTTGCAGCCCAAATTAAAGAAAGCAAAATCCAAAGTACAACGCTGACACCGGAAGCTGGACTGGACTGAGCTGGTCCTGTTTGGCTCAGGGAGAGCCGCTCACTGTGGTTGAGGCGCTGGCGAGGCCAGATGCGGCCAACTGGAAGGAGGCGGTGGGCAGCGAGCTTGTGTCCATCGAAGAAAATTGCACATGGGTGCTGGTGGACAAACCCGCTGACGCTCACGTGGTGGGCTCAAAGTGGGTGCTCAGGTTGAAGCGAAAGCAAGACGATAACATCCACAAGTACAAGGCAAGGGTCATGGCGAAAGGATTCTCACAACGCGCAGGGTCTGAGTACAATGAGACCTTTGCACCGGTCGTTACATTTGCCTCCATCAGGTCCCTGCTTGCCGTCGCTACCACCAAAGACCTTGAGATCCACCAGATGGATGTGAAGACAACCTTCCTTTATTGGGAAGCTCGACAAGGAGGTGCTAATGGAGGTAGCGGAAGTTGTCAAAGCACCCGAGGGTAAGGTGTGCAAGCTGGTGAAGGCGTTGTACGGGTTGAAACAGGCCCCACGGACCTGGTACAAGGAGATGGACAACTTCTTGGCTGAGATCTCCTTTGCATATTACAAGAATGACCCCAGTGCCTATGTGCGGGAGGACAAACATGGCTTGATCCTTGTGGCATTGTACGTGGACGATCTCATCATGTGTCCGTCCTTGCAAGAGGCCCTTACGGACCTCAAGAAAAATCTCGCCAGCAAGTTCAAGATGAAGGACATGGGACCTCTCGAGTACTACCTCGGGGATTGCTGTTCACTGCATTTGCAAAGCAGGCACCATCGAGCTTAACAAGACCAAGTACATCATGGATGTCTTGAAGCGCTACAACATGGAGGATTGCAAAACCGTGAGCACCCCTATGCCTTCCGACTGCAAGCTCTCCTCCTCCATGTCTGCAAGTAACCAGGCAGACCAGCGGGAGATGGAAAAATTTCCGCACCAGTCCGCCGATGGGAGCCTAATGTATGCGGTGGTGGGAACGCGATCTGACATTGCTTATGCAGTGGGCTTGGTGAGCAGGTTTGTGGCCAACCCTGGGCCAGAACATTGGCTAGCCGTGAAGCAGATTTTTTGCTATCTCCAATAGACTCGGCACGTGGGACTTCATTTTGGAGGTCTAGAAGAATCAGCCTTGCTGCGAATGACATGCTAGAGTGACGCGGACTAGGGAGGGCAGATTGACGACAGGAAGTCCACCTCGGGATTTGTCTGTCTTTTCAACGGTGGTGCAGTCTCGTGGGCAAGTAGGAAGCAGGACTCCGTCTCTCTTTCTACTGCTAAGGCGGAGTACACTGCACTCTCCGAAGTGGGCAAGGAAACACAGTGGCTTCGCAGTTTGCTTGATGAGATCAAGGTACCACAAGAGGAAGCAACGGTCATCCGCATCAACAACCAAAGTGCCATCGCTATGGCAAAGGATGACATGATCTCCTGGCGTACAAAGCACATCAAAATTTGGTACCACTACTCACGTGACCTTGTTGCCAAGGGTGTTGTGGAACTGGAGCACGTCGCAACCAAGAAAATGCTTGCGGACTTCTTAACAAAGCCGCTAGACAGCGACTTGCAAGTTGCAGGTGCTTGAGGAGTCGGCATGGTGGATGCAAGAGATGAGAACTAAAGACCAAGAAAGTTGACATGCACAAACACAACCCAGAGCTACAGGTTCATGCGGGAGAAAACTACCACAGCAGGTGGCCTAAGGTGCAAGGAGAGACTGTTGTTTTTCTATACCCCATGGCCACTGATCTGGCTTGACGGACAGGTTGGGCATGCACTGCTCCCTTGGAGTAAGTCCCCCAAACCCTGGTCGTGGTGCAAATCCAAGCAAGACACCAGAAGTGTAGCGCAACGGAGAGCATAATGGATTTTGGAACAAGAGGTCCTGCGATCGAGCCTTGATGTGCGCAGGAAAGTTTTTGACCTTCCTGCACAGGGGAAGCTTCTTTGACATTTCTCCATGCATGAGGAGAGTACGCCACTTGGCGGTCAGTGGATGCGCCAATTGGCAGACTGGTGAGGTGGTGTGGAGTGACCACCCCAAAAGTGCCACTACCCACACACCTTAGAAGCCACGCCTAGGACTATATGTACCAGGTTCATTCCTCATTCCTATTACACAATCTGGCCTTAGATGCTCCTCACAGAGTTGTCCAACTAAGGAACAGTATAAAGAAGACACTGGTTGGTCTAAGCCCCAGGAGTTAGTCTTCGACTAGCACCTCACGCAAAAGTGACCAAGTGTTTAGCGGACACAGATGCTAGCAAGTGACTGCCTAGGAACTGCTCAGTGTGGAACTATGATCCTGAGGGTGATATTTTCTCCTAGTTAAAATGCTAGGAGCAGACAGCAGGTGCTATTTTTTCAGCCCCGTTTCCTAGTCTGTTTGTCTCAGGTCGGTTGACACCTTTTAGGCTTTTGCACTATCATACCGCATTCGTTCTACGCTCCCGGGTCCTTTGCATGTGAGCGTCAGTTGGAACAGTTCATCACGTTGTAGCTCATCCTCCCTCGCCCTTCCCCCCAAGGAGGTGCGAGTTGCGTTACCTCCTGCACGCCTGCCCTGCCCTGCATGACTGAAACTGAGTTGCGGTCGTGTCCTACTCTATGTCCGTTTTTCCATCTCCCATGCCCTCCTCTCTTGCTCCTCTCTGTGACGTTATTACATGGCTTCATGATCCGAAGTCTTGGTTTGCACCTCCGTCCACCGCATCTATGTCTCTTGCTTGCTGCCTTGTGACTGTTACCGATCTGGCAACTCTAGTCTAGGAGCCTGCCAGGACGTGGATCACCGACTATAGGGCCACGCATCACATGACGGCCTCTCGCGAGGCCTTCACTATGCTTGGTCCCGATGGCAATGTGTCCGGTGTCTAGACAGGCTTTGGACAGGTGTTACTTGTCCACGGCGTCGGCGTCGTTCGTTTCTGTGGTCCCACCGAGGATATCTTTGTGATCGATGTCCTCTTTGTCCTAGGTCTTGAGCTCAGCCTACTTTCTATCATTGCCCTTGGCTGCATGATCATGGACGTCTTGCACTTGCGTGCCAGTGGCAATGTGTCGTTACGTCAGTCCGGTCTTGTCATTTTGCACGCCCCAGCGTGTGGCAACCTGTGGTGCCTGCCTCGTCTGTCTTCCCTTCCCACCGTCCCCTCCCCGTTGGCCGCCACAGACCACGTGTTTGTCACCAGCACTCTCTCTCTGTAGCACACACGCCTACTACACCACTGCCTTTGCCACATCCACTCTACTACCATAGATGGCATGCTCCACACCCAACCGGCCAAGGGCCTTGACCCGGCCTACTTCCCCTGGCCGTACCCCACTGTGTGCATTGATTGTGCCTAGGGTAAGATGCACCGGTCCACTTACCCTTTGTCCTTCTCTTGTGCGTCCGCCGCTGTGGACTTGGTCCAATGTTATGGGTCCTCTTCTTACAGAGTCCGTCAGGGAGCATACGCGCTATGTTCTTAGCCTCACCGATGACTACTCTCACTACCGCCGTGTCTTCTTCCTTCGACAGAAGAGCGATGTTTCTCCCACCATTCAGGATTTGGTTGTTTGTGCGAAGCGCGAGTGTGGTCGCTCTCTTGACCGCTTCTATTTTGATTGCGATGGCAAGTACATGGGAGAGATCACGACCTTCCTCACCTCCCACGGCATCAATCATGAGGCATAGGGGCCTTACAAGCCAGCCAAGAGCGGCGTCTTTGAGCGGTGGAACCGCACCATGGCCGACATCGTCCGCACCATGCGGGTTGAGTTTGGCCTTTCTGACGGCTTCTTATCTAATGCCATGGCCTACATGACGTGTGTCTAGAACCGGACTCACCAGGGACCTCTTCCCCGCCAGTCCACGCTGTACTAGCACTGGTGCGTTCAGCGGGCTGACCTGTGCCCGACTCGCGGCTAGGGCTGCATGGCCATTTTGTGGTTGCATGCCCTGCATATAGGCAGAAAGCTCGCATCCTGAAGGCTCCGTTACACCTTTCTTGGTGCCTCTGGGCCAGTAGTCCCAGTCGCGTCCATTGGTCCCTGCAAGTCGGCATCCCCAGTTGTGTCTACTGGTCCCTCTGCATCTGCAACACTGTCTGCGTCCGCTGGTCCCTCTTGGCCGGCAGCTCCATCCGCGTCTGCTGGTTCCTCCGGGCCGGGACTGACATCAAAATGAGTCTCCTAAGAGGAGAAGGCAAGTCCGGCGGCAAGGAAAGGTGGCTAGTAAAGGAAGTCATGCTGACGGGAGATAGTAACGGGATTTGCAGCATGTAGAGTTTCAGCGGAGTTTGTGATAGTGGTGTTGGTAGTGGATGGATTGGAGGTGGTACCAGCACTAGTGCCAGGTTTAGCAACAGTAGATGGGACTGATGTAGCAGGGAGGCGCTTCAGCATGATGGCGATGACCTCATCAGCAAAGGCATCACTACCATCATTCATGACCTTGAGGCAATCTTCAGCCTCCCACTGAGCCTTGCGAGCGAGGTTCAGCTGGTGCTAGAGGTCAACTATAATTGATTCTTCATCACGAGGCATGGTGATGATGCCTAGATCCTGCCAGAAAAAAAATGCCTGAGTTTCTCCAGCCCCGGTGGGTGTGGAGAAATTGGGAGTGTCCAAGGCACGATGGAATTGTGCTGTACGACAACCCAATCCTAGTGAGACACACAAGCCACCAGAGAGAAAGGGAGGGTAAGGCACAAGTGGAAGAGGCACATGCAAAGAAGATAATCAAAGAATGGTAGAAGGTGAGGGTGAAGAAAACTGAAGAGCAGAGGAACAGCGACAGTTGTAGCAGTGGAAAGGACAGAAATTGTGGATGCAACTGGGACCACTAGTGCCAAGGAACCAGTGGTAAGAGCTGTCCCCACAGTGGTAAGGAAAACAAAAAATGATACAGTAGCTGTGACGCGGCTGGTGGCAGTTGATAGTGTAGATGAAGCTGCTGTGACGACCGCAGCAGTGGAGGTGTGAATAGCCGATGTAGCTAAAGAGATAGCAGTTGCTACGGAGGTTGTTTTAGAGGTGTCAACAAATGAAGCTACAGGTATCTGTGTGCCTAGATCTGCAGTCATAGTAAAAAGTGGTCTAGCTATAGTTGCTCCTTGGTTTGAGACTTGCATTGTGGGCAAGGCAAAGCGCAAGCCGTTTGAAGACGGACAATGGCAGGCCGAGAACCTGCTTGAGGTCGTGCACAGTGATGTGTGCAAACTGATCAAGATGCAGTCCGTTGGGGGTGCGTGGTACTTCGTCACCTTTATCAACGATTGCAGCAGAAAACTCTACGTCTACTTCATGAAGCGGAAGAGCAATGTGCTGGACCGGCTGAAGAAGTATGTCACAGCGGTGCAGAGGCAGACTGGTGGCAAGGTCAGAGCGCTACAAAGCGACAATGGCGGGGAGTACGTGGTATGTAACATTGTTGCTGCTTGGATGTAGTTGCTATTACATGTCACTTTGCCAGCTGGGTACTGCACCCGTTGGCTGTCGCAGCCGGATGCTGCTAGTCACGGAGATGACAAGCGGAGTTAATAGTACTGCTGGTCAGGTGAGTGGGTGAGACTGCCCACTTTTGCTATAGGCTGCTGAGAATGGCAACCTGCGTTTTCTGGATATTGTAGCTGCTGGCTTCCACAGCCGGCAGTTGCTAGGAACATAGTTGGTAGGCGGGGTCGACAGCAATGCCAGTTGGGTGTGCAGATGCTGCTCTCCAGATTTGCAAAAGACTGCAAAGAAAAACGTGGGTGGAAGCCGGGGAGGGAGATCTGAAGAGGCAGCGTGAGCTACCCCCTTTGGCTGCACGGACAGGACTGCTCGTGGCGTGGACCCCGTCCTATCTTATGGCGCCAAAAGTGGTGGCCACGATCCCGGCCCACGCTTGCGGTCAGCATAGAGTCCGCTATCCTACTCACGTGAAGTTGCTATGATACCAATAGGAGATCCTGTTGGACTGGATAGTGACAGCAAGCTAGTGTAAGAGAGCCATGGGGTGAAGATATGCCATAGTTACTTAACGGGAATCAAAAGACACAAGATCAAGCTAACGAGTCACACACACACGATAGGAGCTAAGAGTGGGGGTAGCGAGCGAGTGAGCTGCAAGCTCCCTCTAACTCACTACCCTCAGGTTTAGAAGATTTCAATCACCTGTCCCCAAGCTGGGTGAATCCATGCCAATCATGTTACTGGCTGAGAAACCGGCAAGAATCAAGAACCTGGCCAAGTGTAGAACAGAAACCAACAAAAGCATGTGACATGAGAACACCCTGACAAAACTCTTGGCAACTTGATTTAAGGAGTGGGCCATCATGCAGCCACGTCACCATGACAAATCGATCGTCTCTCACTAGTCAGTCAACTGCATTTGTGAGGTGAGTGTGCAACGAGGCCATAGGTCACTATGTGGTAGTGACACAACCAACAATAAGTAGCCTCAGAGACAACAACAAGCCACGAGGAGCCTCAGTAGTGATAGAAACCAAGGCATAGAGGCAAAACTTGGGTTATAGGGAATGAAACGGATACACGTCCACCCGTACTAGCACGGCGGGACTAATGACCAACAGCATGCACAACCACCTTGAACTTCCTAGTGTAGAGCGCCTTGGTGAGGAAGTCAGCATGCTTCTAACACATCAGTTGCATGAGAAGACACGATCAAATGCTCCCTGAGACACAAACACCCAGAACAACATACTCGACCGCAGTTGAACTTGGTGCAACACAACCTTGCTTTCTTCTCTTCCAAGAGACCGCGGTGCCGTCAATGCGGAAGATGTGCCTTGACCAGCTCCCCGGGTCATGATCGTGGACCTGATCGTTGTCTCTGTATCCATCAATGACAAGAGAGGGCTAGACGCATAAACACAAGCCGGAACAAGGTATGGACATGATGTAGTGGACGACACGCAATGCTTTCTTGTGATGGAGGTGATGAGGGAAATGGGAGAACTGGGACAGGAAGTTGATTGCAAACACAATATCAGAACATGTGGTAGTGCCAATAACCACCAGAAACCCAATAACCCAGAGGTTGGTCGTGACGTCCACCAGCTCCTCCAAACGCACGGGGTCATTGACCTTCAAAATTCTCTGTCTAGCAAGCGTCATAGGCGTAGAAACATCGGGAGAATCAAGCAGGAGGTTAGCAAACTACTACCCAAGAGTTTAAACATACCAGTCTGATGCAAGGTAAGCATGGGACACTTGCAGTCACGCTTAATCTGCATGTCCAAGAAGACACGGGCAGGGATGCTATCCTTTATCTTGTGTGCTGACTGGAGGAGGTCCTTCACACCCTGGACAACCTGTGGATCCAGCGAGGCGATAAGGAGATCATCCACATTGACCAAGATGTTGGATTTTGACATAAGCAGGATCTTTAAGAATCTTCAGGAGAGGTACTCTGATAGTTGAACTCTCTGGTACTGTGCTGAATTTGTTGGTGATGACCTCTCAGTTAGGAATAACCGATTACACACACACACAGGCATTCTTGCCTTGGAAATGTCACTGACTGTGCGATTCAAGAGTATGAACTGAAGGCACAGGTACACGACTCGTCTCACAAGCTTTCCAACGGTACCATGCTTGTTCAAAATGGTTACACACAGACGAAGTAATAAGAAATACAAGCCTACAACTACTTATCTGTCTACACTAGCTAGAAGAAGAAAATTACAAGTGTTGACGCAGTCCGGTCTCCTTGTGTCTTCACAGGATCTTCCGGACACCACTCGATGATCCCCGATCATCGGCAGACCGAGGTTGGCGGATGCCCAGCGCCCTCGGTGCGATCCACGGACGAGATCGTCCGGATCTGCAGTTGCTTCTTCATGACCATCAATCTGGCTCGGTCATTTGTCTCACGACGATGGACCGACCGCACCTCTTGATGTAGCGACGGCGCCGATCAATCCAGAACGTCTTTGCAGGATGCCTGACCACAGGATCCATCTTTAGAAAGAGGAATATCTTTGGCGGTTCCTTGGTCCTTGCCACGTCAGCAGCCTCGGAGTCGAGAGGAGCTCACGCTCGCACTCTCGCCTTGTCTGTCGAGCCACACATCCTGGTGATTCAAAACTTGCCGATGCATATCACTGCTGGTACGGTCAACCCATCAGCTCTCTGAAGCTCCAATAGGAGTAGGGCTGCGGATGGATGGATCAGTGGGACGCCTAAAGAGGCCTGCCCAGAGCCATACCATGCGCCGCCATAGAAGGTAGACAGGAGGGTCGAGAGAGAGATGACAATCTCACTCTCGGCCCTCTTGTTTTTTCCTTTTTGTTGATGTTGTGCCAAGCCCAGGAGATCAGTGGATCAAGATGATCTGACGGGTGTCCTTTTTCCAGCATTCCCCCCTTGTCGATCCATTGCTGATGAAGTTGGAGTCGACAAGTGAAAAATAAAAGGAGCCCCCCCGCGAGAAGAGAGCCGGGAGGATGGGGGTGACAGAAAATAAACAGGGTGAGGCATGGGAATGCACGGAGAAAGAATTCCCCCCCCGGGCCAACCGAGCCTCGCTGAGAAAAAAAAGAGAAAGGCCGGAGCAGCAAGACGCAGGGTGTACAGTGGGCCGGTGAGAACTTTGTAGCCAGGGCAATGCCCTGACGGCTGAGAGATAGACCGCTCCCAACAGCACACCCTGCCCGGACTTGGGGGAGTGGGCCCCCTCCTGCGCATCCGGCCCGCAGGGTGAGCTGAACAGGGGGCATCCCACCCATGGGGGTCTGAAAGAGAAGAGCAAACGGGCAGAATATGGACGGAGAGAAAATGCTGTTTGGAGCTGCGTGGGTCCAGTAGTGAGCAGAGCAGGAGGAGAGAGCGTTGGCGTTATGCGAGGACCGAGGCGCGAGAGGAAAGCAAAGCGCAGGGAGATAGAGAGAACAGCGGCAGGCAGAAGCAAGAGGAGGTGCAGAAAATGGTCGCACGCAACCCGCGTCCGTGCCAACGCCTCATGTGGGGGGCACGGAAGCGGAAGCGACGACGGTTCCACCGAGGACAGTCTCTGTCCGTCCCAACGCCTCATACGGGGGGGACGGAAAGAGAGAGCCAGGAACGAGCGGCAGCAGGGAAGAACGGAGAAGAAAGAGGACAGCGCCAAGAGGAGTCAAGACGAGGAGAGAAGGCCCAAGCGGGCGCAGAGATGAGCGTGATGGTCAGCAGAAAGAGCTTTGGTGAAGATGTCAGCAGTTTGGTCAACTATGGGGAGATAGTGCATGACGTCTTCACCTTCGGCAACAGCGTTGCGAACGTAGTGGTACTGCCAACGAACGTGCTTGGTACGGTCATGGAGAACGGGGTCCTCAGAAAGGGCAATAGCCCCTTCGTTGTCACAGTGGATGGGCGTAGGCTCGAGTTGATCAAATCCAAGTTCGCTTAGGAGCATACGGGGCCAAACCGCCTCCCTTGTGCATTCGCTCTCTGCAATGTATTCAGCTTCAGTTGAGGAGAGAGCAACCATAGACTGCTTCTTGCTACGCCAGCTGACGGGTCCATCGTTGAGGAGAAAGACGTACCCAGAGGTGGAGCGGCTGGTGGTGTGATCACCGGAGAGGTCAGCGTCGCAGAAGCCCTGGAGAACATTGTTGCCAGAGGCGCAGCGGATAGCCAGAGAAAAAGACCCACGGAGATAGCAAATGCTACGCTTGGCAGCCACAATGTGAGAAGCAGTAGGGCGCTGACAGCCTTGACAGAGGAAGCCAACAGTAAATGAGAGGTCAGGTCTGGTAGCCACGGAAGCGTACATCAGGGAGCCCACCATGCGCAGAAAAGCTGCGGCATCTTCCAAGGAGGCCAAAGATGTGGCTGCCGTGACTGGTTTGGTAAGGCCATGATCCTTGGAGAGTGGGGTGGCTTGAACAGTGGATGTACCAAGCCCGAACTTGTCAGCCACACGTTGAGCATAAGTGGCCTGGGCTTGTGTTACGTGACCATGCAGGAAATCATGAGTGATTTGAATCCCAAGGGAGTATTTGAGAGGTCCCATGTCCGTCATCTCAAATCGGCGGGAGAGCTGCTGTTTGAGAGTATCCAGAACAGAGAGGGACGGTCCAAACAGGATAAGATCGTCCAGGTAGAGAATAACACTGAGAAGATTGGACCCTCCGTGGAAGTACACAGAGTGGTCAGAGTGCACGCGTTGGAGACCGTGGACCAGGAAGAATTTATGGAACTTCAGGTTCCACTGTCGTGGAGCTTGCTTGAGCCCATACAGAGATTTGTTGAGCTTGCACACATGATCGAGATGATCTGTGGATACGAAGACTTCTGGTTGAGTCATGTAGATAACTTCCTTGAGATCACCGTTGAGGAAAGCACTTTTGACGTCCATTTGATGGAGATGCCATTTTTTTGTAGCGGCCAGAGGGAGGATCACCCTGATGGATGAGTACTTGGCCACCGGTGCAAAAGTGTCTTGGTAGTTTACTCCAAGAACTTGGCTGAATCCCCGCGCAACAAGACGTGCCTTGTGGCGATCAGGTGTACCTGCACTGGTTAGCTTGGTCTTGAACACCCACTTACGTGTGACAATGGGTGTGTTGGGTGGTCAAGGAACCAGATCCCATGTATGCTGCTTTTGAAGCTGAGAAAGCTCCTATTGAGCTGTTTGACACCATTGGTCTGCATCTGGGCGGCGCATGGCATCTTTGAAACTGGTGGGATCCACCACTTGTGTGAGCAATGCTGTGTGGTCAAGGTCGTCGTCTGCAGGGAGCTCGGTTGTGGATAGAAAACCAAGTTGAAGGAATGTTGGCGGTCTGGTGAGTCTGGCTGACCGCCGTAGTCCTGATTGTGACGGAGTGCTGGGGACATCCTTCTGTGGGTCAGCGTGAGTATGACGATGTTCTTCTGGAACCACAGGGGGGAGGACACCAGCGTGGTCATCAGGTGTTGGGTCGAGAGAGAACTTTTGCAGAGGTGGTGGTGTTGTTTCAATATAGACAGTAGGCGTGACTGCTGGTGGTGGTGCATCTCGTGCTCGGTTGAAGAAGCTTTTCTCAAAGATGGGCTGTCTGCTCCGAACTACGCGTTTGGACTCTGGATCCCAGAGTCGGTAGATGTCCCGTGTCTCGTACCCAAGGAGGATGCAGACTTTGGATCGTGGATCCAGTTTGGAGCGTTCTTTTGGACGAACCCAGGCATGCGCTGTGCATCCGAAGATACGAATGTGTCCCAGATAAGGCTTGTTCCCGGTCCATGCTTCATAGGGTGTGGATGCACCTGCAGGTAGCTTGGTGGTGGGGAGACGGTTCGTGATACATGCTGCGGTGTGGAGAGCTTCAGCCCAGAACGCGGATGAAAGGCCGGTTGTATGAAGCATAGTCCGGACTCTTTGGAGAAGGGTCTGATTCATCCTTTCTGCTTTGCCATTCTGTTGTGGAGTATATGGCATTGTAGTCTGGTGTTGAATACCTCTTTCATCGTAAAAGGCCTTGAGGTTGCGATTGACAAACTCTGTCCCGTTGTCAGTTTGAATCTTCTTGATTGTCAGGCTGGTTTTGTTTTCAACCTGTCGAACCCAGGTTTTCATCTCTTCAATAGCATCAGACTTGAAGCGAAGAATCCGGGTCCAGACCATATGCGTGTAGTCATCCAAGATAACAAGAAAGTAGTGCTTGTTGGAGAGAGATCCTTCCATGATGTAGCAGAGATCTATATGCACAAGTTCCAGGCACTCGTGAGTCCCATGTGACGGAAGTGAGTGAAAAGACGCTTTGTATTGTTTGCCGGTGATACAGCCTTCACACATGGGTGCTTCTCGGTCTTGCAGCAGGCCGTCTGGTAGGTTGTGAGCAACTGAAGCTGCAGCCATTTTGGCTAGAGTAGGATAGCTGACGTGTGCGAGTCGCTTGTGCCAATGTTCTGTCGTGGTGGAAGGAGTTGTTGTTTTTGCTGATGTAGACAAGGAGGCCACAAATGCCATCTCTTGTGTTTCTGGGTGCCTTGAAGGTTCGCTGGTGTCAAGGACGGTCAGGTTGCCCATGCGAGTGGCCACTGCTACCAGCAGGAATGTCTGGTTGTACACCTTGCAGTTCTTATCAGTGTCAAACACAACTTTGAAGCCTTTGTCGTTTAGCTTTGTGACTGAGAGAAGATTGGCTGCCAGATCTGGCACGTAGAGTACATCCTCGAAGGTCCTTATGGCTGGCTTCCCATTGCACTTGATACCGACCTTGACTGTTCCTTGTCCGTAGGTAGGGATAGTTCTTCCATCACCAAGGTGAACTTCTCGTGGTGTCAGAAAACGTTTGAAGTTGATAAACCAGTCCTTCTTGCAGGTCATATGCTTCGAACAACCAGAGTCCATGATCCATGCCATAATGCCGGCGGCCAAAAGAAGGGCACTGTCGATGGAGCACATGGCCAATTCTTCAGTCACAAATTCTTCTTCTGTTAGGGTGTGATGTGCTGTCTCTTCTGATGCTGAACCATAGATTGGATGCTCTGGCTGCGAGGCTGACATGTCTTTGTCAGGTAGGATTGGTCCTTCAGATAGAAGATTTAGCTAGATTGTCTTCTTTGTCTGATGACTCCTGTGCTTTGGTGGACCCTGTAAGGAAAGCAGCCACGGTGGAAATGTAGGTGGTTAGCATTGCTTGATGGGGTCGACGAGCTCCATAATGGCGAGTGAAGTCTGGACGTCGTTTAGGACAGTCCACGGCAATATGTCCCTTCTGCTTGCATGTCCAGCACACTCGATCAGTCGGTGGAACAAAGCCCCGTGGTGAATGCGGGGTTGGTTGATCTTTGCTGTTGAAATGTGTGATAGATCCCTGGCTGCCGTTTCCGTAAGCTCCAAATTTCTTTGTCCTTTGTCCTTGATATTTGGTCACAAGGCCGGTTTCACCTCCGTTGTCTTTGACATACTGTTCTTCAACCATCATGAGTTCTTCGACAGCCTTCTCCAGAGTCAGAGAATATGGTTGACTTCCAGGTGGCGCTGCTGCTGCCGGTGGTGCTACTTCAGCGACGACACCAGGTGCCCCACCTGCAGCTCTTCCTTGTGCCCTGATAGCTTGCTGTAATGTTGTCCGGAGCTCAGCAAGTTGGACATCAAAGGTCTTCCCCTGTTTCTGGAAAGTCTGAAGCCGGTTGATGGTATATTGAAATCTGGCAGGTAATCCACGAAAAAGGGTTAGTACCAGAACTCTTTCAGAGATGACTTCTCCCATCAATGAAATACGGCTCGCCAGGTGTTTGAGGTGGGACACATGGTCTTCCAGGCGTGTTCCTTCTTCCATTTGCTGAGTATGGAACTCTGTCAGTAGACTTCCCAACTCAACATCGCTCGTCCTTTCATAGCGGTTCTTTAGGGCCTTCCAGGCTTTCCTTGGACAGTTCGTTGGATTGTTTTCTCTGATGATAAACTTGAGTCACTCTGTTAGATTCAGCGCCAGAATTGAGAAAGCCTGGTCACAGCGTCGCTTCCAGCTGACTTGTTCTTCAGGTGACGCTCCTGTAGGGTAATGTGTTAGTAGGTGGATTGGAGACAACGCCCCATAGGCCCTTGTTTAGGAATATCATCTCAATATTGAAGGCAAAGGTGTGGTAGTCATCGCCGTCGAATGGCGCCACTTTGAAATGATCTCCATTGTTGATTGTTGCCGCCATAGTTGTGTAGATCTGAAGATGCCACCTACTCTGATACCAAATGTTGGATTTTTACATAAGCAGGATCTTGAGGAATCTTCTGGTGAGGTACTCTGATAGTTGAACTCTCTGGTACTGTGCTGAATTTGTTGGTGATGACCTCTCAGTTAGGAATAACCGCTTACACACACACAGGCATTCTTGCCTTGGCAATGTCACTGACTGTGCAATTCAAGAGTATGAACTGAAGGCACAGGTACACGCATTGTCTCACAAGCTTTCCAACGGTACCAAGATTGTTCGAAATGGTTACACACAGAAGAAGTAATAAGAAATACAAACCTACCGCTACTTATCTGTCTACACTAGCTAGAAGCAGAAAAGTACAAGTCTTGATGCAGTCCAGTCTCCTTGTGTCTTCACAGGATCTTCCGGACACCACTCGATGATCCCCGATCATCGGCAGACCGAGGTTGGCGGATGCCCAGCGCCCTCGGTGTGATCCACGGACGAGATTGTCCGGATCTGGATTTGCTTCTTCATGACCATCGATCTGGCTCGGTCATTTGTCTCACGATGATGGACCGACCGCACCTCTTGATGCAGCGACGGCGCCGATCAATCCAGAACGTCTTTGCAGGATGCCTGACCACAGGATCCATCTTTAGAAAGAGGAATATCTTTGGCGGTTCCTTGGTCCTTGCCACGTCAGCAGCCTCGGAGTTGAGAGGAGCTCATGCTCGCACTCTCGCCTTGTCTGCCGAGCCACACATCCTGGTGGTCCAAAACTTGCCGATACATATCACTGCTGGTACGGTCAACCCATCAGCTCTCCGGAGCTCCAATAGGCGTAGGGCTACGGATGGATGGATCAGTGGGACGCCTAAAGAGGCCTGCCCACAGCCATACCATGCCCTGCCATAGAAGGTAGACAGGAGGGTCGAGAGAGAGATGACGACCTCACTCTCAGCCCTCTTGTTTTTTCCTTTTTGTTGATGTTGAGCCAAGCCCAGGAGATCTGTGGATCAAGATGATCTGACGGGTGTCCTTTTTCCAACACAAGATGGCAAAAAACGATATGACAATGTCTCTCACAAAGCAAGCAGGGTCATATAGATTGCAGTGGTAGACACCACGCTTAAGGGTGGTAGAAACGTCTAGGTTCCAGCAGCACGGAGACTGCTTTAACCCGTATAATACCTTGCGAAGGGGCTAGACGTGACTGGTACCACAATCAAACCCAGGCGCACGTGCGACCGGGAGCCTCGGGGGAGTGAGGCAGATGGGGGAGCAGGGGGACAGGGCGGCGCTACGCAGAGAGGAGGCCAGCCGGGAGGTACACAGCGGCAGGAGGGGCAAGACGGGCAGCAAGATGGTGGTGGTGCGTTGGGCAGGGGAGAGGCGCGCGGGACACAGAGGGGGCACCGACAACGCCCGTGGGAGAGGGCCGGAGAAGACAAGGGGTCAGAGGACAGCGTACTGCAAGGTTGTAGGGCGCGGCTGTGGGAGGAGCAGTGGCAGTGGGTGGAGGGGGCGGACTGGGGGCGGCTGTATGGAGCAGAGGTTCTCCCCCTGTTCATGTTCTCGCGCGTCCCGGCGGGGGCACTGGACGCAGTCCGAGCCGCGGTCGCCATCCCCCTCCTACGGTGCACCACGCACCCCCTCGAGACTAGGAACCCGCTGCTGCTACAGGCCATGCCCCACCTCATCCTCCGCACCCGGCCACAACAGCGCAATATCCCAGACACACAGTGGGTGCTGTAGCTGACAGGCAGGTTCATGGCGGGAGAGTGGGAGGCACTGTGGAGGGAGGCGGTGGGATTGGCACGGCCAACGAGAAATACTTCTGTCAGAATTATGACTCCGACAAGGTCCTCTTCATAATATACACCCCTCGGATAATCCGAGTTCTTGATGTTTGTTCAGGTCCCGCACCAAACCTTCTCGGCAATGGCTGGTCGGTCACGACCGTTCCACGAGAGCCGAGCCGCCCCTAATAAGCAACCACGTCGCCACGCGTCCGGCTAGCAAAAAGAAGCCATTAATGCTTGCTTTGTCCTGTTCTGTTGTATGTATGGAGGATGTTCATTCCCTCCCTAGTCTAACCAGAACAGTTCTTCCCATCCTGTTCCCCTTTGGTTCCGCGGCTTCACCACCGTGTCTTTGCTCTGCTCGCACCTCGCATACCTTGCCTTCGCCAACCTCTCAGCTCATTGCTCCATCACTTTCGCTCCTTCGCTCAGCTCTCTCTCAGCCAGCCATCACTCATCTTGCTCTTGCTTTCTCTCAGCAGCTCGTTTACCTCATCTTCCTGACACCTCAACCTATCTCAAGCCCTAAGACTAACTCCTTGGGACCGCTCTTGCTTCCCTCACTTCGCTGACGTACTGGTGCATGTTCCGATGCTTCTGCCTGCTTCTGGTCCTGCCATTCTTGTGCCTGCATTCTTCTGACATGGTATCAGAGCATGAGGCAACATCACCTGGTACCTCGTGACCTTGTCAATGCTCTGCCGCCATCCTTACTCCATCGCCTTGATCTGCATTCCTCTGCCTCCGCTACCGTCGCTTCACGCCTCTCTGCTAGGCCAGCAGCTGACATCAACAGCACCGCTTGGAGTGTTCCTCGCACTGAAGAAACGCCACGTCATCCTGGGGAAGCCATGCGCCCATTCCGCGCTCGTGGCCAACAATCAGAGACTCGTCATTCACAACAGCCGCAAGCAGGTGCCGAGCGGCCTTTTATTGTCAACTTCCTGGAAAATTCTTGCTACTATCTCACATCCTTCGTAAGCATCTTCGCCTCTCTCATCTCCTCTCATCAGTCTTATCTGCGTCCTTTGTCCCATCCTTTTCAACTTGCCTGCGCTCATCATCTCAAGCTGCGTTCTCGCTCTGCCTTCTCGCCTCATTAGCAGCAGCAGCGGAACTACCACCGTCGGGACATCGGACACCACCAGTCTTCTTGCTCCCATTGCGAGCCAACTCGGGAACAAGCCATCACTCTCCTAAAAGTAGAGCAATTGGTTGCCTTGCTTGTGCGTCCCACTGCGCCGCCATCCTCTACCTACCACAATCTCCATCCTCGCCCTCCTAATCATCTCCATCAGCGCCCCTCCTCATCTCGACTTCATCTCTCTTCTCCAAATTGCGCTTTGTCATTTCCTGCGCCACCTCTCACCTTGCCATCCTTTTCTCGCCGTGCTCTCCACCTTCCGCCTCCAGCACCGTCATCAGCCTTTGTTTCTCTTTGTCTCCTGTCCTCAATTGCCTTTGCTTCAGCCTTCTTCCTCAGCTTAGCCTCATCATCCTCCTTGCCACCTCCTCCGAGCCGGCCTTCTTTCATCAGATTCACTCATCATCATCATCGCCTCGTAGCGCACGTGGTTTTGCCCTTGCGCCTACTCAGTCATCAGCTTTCTCTGCATTCCTCCACTTTTGCATCGCTCTTCTGCTCGGCACAAGGATCTGCCCGGTCGTATCGCCCGTTACGCGACCACCTGCACCCACGCCGAAACTTCTTGTAGCGCACGTGGTTCGCCCCTGCGCCCACTCAGTCATCATCAACTTCTGCCTCCGCATCATCAGCATCTGTGGCCAGCACAAGGACCTACACGAGCTAGCTGCCCGCTTTGCAGCAGCCTGCACCCACGTCGGCAGCAGATTTCTCACAACGCATTGGCTCCTGCCTTCCCCTTGCCGCATTCGATCCCCCTATCTCAGCAGCGTACGTGGTTTCGCCCCTGCGCCCACTTACTCATCGCTCGTTCCTCCGCTTTTCGCATCAACTTCCGCTCGGCGCAAGGATTCGCCCAGTCGCATCGCCAGCTTTGCGACGACCTGCGCCCACGCCGAAACACCCTCACCGCATGAGGTTCCACCATGCGCCCATTCCATCATTCAGCATTTCTCCGTTCTCATCAGTCTTGTTCACCTGGACAACGTACGGACCTGCCCAGCTGCATCTCCCATCCTGTGACGAGCATCACTCTCGTCCAATTCCTTGCAGCACTCGCCCACTTCTGTGACATCTATCTTCCCTTCAGCATTCTTCTCCAATCTATTTCCAGCCTTACTCATCTGCTCAGGAAACAGATCTACCTGGTTGCACTACTCAGTAACCTGCACCCACGCCGACGTCTGCAGGTCTTTGCTTCCTTTTCCATCACCATTCTCTCTCTCTCTCCTCTTTTCTCTCCAACCCCAGCTCCATCCTCAGCAGGGTAAACCTGCTAAACCTATGCTGGTGAACACACATCAGCAACTGCCGCGCACTTTCAACAACTAACCATCATGGCCACACAAGCCCTTGACTGGACACACATTCCCCTCCTTGATCAGTTGGGAGAAAACATCCACGACTGGTATGGTGGCATACATGTCAAGACAAAGCACTCTTTCCTCCACGGGAATCAGCTCTCTCTCTTTTTGGAAGGATTTTATGACAACCCTGGATGTCCCCCAAGGGCATACAAAACAACCTTGCAGGACATGAAAAGAGGCTTACGTGACACCACCCATACTGTCTACTACAGGATCATCGATGAGGTGTCACCTGTCGTAGCAATGTGGCACAGTCTTGTGGCAGCAGCGTGGAACCCGAACCTTTGCAACTTGATCATCCTCTCCCTCCGTCGAGTGGTCAATCCCCCCATCAGACAACGAGACTTGGACACTGAGGCCCTATAGGCACTCAAGCATTCATACCTTGTCGGACTCAGGGGGGCTGTAAAAAACATGACTCCGACAAGGTCCTCTTCATAATATACACCCCTCGGATGATCCGAGTTCTTGATATTGGTTCAGGTCCCGCACCGAACCTTCTCGGCAATGACTGGTTGATCACGACCGTTCCACCAGAGCCGAGCTGCCCCTAATAAGCAACCACGTCGCCACGCGTCCGGCCAGCGGAAAGAAACCGTAATGCTTGCTTTGTCCTGTTCTGTTGTATGTACGGAGGATGTTCATTCCCTCCCTAGTTTAACCAGAACAGTTCTTCCCATCCTGTTCCCCTTTGGTTCTGCGGCTTTGCCACCGTGTCTTCGCTCTGCTCGCACCTTGCATACCTTGCCTTTGCCAGCCTCTCACTGTTCTCAGCTCTTCGCTCCGTCACTCTTGCTCCTTCGCTCAGCTCTCTCTTAGCCAGCCATCACTCATCTCGCTCTTGCTTTCTCTCAGCAGCTCGTTTACCTCGTCTTCCTGACACCGCAACCTCTCTCAAGCCCTGCAACTAACTCCTTGGGACCGCTCTTGCTTCCGTCATTTCGTTGATGTACTAGTGCATGTTGCGATGCTTCTACGTGCTTTTGCTCCTGCCATTCTCATTCCTGCATTCTTTTGACAGTTTCTCCCTCGCGTCGATTGTGTCAGGCGGAGCAGGAGAGGAAGGAGCAAAGGGCGGAGCAGGCGGTGACCAAGTTCCACAGAGGCAACACGTCGAAAGCGTGTGACACACTCGACAGTGTTGAGCTGGCACCGCCCAGCCCGGAGGTCTTGGCCCAACTGCAGGCCAAGCACCCCCAGCCCCAGCGCCCGATTCCAGCATGGGTAGGAGAGGTGAGAGGGAGATCGACGACGAGTTTTCCAGATGCGGAGGGCGTACGGCAGGCACTGATGGAGTGTCCCAGAGGGTCAGGAGGGGGGCCCTCAGGCCTGACCATGGATCACCTCCGCCAGATCGTGGTGGGGGATGCAGTGCTCACGAGGTTCCTGGCGCAGATGCTGATGTCGCTGTGTCAGGGTCGCCTCCACCCCATGGTGAGGCGGATCTTGGCGGCAAGTAGGCTCATAGCGCTGGCAAAGCCGGATGGAGGGTTATGGTCCATCGCTGTGGGGGAGGCCATCCCCAGGCTGCTGTGTAGATGGATGGTGAGTGCGGAGCGGAGGGAGTTGGAGAGGGTGATGGCGCCGCTGCAGCAGGCGGTGGGGGTCCAAGCAGGGAGGGACACGTTGTACCATGCCATTGCAGAGCAGTTGGAGGTGCAGCCGAGGTGGGGGCTCATCAGCATCAACGTGAAGAAAGCCTACAACTCCCTCGAGCGTGCGTCTATCTTTGAGGTGCTGTGTAAGAGGGGGTTTGAGTGGCTGCAACCGGGGCTGGCACTGTGGAACGACTAGCCCTCGGACCTCTACTACCAGGGAGGGGTCTAGCCCAGCGTTCTCGAGTCACCGAGGGGGGTGAGGCAAGGGGATCCGATCAGCCCTCTCATCTACTCGTTGGTCCAGCAGGATGCGCTCAAGGCGGCACAAACGGTGATGGGAGATGCGGGGCGGGTCATCGCCTACCTTGATGACACCTACCTGATGGGCCCACTAGAGTCTTTGGCAACAGCATACAGGGCACTCACGATGGGTTTGGGAGCGCTGGAGATGGAGGTGCAGCCTCGCAAGTGCCAGCTATTCCTGCCCGCGAGGGCGAGGCCGGTGCTTGCAGGGCTAGCGGATATGGCCAGGATGATAGAGGGGATGGTGGTGTTGGGGACCCCACTCAGGAGTGAGCAGTTCTGCAAGGAACGGTTGGAGGCGGCTGTGCAGGCAGTGGAGAGTACACTACAGGGGCTGGCGGAGCTACCGGACCTGTAGGTGGCCTTTGGTATCCTCGGGGAGTGCACCACCCATCGGCTCCAGCACACGACCCGCCTCACGCCGCCTTCGGAGCGGTGGAAGGAGCACCTCAGGCAGTTCGACAAGAGGGTGAGCGCGTGCTTGCGGCGCATGCTCAGGCTAGAGGAGGCGTAGGGGGTGCGGGAGCGGAGGGTGGTGGAGCATGCCGAGATCGAGGCGCGCCTCCCAGTGCGCTTGGGAGGACTGAGCCTGCCGGCAGTCCTGGACCTTGCCCCTTTGTTGTACGTGTCCAGCGGACTCTAGTCCTGGCAGACAATGAGGCCTCTCATACAGCGATAAGGAGAGGAGGGTGGAGCGATGGAGGAGGGGGAGTGGAGAGCGGAGTGGGGCCGGGGGAGTTTCGAGGAGCTGAGGACGACGGCGCTGAGGGGGTATGGGGAGGAGGTGTGCAAGAAAGTCCCTGCCCTGGCGGAGTGCGAGAGTGGCTGTCTGAAGCGCCTGTTCCAGGACCTGTCTGGAGCAGTGTACAAGGCGCTGCTGACGTCTCTCCAGGCCAGGGTGGGTGAGGAGCTGGGGGGAGAGGAGGCCTTGCCGTAGCTGCTGCGGCTGACTTCCCTGCAGGGGGAGCACAGCGGTGACTGGCTGATTGCGCACCCCACTTGGTCGCAGACAGGCTCTACATGGCGCAAGAGGAATGGAGAGTGGCCTGCAGGTTCCGGCTGGGCCTGCCCATCGTGCACGTACGGAACACCCCTGTCTGCGGGTGCAAGGAGCGCTGCCCCATCCGCCCCTGCACCCCACAGCATGTACTACGCTGCGCTGAGGAAGGTGCAACGATAGCAGCACATGAAGCCGTGAAGCGAAAGCTTGCGGCCGGCATGAGGGAGAGTGGGATGGGTGGAGTGACGGTGGAGCACTCAGGGATCCTCCCTGAGGGACGCGCAGATATCACGTGCCTGGATCAAGCGACGGGACACTTGCTGGCCCTGGATGTGGTGATTGCTGATCTACAGCGGCCGAGCTTGGGGCGTCAGTCGTCAGAGAGGAGAGGGGTGGCGCTGGAGCATGCGGTACGGGCAAAGGAGGTGAAGTATGGGAGGTGGAGCAGGGTGGTGGAGAGAGATCAGTTGGTCTTCGGCTTCTCGGCCATGGAGATGTGCGGTGTATTTTCGAGGGGCCTCGACTGGGTGTTGAAGGCCTGCACCAAGGCGACGCAATGGAGAGTGGTGCGGCAGGGGGTAGCGGCAGGGGTGGCTGCACCGGTGAGGGCCCTCCTCAACCAGCGGGTGGGGGTGGCCCTACAACGCGCACAGGCGCAACAGTTCAGGAAGAGGGCCATGGCGTGGGCCACAGACACGACATACGCAGGCAACGTGGCCAGGACCAGGCGGGCCCTGTGGAGGCAGGAGGAGGGGCTTGAGCTGGCGGACGTTGGCAGGGTGGAGCGAGAGTAGAGGGTGGAGGGCACGGCCGCCACGTGACATGCACATGTGCCTCTTGTGTGTGGTGTTTGTAGGGCTCTCTCTTGTGTTGGTTCCTCTTTGGCCATGCTTGTCACTTGCATGACCTGGACTAGATGAACACACGGTTGCATGTGGACATGACCCTCTCTTGCATGTAGACATGGCTCTCTCTTTTGCATGCGGACATGACACTCCCTTGCATGCGGACCCCAGTTGCATGATGTACCTTGGCAGACAATTTCATCTAATGAGAGCGACATATCTATATCTATATTTACATCTATATCTACATATATATATATCTATATCTATACCTACATCTATATCTATATCTATATCTATATCTATATCTATATCTATATCTATATCTATATCTATATCTATATCTATATCTATATCTATATCTATATATATATCTATATCTATATCTATATCTATATCGATATCTATATCTATATCTATATCTATATCTTTATCTATATCTATATCTATATCTATATCTAGATCTATATCTATATCTATATCTATATCTATGTCTATGTCTATATCTATATCTATATCTATATCTATA
>SZWC01000850.1:294032-310776 GCA_023375785.1 Penium margaritaceum
GGGAGGGGGTGCGGGTGGCACGAGGGGGAGGAGGGATGAGGGAGGGGAGGAGAGGAGGGACGAGGGGAGAGGTCATGCGGACGAGGGGATGGAGGGAGAAACAAAGAGGGAGACAGAGGGTGAGGGAGAGGAGGACTAGAGGGAGGAGCATTCCGTTGAGGGAGGGGGGGGTGTAGACAACGACCGCAGCTGCTGGCGGCGGGGGGAGCGGGCCCTGGGGGAAGAGACCCACGAGGCAGTAATAGCGATGGCGACACTTTGGAGATAGCGGGGGACGAGTGGGTCCCTGGGGAGCTGAGGACAGGAGGCACAGGTAGGAGAGGAGGAGGAGATGGACCTAAGAGCGGGGACAGACGGACGGGGGGTCGGGCGGATACATCCTCGGGAGAGCGGATGGGAGAGGGGGAGTAGTCCGCGCCGAGGCCACAGGGGACACTGCTAAGCCAGATGCCGTGTCACAAGCAGCCTCCATACCATTGTCCGGAGCCGAGATGCGATTAGGCCTCGGCGTTGGACAGGGCGTGGGCAAACCATTGGGGGAGGCGGCACAAGGGGCGCGCCCTCAGAGAGGCACTACGCGCGGGTGGAGGATGGAATGAGCCGATCCCGAGCCTGGGGGCAGGGGGAGGCGGGACGGGCGCGAGGGGAATGGGGCGGCAGGACCAGGCGAGAGCAGCGCACGCCGAGGATGATAGGGGGGAGCAGAGAGGGAGGGGAGGCTAGAGGAGCAACATGGAGCGGGAGGACCTGCGGGGACGGCAACATGCGCAGAGTCGATGAAGAGAGCCGCGGTCAGGGGGGGGGGAGGAGTGGGACAGAGTTGTTCGCCCAGGGGTGGAGCCCACCGTGGTGGTGCCCATGGATGGGTTGTGGTCTCATCTGCCAGAGCCGGTCGGGGGTAGTCCGCCATTGGGCGGCGCGGCATGGGGAGTGGTGCATGGTGGCAGCGCTAGGAGTGGAGAGGAGACGAGCGAAGACGCCCCAAGAGAAAGAGGACAGCGAGAGGCACCGAGCAGAGGGAGGGGAGGAGGAGAGGCTCTCTGAGGAGGATGCAGAGAAGAGACAAGAGTGGCAGGAGACACGGCGCGCACAAGGGGTAGCGCCAGCATCACCAGAGCAGGTCTTGGGGCTGGCAGGATGGCAGGCGGAGCGATGAAGGATCCGTGAGAGGCGATAGGCCCACAGGGAGGCCAGACAAGGGAGACGAACGAGGGTGCACCAGGCTCGGAGGGAGAGGGAGAGAGAGGAGCAGACAGAGGGAGAGCAGTGGCAGGGGGAGGATCAGAACCAGGGGGGAGGGAGCGGAGGGGAGACAACCAGAGAGTCGGGTAGAGCAGTTGAGGGAGAGCGGGGAGGGTGCGTGGGATCCAGGCAGGAGAGGGGAGGGCACAGAGGGCCAGGTGGACACGAGGGACAAGGCCGTGCAATTCTTGGATGCCTTGTTTGCCTTTGGGAGGGTGACACGGGAGCGGGGCGGCCAGGGTGACGGGGCGGCCGGCAGTGAGGCGAGTCGGTCGGGAGGAGCAGCGTTACGGAGGGCAGCAGGAGCAAGGGAAGGAGGGGAGAGGAGTGCGGATGTGGGAAGGGGCCACCGAGGACGCCATGGTCGCGTGCTCGACCGGGGGCCCTGGGGTAGCCAAGCGGAGGGGGGCGCTGGGGGACAAGGCGGCGGGTCGTAGAGAGGAGGCCAGTCGGGGGGCGTGCAGCGGTGAGAGGGGCAAGACGGAGAGCAAGACGGTGGCGGCGCGGCCGGTGGGAGGGAGGTACGCGGGACACAGAGAGGGCGTTGACAGCGCCCGAGAGAGAGGGCCAGCGTAGACGAGGGGTCGGAGGATTGTGTGCTGAGAGGGTGCAGGGCGCGGCGGTGGGAGGAGCAATGGCTATGGGCGGAGGGGGCGGACTGGACGCGGTTATACGGGGTAGAGGTTCTCCCCCCGCTCTTGCTCTCGCGCATCTCAGCAGGGGCACTGGATGCAGTCCGAGCCGCGTTCGCCGTCCCCCTCCTGTGGTGCACCACGCACCCCCTCGAAGCGAGGGGCCCGCTACTGCTGCAGGCCATGCCTAGCCTCATTCTTTGTACGCGGCCGCAGTAGCGCAACATCACAGACACACAGTGGGTGTTGGAGCTGATGGGCAGATTCATGGCAGGGGAGTGGGAGTCGCTGTGGAGGGAGGCGGTGGGATTGGCGCGGCCGGCGGGGAGGACCCCCCCTCCCCATCGGATGCGTGAGGCGGAGCAAGAGAGGAGGGAGCAGAGGGCGCAGCGGGCAGTGACCAAGTATCACAAAGGCAACATGTCGAAGGCTTGTGACGCTCTTGATAGTGTCGAGCTGGCGCCGCCCGGCCCGGAGATCTTGGCTCAGCTGCAGGCCAAGCACCCCCAGCCCCAGCGCCCGATTCCAGCGTGGGTGGGAGAGGTGGGAGGGAGAGCGGTTACGAGCTTTCCAGATGTAGAGGGCGTACGGCGGGCGCTGATGGAGAGCCCCTGAGGGTCGGGAAGGGGGGCCCTCTGGCCTGACCCTTGACCACCTCTGCCAGATTGTGGTAGGGGATGCGGTGCTCACAAGGCTCCTGGCGCAGATGCTGACATCGCTATGCCGGGGCCGCCTCCACCCCACGGCGAGGCGGTTCTTGGCGGCGAGCAGGCTCATAGCGCTGGCTGTCAGAAGAATGCGCTAAGCAAGGATGATAGGAGCAGAAGCAAGCAGAAGCACTAGATCATGTGGGACCAAGACAGCAGGGTAACACAAGCATAAAGGTGAGGAAGTCCCCAAGGAGTTAGACGTAGGAGTTTCAAAGGGGCAAGACATGGCAGCGTCGAGGTAGATAGAGGGTATGGAGAGAACACGGAAGTAAAGCGAGATGAATGATGTGCCAAAGGTTAGTGAAGGGTCGAGGGTGACGAAGCAAAGAGGGATTTGGGACTGGTGAGCGAAGGCTGTAGGAGTGAAAGGCGAGCAGAGCGAGAACACGGCGGCAAAGCCACGGAACCAAAGGCAACAGGATGGACAGAACTGTTCTGGTTGAACTGGGAGGGAATGAACATCCTCCATATATGCATCAAAGCATGAGGCAAACGGATATATAACGGCTTCTTGTGCGCTAGCCGGACGCGCTTGTGACGAGTATATCACTTTATTAGGGGATCACTCGGTATGCCGGCCGTTGGTTAGTGGGTGCACCGACAACGACTAGCGACTGTTGTTTTACCAAGGTTGTTCATGCAAAAGGCTGAACCGTTATTGAGAGCTTGGAATATCTGAGAGACGAGAGTAGGGGAGAGGTGTAGTCTGGCTAGTGTCCGGGTCAGATGAGGAGTCACCTTGGCAAAGTCGCTTGAGTCTGACACCCCCCGTGACTTTGTCAAGGTAACAGGGAGAGAGCGCTTGCTTGGATAAGGGTTGTTCAGTCTTGAGACCGGGTTGGCCAATGCAGCACGGCTTTGAGCAGTACTGAAAGTGCACAAAGCCTTTGAGGCATGGGTTGCTTTGGAGCAGCGGGGGTGGTATGATTGGGCATCACAGAGGGCAGAGGCATGCTTGTAGGAACTCAATCCATATATAGTATGTGTTGCCAGGATGAGGGTGGATGTGTGGATGAAATTCCGTGTCTGCAATGAGGCAGAGAGAACTTTTGAGGGACTGCTCCATCTGTTGACTTGGTGTAGTTGAACTGTTGGATGGAGGCTGGAGGGCGGCTATAACGAATTCTCCTCGGACGTAGATGGGAGAGAACATGGCAATGAAGTCTCTTGACCACTAGAAGATGTTGGTACGTGCCCTGCTGGTCGTGTAGAAGTGGAGTATAAGCAGTGTGATGAGGAAATTCTCTGGGAAGATGTCGTAGTTGAGTGGTCCAAGGCTCCGAGCAATAGAGTTGAAGAAGATGGTTTATTGTTGTTTTGGTGGGAATTTGACAAGAGAAGCTCTCCCGTCAGCCATGATGAGGAATCCTGTGAGAGGCAGACAGAAGTCAAGTGTGGTAGTCTGGGAGTTGCTGTGATGTTGGAGGAGGTGCAGATGAGACTGCTGATGAGACCGATGAGGGATGGTGATTGAAACGCAGATCTGGGAACAGGGATGAGTCGCGTGCACTGAGGAAGTTTCGGCGTGGGCGCAGGTCGTCGCAGAACGGGCAATGCGACCAGGTGGATCCTTGTGCCGAGCAAACAATGAAGGTGGATGAGGAAGGAGGAAGGCTAAACGGCGGAGTGGGCGCATGGGCAAAACCACGTGCGCGATTGCAATAGAGAGGTAGAATGCGGCAAGGGGAAGGCAGGTGCCAATGCGTCGCGATAAATCTGGTGCCGGCGTGGGTGTAGGCTGCTGCGAAGCAGGCAGCTAGCTTGTGCACGGCCGTGTACTGGCCACAGATGTGTATGATGGAGGCAAAAGCTGATGATAGTGGGTGCAGGGGCAAAACCTTGTGTGCTGCAGACATTTTCGGCGCGGGCGCAGGTTGTCGCAGGATGGGCGATGCGACCGGGCGGATCCTTGTGCCAAGCAAAATGAAGGCCGCGGAAAGGAGCAGACGGTTGATAGCTGAGTGGACGTAGGGGCAAAACCACGTGTAGTGCTGATGCTCATGAAGGAGACAAATGCAGAGGCGGCGCGTATGATGGCAGGACGATGCTCATGATGAAGCGGTTTGGAGGAGGCGGAGGGAGATGAGGCTGCGCTGCGGAAGGAGGCTGAAGCAGAGGTGATGAGGAGGGTTGAAGGCAGCAGATGAAGATGACGCGAAGATGAGGGAGGGGAAGGCTGATGAACATGTGGAGGAGGCGGAAGATGGAGGTCGCGGCAAGCACGGGACGACAAGGTAGAAGGCGACACGGTAGTGAGCGCGAAGGAGACAACTAGTTCCTCTGCTGTTAGGAGAGTGACGGCTTATTCCCCAGTTGGCCCAAGACCTACGGGAAGGAAGACTGGCGGTGTCTGATTTTGTGTCAACAAAATGGGGTTGGTTGCAGTAGCAGAAGGTCGTGAGGTAGGCAGTAACGCTGGTCCGCAAGTGTCAAGAGAGTGACGGCTTGTTCCCCTATTGGCTCGCAACAGGAGCAGGGAGACTGGTGGTGTCCGATATCCTGACGGCGGCTGGCACGTTACTCTTGCTGACGACACGAGAAGGCGGTGCAAGGACACGGCTTGAGATGATGAGCACAAGTAAGTTGAAGATGGTGAGGCAGGTAAAGTAGATGAGGCTGATGAGAGGGGGTGAGAAAGGCGGAGGCGCTTGCGGAGGTTGGGATGATGAGAGAGAGCAGGCAGCGGGCGGCAAGAAGCTTCCAAGAAGTTGACGGCAGGCGGCGGCTTGGGAACTGCTTGCGGCTGTTGTGGACGATGAGTCACCAATTGTTGGCCACGGATGCGGAATGGGCATAAGGCTTCCTCAGGATGATGAGACATTACTTCAGCACGATGAACACTCCAAGTGGTGCTGCTGATGTCAGTCATCCCTAAAGTGGAGAGGCGCAAACGGACGGTAACGACGACGGAGGAGCGTAGGGTGGCAGTGGTGGCAGCACTAGGTCACGGGGCACCAAGTGATGTTGCCTGATGCTCTGATAGCATGTCAAAAGAATGCGTTAAACAAGGATGACAGGAGCAGAAGCAAGCAGAAGCACTAGACCATGCGGGACCAAGACAGCAGGGTAACAGATGCAGATAGGTGAGGACGTCCCCAAGGAGTTAGCTGTAGGAGTTTCAGAGGGACAAGACATGGCAGCGTCAAGGTAGACAGAGGGTATGGATAAAACATGGAAGCAAAGCGAGATGAATGATGCGCCAAAGGTGAGTGAAGGGTCGAGGGTGACGAAGCGAAGAGAGAGTTGGGACTGGTAAGCAAAGGCTGTACGAGCGAAGGGCGAGTAGAGTGAGAACACGACGGCAAAGCCGCGGAACCAAAGGGAACAAGATGGACAGAACTGTTCTGGATGAACTGGGAGGGAATGAATATCCTCCATGTATGCATCAAAGCAAGAGGCAAACGGAGATCTAACGGCTTCTTGTGCGCTAGCCGAACGCGCTTGTGACGAGTTTATCACTTTATTAGGGGATCACTTGGTATGCTGTCCGTGTTAGCTACTGAGCTAACCACCTCTGGCAGAGAAGCCGCGAAACCAAAAAGCTCACAAAGGTTTTTAGGCCTTCTTCCTTTGTTGACATGTGTCATGCACCCCAAACTTAATCAGGCATACACTTCACCTTCAAGAGTACTAACGCCTTAGCATTACATCTCAAGTCGTCAATACGCAAGAGAGCATCAAGCAAGGGTTAATTGATCAGCATGCAAGACAAGTCCTTTTATAGCTGTCTGTCCAGTCCTAGAACTCAAAAGCACATTCCTGGGAAGTGGCCTGAACCAGCCACGTCACCAATAGACTTGCACTGTGGGCTTGACACATAAGCATCCTAGTGTCAAGGTGACAGACCAACCATGTAGCATCCAAGAAGCTACGGACTTTCTTTCTTGGAAGCTTCCACAGCAAACAAGATATGCATGGGGCCAGGATCGACCTCATGACCTCTCACTTGGCCAAATCAACAAAATGGCCAAGGTAACCACTCACCCACATGGTGTCCTCATAGGTCATATCTCACAAGAGACAGAACATAGTTGAGTCACACTACAACGGATCTAGGGGTCATACCTCCACAAGGGGCAGAGCATTCCTGATCCGTCCTAAAACACTGAACAAGGGGCAAAAACATTGAACAAATCTCTCCTTTGCACCTTGCATCAGTGACCATCATCATTCGTCATCACTTGCGTTGACCATGCCGACACCTTGCCTGCCCGCCTGGTGGAGATCCTTGTCTAGTGGCTTTGTAAGCATGTCAGCCCGGTTCAGCTTGGTGACGACATACTCGAGCTCCACTGTCTGCTTGTAGACCAAGTCTCGAGCGTAGTGGTAGCGGATCTCGATGTGCTTTGTGCGCCTCGACAGGACGGGGTTCTTTGACATGTCAATGGCGCTCATGTTGTCAATCTTGATGACCGTCGCCGTTGCCTGTGGTGCCTTCATCTCGGATAGCAAACTTTGTAGCCACTGCATCTCTTTACACACCTCAGCCAAGGCGATGTACTCAGCTTCAGCTGTTGACAAAGAGACACATTCCTGCTTGCGACTTGCCCAACTGACTGCACCTCCATTCAACATACACACGAAGCAGGAGGTAGATTTTCTGTCATCGATGTTCCCTCCCCAATCAGCATCAGTGTAGCACATGAGACGGAGTGATGCGGATCCAACGATGCCTCCAAACTGGAGCCCTACGTGTCGCGTCCCCTGAAGGTAGCGCATGATGCGCTTCACGGCCTGCCAGTGAAGTGGACCGAGATTGGCCACAAACCGGCTCACCTGCCCAACATCATGGGCTATATCTGTTCAGGTGGCGACCATGGCATACATCAGACTGCCCACTGCAGACTGATATGGGATGCCCAGCATGTCAGTTTTCTCCGCTTCATTGGATGGGGACATGGAGTTAAATAGTTTGCACTCCGAGCTCATGGGTGTGCTGGCAGGTTTGCAATCTGCCATGTCGTATCCTTTGAGGATGGAGTCGATGTATTTTGTCTGGTTCAGGCTGATGGTACATGGTGCTCTGTCACGCTTGATTCCAATTCCGAGATAGAAGTCAAGAGGACCCATGTCCTTCATCTTGAATGTGCTACTCAGCTGCCCCTTGAGATCGTCTAGCAGCTGCGTTGAAGAGGAGCATAGAATCAGGTCATCAACGTACAGGGCGACCAACATAGTCCCTTTGTCACTCTCATGCACGTACATGCTAGGGTCATTGTCGCAGTGCATGAAGGAATCCTTGGCCATGAAGGTGTCCATCTCCTGGTACCAAAGTCTTGGCGCTTGTTTTAGCCCATAGAGTGCCTTCACCAATCTACACACCTTGCCTTGAGGAGCATCAAACCCCTCCAGAACCTCCATCAATACCTCCTTGTCAAGTTTGCCGTAAAGGAAGGCTGTCTTGACATCCATCTGGTGGACCTCCATGTTCTCGGCAGCAGCAATGGCGAGCATTGACCGGATGGAGGCAAACGTCACAACTGGGGCAAAGGTCTCATCGTACTCTGCGCCAGGCCGTTGGGAGAACCCCTTTGCTACCACCCGTGCCTTGTACTTGTCTACCTTGCCATCTTGTTTCCTTTTTACTTTCAGCACCCACTTGGACCGCACAACGTGAGCCCCGGCAGGTCTGTCCACCAGCACCCAGGTCCCATTTTCTTCAATGGAGCTGAGTTCACTGCGAATTGCTTCGTCCCACTCTGCTTTGTCAGGCCAAGTGAGTGCCTCTGCGACAGAATCTGGCTCCTCTTGAACCAAGAATGAATAGTTGAAGCCTGTCCATTCACCCCTATCTGCGTCGTAATGCTGCCAAGGTACTTTGAGGCGTGAACTGCTCCTTGAACCTGCTGGCTGGTGCTGTTGATGTAGAGGCTGGAGGTCTCGTTCATTGTTGATGATGGGAGAGGCATCATCCTCATGTTCCGGAGGATCGGATACGTCGGAATCAGAGTCTGATTCCTCCGAGTCATCTTCACGAGCTCCACTCCCTGTTGCAGCACCTATCCCATGCCATTGTGCTGGTGCTTCGTCTCCCTCTTCTAGGAGAGTGAGACACTCTCCCTGTTCTGGAGCGTTCTCGAGTTCGAGATGCTCTCCCTTACTCAAAGACACTTGGTGGAAATCCACGTCTTTGCTACGGATGACCTTCTTGGCTCCTTGGTCCCACAGTCGATAGGCTTTGTGGGCGGTGTCATAACCGATGAAAATACACTTTCGTGCTCTTGCATCCAGCTTTCCAGGGCCCTCACCAGCCTGGACCTTGGCAAACCCGGTGCAACCGAACACCTTGAGATGGGAGGCGTCCGGCTTCCTGCCTGACCATGCTTCTTGAGGCGTCTTCAACTGCTGTGTCTTCTTCTTCTTGCCTCTCCTACGCAGAGCTGCTGCAGGTATGAGGTTCACAAGGTATGTAGCCGTACGTGCTGCTTCAGCCCAGAACCTAGGAGGAAGCTTGGCGTCAAAGAGCATGCACCTTGTCATGCCTAGGAGCGTCTGGTTCATCCTCTCTGCTACGCCGTTGCTTTGAGGTGAGTAGGACGTAGTTTTCTGGTGTTCAATGCCCTGTGTCTTGAGCCACTCCCTGTAAGCTTCGTACTCTCCCCCATTGTCCGTCCTGAATGCCTTCACCTTCTTTCCAATCTGTCGCTCAACCATAGCGACAAAGGCCTGTAGATTCTCCTTCACCTCACTTTTCTTTTTGAGAAAGTATATCCAGACTTTGCGGCTGTTGTCGTCGATGCATGTGAGGAAATATCGGGTGCCTCCATTTGATGGTATGCAAAAGGGACCACATACGTCAGAGTGGACAAGATCAAGAGGTGCGAGAGCANTCCTGAATGCCTTCACCTTCTTTCCACTCTGTCGCTCAACCATAGCGACAAAGGCCTGTAGATTCTCCTTCACCTCACTTTTCTTTTTGAGAAAGTATACCCAGACTTTGCGGTTGTTGTCGTCGATGCATGTGAGGAAATATCGGGTGCCTCCATTTGATGGTATGCAAAAGGGACCACATACGTCAGAGTGGACAAGATCAAGAGGTGCGAGAGCATGCGTTCCATTGCGCTTGAAGGGTTTCTTTTTCGCCTTGCCTTGAAGGCATGGCTCACACATGATATCCGCTCCCTCCACCTCATCACCTAGCTCCATCCCACGCACTAGCTCCTGCTTTCCCATGAGCTCCAATGTGCGATGAGCCACGTGTCCAAAGCACCTGTGCCACCGGTTCTTGGAGGATATGCACAGGTTAGAATGAACAGCCCCGGTGGCTGCATTTGCCTGCGGTTTTGTTGCCGAATCATCTGCTTCCATTGCTTCTGCTGCTCCAACATGTCCTTCCTCATCTGAGTCTGCATCGCTGCTCTCCTCATCATCACTCTCGGCCAAAGATTGAGCCATTGAAGTTGTCGTTTTGGTCTGCAAGACGTAGAGTCCATCAACGCGAGGAACGTGTGCGACAACCTTCTTGGAAGAGTAGGAAATGTTGATGTCCTTGGTTAGAACTATAACCGCTTCCTTCTCTGTAAAGACCACTGTCATGCCATAGTCAGTTATCTTAGAGACGGAGAGCAGAATGGCTGTGAAGGAGGGCAAGTAGACCACCCCCTCTAGCTTGAGGTCGAAAACTTCACCGTTGACACCCACTGTGACCAGCTTGTCACCAATCCCCTCAGCTGCCTCAACCTTGCCGTTGGCGACTCTGAAGTTCTTGTTACACGGAGCAAGAGAGATGAAGTCTCTCTTCTCGTAAGTGGTGTGCTTGTTTGTGCCCGAGTCAAGGCCATAGGCTCCTGGCCTGAGTATCGCCCGCCCTTTGTTGGAGGCACACTCAGCCATCAAGCTTGTGGGATCCTTCCCACCATTTCCCCCTCGCCATTCATCCCCGTCTCCTCCCTCTCTCTTGGGTGCATGGCACTCTCGAGCCCAGTGTCCAGCCTTGCCACAGTTGTTGCAGTTTCCTTGCCGCTTTACACCCCTTCCACTGTTGCTAGTGCTTTTGTTTTCCTTGTACCCAGAGGATGAGGTATTGCGGAAGGTGTCGCTGCTCCGTGAGGCAAAGGCAGCCATGTTTGCTTCACTACTGCTACAACGTATGGCTTCATTCCGCACATACTCAGAGACGGTGGTGTAGGAAACTAGATCTTCAGTCCACCCTCCAATCACTGTTATCATGGGGTCCCAACTTTCCGGCAGCGTCATCAGAAAGATCATGGCTTGCATGTCAAATTTCAGGTCCCACCCCATTCCAATGGCTTGTTGGAAGAGCGTCTCAAACTTCTGCATGAAGGCGGAGACATCCTCCCCTTCACCAAGCCTCATGCTGATGAGGTTTTGTAGAATGAAGAGACGGTTGGCAAGTGAGGAGGACTGAAACACCTTGCCGAGTTTGGCATATGCCGCGGCTGCCACTGTACAACCGCAGATGTGCGGAAGGACTGAGGGTTGTATGGAGGACACAAGAATGGCGAGAGCCTTCTTGTTGAGCTTGACCCATGCCACAAGGTCAGCACCCTCCTCCTTTGGTGCTGGGATACTTCCGTCAAAATATCCTAGCAGATCTCTGTCATCCATGATGATCTCAAACTGCCACTTCCAGAGTGCAAACCCCTCTCCATCAAACTTGAGGATGGGCGAATGATTCCCTGGTTCCCTTGTCCCTCCCATCTCCACAACTACAACTGCTTCAGCTGTTGCACCTGTTGTTGATGCCAATGAACCTATGTTTGAGGCCGCTGTAGGCTGTTGGTGAGAAGAGGAAACTGCTTCCCCTGTTACCGTTGGCCGTTGCAAGCAGATGTAGGCTGATGTATGTTGATGTAGGCTGATGTCAGCTCCCAAGGTAGAAAGGTGCAGATGTGTTGCATTCCCCTCCTGCTGATATTGCCCTGTAAACAGAGAATTTGGGTGAGAGCGAAGGCGCTCTCACTGCTTGTGACCTTAGCGGTTGCGTGCGTGAAACTTCTCTAACCAGAGGAGTGGGCCCATAACCCTTTGGTAGCTATTGAGCTAACCACCTCTGGCAGAGAAGCCGCGAAACCGAAAAGCTCACAAAGGTTTTTAGGCCTTCTTCCTTTGTTGACATGTGTCATGCACCCCAAACTTAATCAGGCATACACTTCACCTTCAAGAGTACTAACGCCTTAGCATTACATCTCAAGAAGAGCTCAAGTTGTCAATACGCAAGAGAGCATCAAGCAAGGGTTAATTGATCAGCATGCAAGACAAGTCCTTTTATAGNAAGAAGCTACGGACTTTCTTTCTTGGAAGCTTCCACAGCAAACAAGATATGCATGGGGCCAGGATCGACCTCATGACCTCTCACTTGGCCAAATCAACAAAATGGCCAAGGTAACCACTCACCCACATGGTGTACTCACAGGTCATATCTCACAAGAGACAGAGCATAGTTGATTCACACTACAACGGATCTAGGGGTCACACCTCCACAAGGGGCAGAGCATTCCTGATCCGTCCTACAGCACTGAACAAGGGGCAAAAACATTCAATAGTCCGTTGGTGAGTGGGTGCACCGACAATGGCTAGCGACTGTTGTTTTACCCAGGTGGTTCATGCAAAAGGCTGACCGTTATTGAGAGCTCGGAATATCCGAGAGACGAGAGCAGGGGAGAGGTGTAGTCTGGCTAGTGCCCGGGTCAGAGGAGGAGTCACCTTGGCGAAGTCGCTTGAATCTGACACTGGCGAAGCCGAATGGTGGAGGCAGTCCCATCGCAGTGGGGGAGGCTATCTCGAGGCTGCTGTACAGGTGGATGGTGAGTGCGGAGTGGAGAGAGATGGAGAGGGTGATGGTGAGTGACACGGTGTACCATGCCATCGCAGAGCAGCTGGAGGTGCAGCCAGGGTAGGGGCTCATCAGCATCGACGTGAAGAACGCATACAACTCCCTCGAGCATGCGTTGATCTTCAAGGCACTGCGTAAGAGGGGGTTTGAGCGGCTGGTACCGGGGCTGGCGCTGTGGTATGACCAGCCCTCCTACCTCTACTACCAGGGAGGGGTCCAGCCCAGCGTTCTCCAGTCGACGAGGGGGTGAGGCAGGGAGATCTGATCAGCCCACTCCTCTAATCATTGGCCCAACAGGATGCGCTAGAGGGGACACAGACGGCGATGGGAGATGCGGGGCGGGTCATCGCCTACCTCGACAACACCTACCTGATGGGCCCACCAGAGTCCCTGGCAGCAGCGTACAGGGTGCTCACGGTGGGGTAAGGAGCACTGGGGATGGAGGTACATCCTCGCAAGCGCCAGTTGTTCCTTCCTGCGAGGGCGGGACTGGTGCCTGCGGGGCTGGCGGACATGGCCAGGACAGCGGAGGGGATGGTGGTGCTGGGAGCTCCACTCGGGAGCGAGCAGCTCTGTAGGGAGCGGTTGGATGCGACTGTACAGGCGGTGGAGAGTACACTTGAGGGGCTGGCGGAGCTGCCGGACCTACAGGCGGCCTTTGGTATCCTTAGGGACTGCACCACCCGTCGGCTCCAGCACGTGACTCGCCTGACACCGCCCTCGGAGTGGTCAAGGGAGCGCCTCGGGCGGTTCGACGAGAGGTTGGGTGCGTGCTTGCGGCGTATGCTGAGGCTGGAGGAGATGCAGGCGGTGCGGGAGCAAAGGGCGGTGGAGCATGCCAAGATCTAGGCGCGCCTCCAAGTGCGCCTGGGAGGACTTGGCCTGACGGCAGTCGGGGACCTCGCCCCTCTGTCGTATGTGTGCAACATGCTCCAGTCCTGGCAGATGATGAGGCCCCTCATACAGCGGCAAGGAGAGGAGGGTGGAGCGGCTGAGAAGGGGGAGGGGAGGGCGGAGTGGTGCCGGGGGAACTTTGAGGAGCTGAGGGTGACAGCGCTGAGGGGATATGGGGAGAAGGTGAGCAGGAGAGTCCTGGGCTTGGCAGAGTGCGAGAGTGGTTGCCCGAAGCGCCTGTTCTAGGACTTTTCTGGAGCATTGCACGAGGCGCAGCTAGCGTCGCTCCGGGCCAGGGTGGGAGAGGAGTTGGGGGTAAGGAGGCTTTGCCACAGCTGCAGCGACTGTCTTCCTTGCAAGGGGAGCACAGCGGTGACTGGCTGATCACACAACCCCATTCGGTCGTAGACAAGCTATACATGGGGCCGGAGGAGTGGAAAGTGTCTTGCAGGTTTTGGCTGGGCCTGCCCATCGCGCACGTCCGGCACACCCCGGTCTGTGGGTGTAGGGAGCGCTGTGCCATCCGCCCCTGCGCCCCGCATCATGCACTGTGCTGCGCCGAGGGAGGAGCAGCGATAGCAGTACATGATGCCGTGAAGCGAGAGCTCGTGGCTGCCATGAGGGAGAGTGGCATGGGCGGAGTGACGTTGGAGCACTCAGGGATTCTCCTAGAGGGGCGCGGGGACATCACGTGCCTAGATCCAGCGACGGGGAACTTGCTGGTCCTAGACGTGGTGATTGCTGACCCGCAGCGGCTGAGCCTGGAAAGATGGTCGGTAGAGAGGGGAGGGGTGGCGCTGGAGTAGGCGGTACGGGCAAAGGAGGTGAAGTATGGGCGGTGGAGTGGGGTGGCGGAGAGAGACTGGTTGGTCTTCAGCTTCCCGGCCATGGAGACATTCAGCGCATTCTTGAGGAGCCTTGACCGGGTGATGAAGGCCTACACTGAGGCGACACAGCAGAGGTTGGTTCGGCAGGGGGGAGCGGCAAGGGTGGCTGCACCAGTGAGGGCCCTCCTCAACCAGCGGGTAGGGGTGGCCCTACAGCACGCACAGGCACAACAGATCAGGAAGAGGGCCATGGCGTGGGCCAGAGACACGACATTTACAAGCGATGTGGCCATTGCCATGCAGGCCCTGTGGAGGTGGGAGGAGGGTTTTGAGCTGGCAGACATTGGCAGGGTGGAGCGAGAGTAGAGGGAGGGGGACATGACCGCCACGCGGCATGCACGTGTGCCCCTTGTGTATGTGGTGTTGGCAGGGCCCTCTCGTGTGGTGGCTCCCTTTTGGTCTTGCATCGCACTTGCATGTCCTGGACTATATGGAAACTCGGTTGCATGCGAACATGATCCTCTTTTGCATGCACACATGGCTCTCTCCTTTGCATGGACATGACACTCCCTTGCATGCGGTACCCCAGATGCATGATGTGCCTTGGCAGACCATTTCATTTAATGAGAGCGCTTTATCTATATCTATATCTATGTCTATATCTATAT
Source organism: Penium margaritaceum (assembly GCA_023375785.1). Taxonomy (NCBI): domain Eukaryota; kingdom Viridiplantae; phylum Streptophyta; class Zygnematophyceae; order Desmidiales; family Peniaceae; genus Penium; species Penium margaritaceum. The sequence goes on from SZWC01000850.1 coordinate 308,802, forward strand.
CTATACCCATACCCATACCCATACCCATACCCATACCCATACCCGTACCCGTACCCGTACCCGTACCCGTACCCGTACCCGTACCCGTACACGTACCCGTACCCGTACCCGTACCCGTACCCGTACCCGTACCCGTACCCGTACCCGTACCCGTACCCGTACCCATACCCGTACCTATATCCATACCCATACCCGTATCCATACCCATATCCATATCCGTACCCATATCCATACCTATATCCATATCCATACCGATATCCATATCCATATCCATACCCATATCCATACCCATACCCGTACCCGTACCCATACCCGTACCCGTACCCGTACCCCTACCCGCACCCGTACCCGTACCAGTACCCGTACCCGTACCCGTACCCATACCCATACCCATACCCATACCCATATCCATATCCATATCCATATCCATACCTATATCCATATCCATACCGATATCCATATCCATATGCATACCCATATCTATATCTATATCTATATCTACATCTATCTCTATCTCTATCTCTATCTCTATATATATCTCTATCTCTATCTCTCTCTCTATCTCTATCTCTATCTCTATATCTACATCTACATCTACATCTATATCTACATCTACATCTATATCTATATCTATATCTATATCTATATATATATATCTTTATTTATTTCTATATCTATATCTATATCTATATCTATATCTATATCTATATCTATATCTATATCTATATCTATATCTATATCTATACCTATACCTATGTCTATATCTATATCTATATCTATATCTATATCTATGTCTATATCTATATCTATATCTATATCTATACCTATACCTATGTCTATATCTATATCTATATCTATATCTATATCTATATCTCTATCTCTATCTCTATGTATATCTGTATCTATAGCTATAGCTATACCTATATCTATATCTCTATCTATATGTATATCCATATCTATATCCATATCTATATCTATATCTTTATCTATATCTATATATATCTATATCTATATGACAACAGATTTCCAGGAGGCGGCGTCGCAGGGGGCTCTCAAGGAGCTCCCAAAGGGGGTGGTCCCGGACAGGCTGGTCTACGGGTCCAGGGCAGAGAGTGCCTGCTACAGCAGCACCCCTCCACGGTCCCGGCGATCCGGGTTTTGCCACGTGGCGTGCCTCAGCCGCTGCAAACGCCATGTGGGAAGTCTGTCGACGTTATGTACCCCGTGGGTACAGCACAGGAGACCGTTTGACACGTGGAACGTAGCGACGGGTAGCCCTTGGTAAGGGCTACACAACGACACCACTCGAGCAGGGCTACATGGCAGAAAGAGGGAGAAAGTAGCAGAAAACAACTGCGGACTGCTGATGTCAGCATTTGCGCTGGGCCATAGAGCACCAGTTCTTCCTCCACGGTCAACTGTTTGAGGCTCGAACGGGCCCGTTGGATAGTCCTGGAGTAGGGCTATGCAATGGGCCCACTCCCGCCTGGCCAGGTGGCGGGAGTAAGGAGAAAAATGGAGAAAGGTGGGGTAGGGACCCCCGTCAGGGGTGGTTGAGAGCCCCCGACGACGGGCTGCCAGCCCGCACGTGCAAGGCGGGCGATGGGGGGCAGCAGCTGGCAGTGGCACAGGGCATGCCGCCTTCCCCCCTCAGCCTCCTCTTCCCCCCATTCCCCCAAACGCATACGGAGGAGGAGGGGGTGGCTTTGCAGGCAGAAGGCGGGTCCACAGAGCCAGGTGAAGAGACCGCCAGGGAGGCCATGGGGGTGATGGCGGGGTGGGGGAGAGGGGGCGGACGCCGACGGAGGAGGGCCGGTGGGTGGGACGACCCCACCGCGCCGGCGTTGAAGCGGCAGGCGACGGGGGGGCAGGGGGTCCTCTCCCCATAGGGCTATCGATGCATGCAATCGATGGCCCAAGTGGGGTCCCCTCGCAGCCGTCAATCTTGCTGATCGACGCTAGAGGGGGGGGGGGG
>SZWC01000851.1:4973-20189 GCA_023375785.1 Penium margaritaceum
CACACACACACACACACACACACACACACACACACACACACACACACACACACACACACACACACACACACACACACACAATTCCTTCAGGTGACTGAGCAGAACAGAAGCTATGGAGCCGTGCATCACTGGCGTCTTTGCCTTGTGCAAGATCGGTGGGCTCGACCATGCTCAGCTCTGTTGGAGCGAATATCTTGCTGCTCCAAACATTTGGTGATGAGCCATATGATGGTTGAAACATGAGAGATGACTTGGGAGATGCATGCTCCACATACGCTCGTGGTCGGTGTGGATTCTGATTCTTGTGCTCTGCATGGTGTGCTAGTTGTTTAGTTTCTTGCACGTGTGGCTAATCCTACAGGGCCACACGCTCAGTAGCTCTGAGGTGTGAGAAACCACAGCGGCTTTATGCGGACCGGTTCGGTTTGACCCCGGGGTGGCGGCTGGGCCCCATTTCGAACTGTTCGAGTGGGTGGCCCGGTCAACCGCGGCTAAGAGCCCGCTAGGCACCGACTCTCACCACTCTTGCTCTCGCTACTCAACTAAGTGTGTTTTTCACCAACTTCTCGTCCCACCCGTAGCCATGGCTGTTGTGTGTGTCAAGCTTGCATGGTAGCGAGTGCATGTCGGCCTTTTGCCGCTACCTACTGGTATCATAGCATAAGGGAGAGACCCCTCCATTCCATCGATCCATGGTGGCTTGTGGTGCGGCACATTCACGATTGCGCGATCGCGGCCGTGACAATCTTATCCGCCTACGCCGCAACTTTGTCGCCCGGTAGTTCGGCAGTCTCTTGTCCTAGGTGATGTAGTCTCTCGGCACTACGACGCCCCAGCTTCGCAATTCGGCGCTCTACGTGTCATGGCACCCTCGCCTCGGTCCACCGTACCCTAAACATCTCCGTAACTCAGTTGGTCCGCAGTCCTGCTGCTTCACATCACTGCAGCGCGTGCTCCCTCTCGTCCACGCTGTCCGCACTTCAGCAGCACCACAACACTACAGACCAGCGGTCTCACGACTCTGCAACACTATGACGCCGGGGCTCTCTTGCCACGGCCGACCACCTCCCAGCGGCCTCACAATCCCATAGGTCCTGAGCTGCACGTGCCTCTGCACTCTCGCCTCGGTCCGTTGTGTCTCAAGCAGCTCCGCAGTTCTGAAGGTTCGCTCTTCCTTGGCTCTGCAACACTGTGACGCTGAGTCTTTCTGGACCCGGTGGTTCACATTTCACTAGCACCACTATGCTGTTGGCCCGAAGGCTTGCGTCTCAGTATCGCTACAACGCCGAGGCCTCCTGGCCACTAAGCACTGCCTCACATTACGCCCTGCTTCACTCTCTCCTAGCTAGCAGCAGCAACAACACCAGTAGCTGCTTCTGCGGCTTCATCTGCCACCCTGGTTGCACCACCGAATGCGGGACCCACCCCTACCTCTCCAAGGGGCCTGCGTGATCGTGCACGCCTTGACAAACTGATTGATCGTCATGAGGAAGAGGCGGATATTGAGGCGTGGTTGCGCCACCACCACCGTTATGACAGCCCTGGGTACCATCCCGAAGAGGACTACGATCCGACAGACGACGAGGCACGCGAAGACGCTGGTGTGTACGCGGCCTATTGTTAGTCCGCCTTGGATGACTCTCCGACCGTGCAAAGCACGCCAACAACGGGGCTGCAACGTGAGCAACGTCGTCCCTCATCTCCGGTAAGATCCCCCGTTGCCCGTAGAACGCGTCGGCAAAGTCATTGTGCCGCTCAAGGTGCGGCAACTCCAACTACGCCAGCAGCCCCAGCAGAGCAAGCCCAGGCAACCTCGAGTTGCACTACGTCTCCAGTTGCATCTCAGGCTGCTACTGCACCATCTAGACTTGACATTCTCACTGCCCTGGAAGCAACACTTGTCTCCTGTGCTGCTATTTCTTCCACGTTTTCTGCTACAGCGCGTGCTGCATGTGCACCTGCCAGCACTACTACTGGCAGGGCTGTTGAAAACTACACTAATACAGCCACTGACCAGGGTCCTCTTGTAGTCGTTGCTGTCAACATAGCCACAGAGGTTGCACCAGCAGCCAACGCCGTCGCAGCAGCAGCAGCTAACGCAGTCGCAGCAGCAGCAGCCTCAGCTGCCACTGCTCTCTCCAACGCCGTCGACTCCATCCAAACCTCTACCTCTCAGGTGTCCTCTACAGCTGCATCCTCATCGGTTGGTAACCAGATCTACGTCGCGGTCACCGCTATAGCTTCCGTCTCCACCCTCACAGGCGTTGCCCTTGCTGGAGTTGCCTGCCTCATCGTCACCACCTCGTCATCAGTGGCCGTCATTGCTGCCTCTACGGCGTCTGCATTGCCACCAGTTTTTGCCCTGCAGCGTTAGCATTGGTGAGCTTCCACCTCCTTTCTGCTTGGGAATCCTCTTCTCTTCCTTCCTTTCCTCCTTTGTGGCCATGCTCTTGCGTTCCACACTGCCTTGCAGCTCCATCCAACCAGAAGTTATCCTCTCTTATTTCCCACGCCCATTGGGGCAAGGGAAACACTGCCAAAAGCTTCTTGAGTGATCCACACTCACCATGCCCGTCGACAATGACCAGTATGCTGCTCTCTAGGAAGAACTGAGCAAAGAGTGTGCTGCTCTTCAAGCAGCTCTCATTGCACAGCGCATTGCAGAAGAAAATCTGCACATAGAATAGGGTGATCAGGAGACTTTCGCCGACCAACTGAAGCAAGTCCAAGACAACTTGAGCGAGCCCAAGAAAACTGGAGCAAGTCCAAGACAACTTGAGAAAGCCCAAGACAACTGGAGCAAGTCCAAGACAACTGGAGCAAGTCCAAGACGACTGGAGCAAGGTCAAGAGAACTGGAGCAAGCTCAAGAAAACTGGAGCAAGCTCAAGACAACTGGAGCAATCCCAAGACAACTGGAGTAAGCCCAAGACAACTGGAGCAAGCCCAAGACAACTGAAGCAAGTCTACGACAACTATAGCAAGCCCAAGACAACTCGAGCAAGTCCAAGACAGCTGGAGCAAGCCCAAGACAACTGGAGCAAGTCTAAGACAAGTGGAGCAAGGTCAAGACAACTGGAGCAAGCCGAAGACAACTGGAGCAAGCCCAAGACAACTGAAGCAAGTCTACGACAACTGGAGCAAGCCCAAGACAACTGGAGCAAGTCCAAGGCAGCTGGAGCAAGCCCAAGACAACTGGAGCAAGTCCAAGAGAACTGGAGCAAGGTCAGGACAACTGGAGCAAGCCCAAGACAACTCGAGCAAGCCCAAGATAACTAGAGAGAGCCCATGACAACTAGAGCAAGCCTAGGACAAGTAGAACAAGCCCAAGACAACTGGAGCAAGCCCAAGACAACTGGAGAAAGTCCACGACTACTGGAGCAAGACCAAGACAACTGGAGCAAGCCCAAGACAACTGGAGCAAGGCCAAGACAACTGCAACAAGCCCAAGAAAGCTGGAGCAAGCTAAAGATACCTGGTGCAAGCCCAAGACACCTGGAGCAAGTCCAAGACAAATGAAGCAAGTTCAAGACAACTGGAGCAAGCCCGAAACAACCGGAGCAAGCCCAAGACAACTGGAGCTAGTTCAAGACAACTTGAGCAAGCCGAAGACAACCAGAGCAAGGCCAAGACAACCAGTGCAAGCCCAAGACAACTGGAGTAAGGCAAAGACAACTGGAGGAAGCCCAAGAAATCTGGAGCAAGCCCAAGACAATTGGAGCAAGGCCAAGACAACTGGGGCAAGGCCAAGACAACTCGAGCAAGTCCAAAACAATTGGAGCAAGCCCAAGACAATTGGATCAAGCCCAAGACAACTGGAGTAAGCCCAGACAACTTGAGTAAGGCCAAGACAACTGGAGCATGCCCAAGACAACTTGAGCAAGCCCAAGACAACTCAAGCAAGTCCAAGACAAATGGAGCAAGGCCAAGAAAACTGGAGCAAGCCCAAGAGAACTGGAGCAAGCCCAAGACAACTGGAGCAAGCCCAAGACAACTAGAGCAAGGCCAAGACAACTGGACATTTCCTATGACAACTGGAGCAAGCCCAACACAAGTGGAGCAAGCCCAAGACAACTAGAGCAAGGCCAAGACAACTGGAGCAAGCCCAAGACAAGTGGAGCAAGTCCAAGACAACTGGAGCAAGCCGAAGACATCTGGATCATGCCCAATACAAGTGGAGCAAGCACAAGACAACTTGAGCAAGCCCAGGAAAACTAGAGTAAGCCCAAGACAACTGGAGCAAGCCCAAGGAAACTGGAGCAAGTCCAAGACAACTGAAGCAAGCCCAAGAAAACTGGAGCAAACCAACGACAACTGGAGCAAGGCCAAGACAACTTGAGCACGGCCAAGACAACCGGAGCAAGTCCAAGACAACTGGAGAAAACCCAAGACAACTGGAGCAAGGCCAAGACAACTGGAGCAAGCCGAAGACAACTGGAGCAAGGCCAAGACAGTTGGAGCAAGCCGAAGACAACTGGAGCAAGCCCAAGACAACTGAAGCAAGTCCAACACTACCGGAGCTAACCCAAGATAACTGGAGCAAGTCCAAGACAACTGGAGCAAGGTCAAGAGAACTGGAGCAAGCCCAAGACAACTGGAGCAAGCCCAAGACAACTGGCGCAAGGCCAAGAAAACTGGAGCAAGCCCAAGACAACTGGAGGAAGTCCAAGACAACTGGAGCAAGCCCAAGACATTTGAAGCAAGCCCAAGACAACTGGATCAAGCCCAAGACAACTGGAGCAAGCCCAAGACAACTGAAGCAAGTCTACGACAACTGGAGCAAGCTCAAGTCAACTGGAACAGGTCGAAGACATCTGGAGCAAACCCAAGACAACTGGTGCAAGGCCAGGACAATTGGAGCAGGCCCAATACAACTGGAGCAAGACCAAGACAAATTGAGCATGTACAAGACAAATTGAGCAAGTCCTAGAAAACTGGAGCAAGCCCAAGACAACTGTAGCAAGGCCAAGACTACTAGAGCAAAGCCAAAACAACTGGAACAAGCCCAAGATAACTGGAGTAAGGCCAAGACACCTGGATCAAGCCGAAGACAAGTGGATCACGCCCAAGACAGCTAGAGCAAGTCCAAGACAACTGGAGAAAGCCCAAGACAACTGGAGCAAGGCCAAGACAAATGGAGCAAGGACAAGACAACACGAGCAAGCCCAAGACAACTGGAGCAAGGCCAAGACTACTGGAGCAAGCCCAAGACAACTGGATCAAAATCAAGACAACTGGAGCAAGCCCAAGACAACTGAAGCAAGTCCAAGACAACTAGAGCAAGCCCAAAACAACTGGAGAAATTCCAAGAAAAATAGAGCAAGCCAAAGAAAATTGGAGCAAGTCCAAGAAAACTGGAGCAAGGTTAAGACAACTGGAGCAAGCCCAAGACAACTGGAGCAAGCCTCAGACAAATTGAGCAATACCAAGACGATTGGAGCAAGCCCAAAACAACTAGAGAAAGCCGAAGACAACTGGAGCAATCCCAAGACAACTGGAGCAAGTCCAAGGCAACTGGAGCAAGCCCAAGATAACTGGAGCTAGCCCAAGACAACTGGAGCAAGGCCAAGACAACTGGAGCAAGCCCAAGACAACTGGAGAAAGCCCAAGATAACTGGAGCAAGGCCAAGAGAACTGGAACAAGGCCAAGACAACTGGAGCAAGCCCAAGACAACTGGAGCAAGGCCAAGACAACTGGAGCAAGCCCAAGACAACTGGAGAAAGCCCAAGATAACTGGAGCAAGGCCAAGAGAACTGGAACAAGGCCAAGACAACTGGAGCAGGCCCTAGACAACTGAAGCAAGTCCAAGACAACTGGAGCAAGCCTAAGACAACTGGAGCAAGTCCAAGACAATTGCAGAAAGCCCAAGATAACTGGAACAAGTCCAAGACAACTGGAGCAAGGTCAAGACAAGTGGACGAAATCCAAGACAACTAGAGCAAGCACAAGATAACTGGAGCAAGGCCAAGACAATTGGAGCAAGCCCAAGACAAATGGAGCAAGCCGAAAACAACTGGATCAAGCCCAAGACAACTCGAAAAATGCCAAGACAACAGGAGCAAGCCGAAGACATTTGAAGCAAGTATAAGACAACTAGAGCAAGCCCAAGACAGCTGCAAGAATTCCAAGACAACTGGAACAAGCCCAAGACAACTGGAGCAGGGTCAAGAGAGTTGGAGTAAGCCCAAGACAACTGGAGAAAGCCCAAGACAACTGGAGAAAGGCCAAGACAACGGGAGCAAGCCCAAGAAAACTGGAGAAGTTCCAAGACAACTGGAGCAAGCCCAAGACAACTGGAGCAAGCCCAAGAGAACTGGAGCAAGCCCAAGACAACTGGAACAAGCCAAAGACAACTGAAGCAAGTCTATAACAACTGGTGCAAGCCCAAGACAACAGGAGCAAGTCTAAGACAACTGGATCAAGCGCAAGACAACTGGAGCAACTCCAAGACAACTGGAGCAAGTTCAAGACAACTGGAGCAAGCCGAAGACAATTGGAGCAAGCCCAAGGCAACTGGAGGAAGGCCAGGACAACTGGAGCAAGCCTAAGACAACTGGAGCAATCCCAAGATTATCAAAGCAAGCCCATGACAAATGGAGCAAGCCCAGGACAATTGGAGCAAGCCCAAGACAACTGGAGCAAGCCCACGACAACTGGAGCAAGTCCAAGACAACTGGAGCAAGACCAAGATAACTGGGGCAAGCCCAATACAACTTGAGCAAGGTCAATACAATAGGAGCAAGGCCAAGACAACTGGAGCAAGCCAAAGACAACTGGAGCAAGGCCAAGACAACTGGAGCAAGCTCAAGACAGCTGTAGCAAGCCTAAGACAGCTGGAGCAAGCCCAAGACAACTGGAGCAAGCCCTGGACACCTGGAGCAAGTCCAAGGCAAATGAAGCAAGTCCAAGACAACTGGAGCAAGCCCAAAACAACTGGAGCAAGTCCAAGTAAGATGGAGCTAGTTCAAGACAAGTGGAGCAAGGTCAAAACAACGGGAGCAAGCCCAAGACAACTGGAGCAAGCCCAAGACAACTGGAGTAAGGCCAAGACAACTGCAGCAAGCCCAAGACAACTGGAGCGAGCCCAAGACAACTTGAGCAAGGCCAAGACAACTGTAGCAAGTCTAAAACAACTGGAGCACGCCCAAGACAACTGGAGCAAGCCCATGCCAACTGGAGCAAGCCCACGACAACTGGAGTAAGGCCAAGACAACTGGAGCATGCCCAAGAAAACTGGAGCAAGCCCAAGACAACTGAAGCAAGTCCAAGACAAATGGAGGAAAGCCAAGAAAACCGGAGCAAGCCCAAGACAACTGGAGCAAGCCCCAGACAACTGGAGCAAGCCCAAGACAACTGGAGCAAGGCCAAGACAACTAGAGAATTCCTAAGACAACTGGAGCAATCCCAAGACAACTGGAGCAAGCCCAAGACAACTGGAGCAAGGCTAAAACAACTGGAGCAAGCCCACGACAAGTAGAGCAAGTCCAAGACAACTGGAGCTAGCCCAAGACAATTGGAGCAAGCCCAAGACAACTGGAGCAAGCACAAGACAACTTGAGCAAGTCCAGGTCAACTAGAGTAACCCCAAGACAATTGGAACAAACCTAAGAGAACTGGAGCAAGTCCAAGACAACTGGAACAAGGCCAAGAATACTGGAGCAAATCCAAGACAACTGGAGCAAGGCCAAGACAGCTGGAGCACGACCAAGACAACTGGAGCAAGGCCAAGACAACTGGAGCAAGCCCAAGACAACTTGAGAAAACCCAAGACAACTGGAGCAAGCCCAAGAGAAGTGGAGCAAGACCAAACAAGCCGATAACAAGTATTACCAAACCATTGTTTGCCCCTTTGACTATTTGTGAATCGCAATATGATTTTTCAACGTTGACCACCATAGTGAAAATCTTTGGTCATTTTCAGTGACATATACCTACCTTGGTTGGTCATTGTGCATGGTAGCCACACCGTGTACCTAGACATTGAAGGCCTTTGTACTTGCTATTTGATAACTAGTATTCCTACACCATTGATTCCCCATCTAACCATAATTGATTCGTATTATGAGTTGTCAAGTTGACCACACGTACTGAAACACTTTGGTCATGGTCAGTGACATATGCCTGCTATGGTTGGTCAAGTTGCATGGTAGCCATAACGTGCTCCTACTTATTGAAGGTCTTTGTAGTTGCTTATCAATAACTAGTATTCCCAAACCACTGTGTCCCCCTCCGACCATTTGTGCCTCGTATTATGAGTTGTCAACGTTGACTACACATAGTGAAATTCTTTGGTCATAATCAGTGACATATGCCTACTTTGGTTGGTCACTGTGCATGGTAGCCACGCCGTGCCACTACTTATTGAAGGTTTTTGTACTTGCTGGTCAATAACTAGTATTCTCAAACCATTTTTTCCCAGTCTGACCATTTTTGACTCGTATTATGAGTTGTCAACGTTGACCACTCAGTGAAATTTGTTTCTCATAGAAAGTGAAATATGCCTACTTTGGCTGGTCATTGTGCATGGTAGCCACACCGTGACACTACTTATTGAAGGATTTTGTACTTGCTATCCGATAACTAGTATGCCCAAACCATTGTTTCCCCCTCTGAAAATTTGTGACTTGCATTGTAAGCTGTTAACGTTGACCACACATAGTGAAACTCTTTGGTCATGGTCAGTGACATATACGTGCTATTGTTGGTCATTGTGCATGGTAGCCACAACGTGCTACTAATTATTGAAGGTCTTTTTACTTGCTAGTAGATAACTAGTACTCACAAACCATGTTTTCCCCCTCTGACCATTCCTGACACATACTATGTGTTGTCACATTGACCACACAGTGAAACTCTTTGGTCATGGTCAGTGATATATGCGTGCTATCGTTGGTCATTGTGCATGGTAGCCACAACGTGCTACTAATTATTGAAGGTCTTTGTACTTGCTAGTTTATAACTAGTATTCCAAAACCACTATTTCCCCCTTTGACCATTGTTTACTCGTATTATGAGTTGTCAACGTTGACGACACATAGTGAAATTCTTTGGGCATGGTCAGTGACATATGCCTACTGTGGTTTGTCATTGTTCATGGTAGCCACACCGTGCCACTACTCATTTGAAGGTCTTTGTACTTTCTTGTCTATAACTAGTATTCCCAAACCATTGTTTCCCCCTCTGACCCTTTATGACTCCTCTTATGAGTTGTCAACGGTTACCACACAGTGAATTTCTTTGGTTATGACTAGTGACATATGCTTGCTTTGGTTGTTCATTGTGCATGGTAGCCACACCGTGCCACTAATTATTGAAGATCATTGTAATTGCTAGTTGATAACTAGTATTCCCAAAGAATTGTTTCCCCCTCTGACCCTTTATGACTCCTATTATGAGTTGTCAACGTTGACCACACAGTGAATTTCTCTGGTCATGATCAATGACATAAGCCTACTTCGGTTCGTCATTGTGCATGATAGCCACACCGTGCCACTACTTATTGAAGGTCTTTGTACTTGATAGTCAAGAACTAGTACTCCTTAACCATTGTTTGCTACTCTGACCATTTGTGACTCATACCGTACTGCTTTATGATTTCGCCTTTTGAAATAATTTACGACCCGGAGTCTACACTCGTTTTCGGGTAAAATAGGCAAAATTGCTTCATTGCGTTGTCTAGATTTCATATTTTGGCCGCCGAATGATTATTTTCACGTTTGGCACTCAAGATTTCCGTTGTCGGTACCCAAACGACACCGGAAATCGAGCGATCGCGTGACCGATGGACGTTACACGACCGCAGTTTGGATTTTGCTCGACCGACGAGGGTTGAAAGTGACATGCCTACTTTGGTTGGTAATTTTGCATGGTAGCCACACCATGCCACTACGTATTGAAGGTATTTGTACTTGCTAGTCAATAAATAGTATTCCCAAACCATTGTTTTCCAGTCTGACCATTCGTGACTCGTATTATGATTTGTCAACATTGACCACACAAAGTGAAACGTTTTGGCCATGGTCAGTGACATATGCCTGCTATGGTTCGTCATTGTGCATGGTAGCCACAACGTGCCACTACTTATTGAAAGTCTTTGTACTTGCTCACCAATAACAAGTATTCCCAGACCATTCTTTCCCCTTCTGAATATTTTGACTCGTATTATGAGTTGTCAACCTTGACCATACATAGTAAGATTCTTTCATCATGGTCAGTGATATATGCCTACTTTGGTTGGTCTTTGTGCATAGTAGCCAGTCCCTGCCAAAACTTATCGAAATTCGTTGTATTATTTAGTTAATAACTTGTATTTGCAAACCATTTTTTCTCCCTTTGACCATTTGTGATACGAATTATGAGTTGTCAACGTTGACCACACATATTGAAATTCTCTTTGGTCATGGTCAGTAATATATGCCTACTTTGGTTGGTCATTGTGCATGGTAGCCACACTGTGCCACTACTTATTCAAGGTCTTTGTACTTGCTAGTTAAAAATTAGTATTCACAAACACTTGTTTTCCCCTCTGACCATTTGTGACTCGTATTATGAGTTGTCAGTGTTGACCACAAATAGTGAAATTTTGTGGTCATGGTCTGTGACGTATGCCTACTTTGGTTGGTCATTGTGCGTGGTAGCCACACCGTGCCACTACTTAATGAAGCTCTTTGTACTTGCTAGTCGAGAACTAGTACTCCCAAACCATTTTTTCCTACTCTGTCTATTGTGACTCATATTATGAGCTATCAACGTTGACCAAACATAGTGAAATTCATTGATGGTGGTCAGTGACATACGCCTTCTTTGGCTGTTCATTGTGCATGAAAGCCACACCGCAGCACTACTTACTGAAGGTCTTTGTACTTGCTAGTCGATATATAGTACTCCCAAACCATTGTTTCCCTCTCTGACCAAGTGTGAATCGTACTATGAGTTGTCAGCATTGACCACACATAGTTAAACTCTTTGGTCATGGTCAGTAACATATGCCTGCTATGGTTGGTCAGTGTGTATGGTAGCTACAACATGCAACTACTTACTGAAGGTCTTTGTACTTGCTAGTCAATAAAAAGTATTCCCAAACCACTGTTTTCCCCTCTGACTATGTGTGACTCGTATTATGAGTTGTCAACGTTGACCACACATAGCAAAATTCTTTGGTCATGGTCACTGACATGTGCCTACTTTGGTTAGTCATTGTGCATGGTAGCCACACCGTGCCACTACTTATTGAAGGTCTTTGTAATTTCTAGTCAATAACTAGTGTTCCCAAGCCATTTTCACCCCTTTGTCCATTTGTGACTCGTATTATGAGTCGTCAACGTTGACCACACATAGTGAAGTTCTTTGGTCATGGTCAATGGCATATGCCTACTTTGGTTGCTCATTGTGCATGGTAGCCACTCCATGCCACTACTTATTGAAGGTCTTTGTACTTGATAGTCGATAAATAGTATTCTCAAACCATTTTTTCCCATTATGACCATTTGTGACTCGTATTATGAGTTGTCAACATTGACCACACATAGTGACATTGTTTCATCATGGTCAGTGACATATGCCAACTTTGGCTCGTCATTGTGCGTGGTAGCCATACCGTGATACTACTTATTGAAGGCCTTTGTACTTGGTAGTCGATAAGTAGTATGCCCAAACCATTGTTTCCCCCTCTGACGATTTGTGACTAGTGTTATGAGCTATAAAAATTGACCACACAGAGTGAAACTCTTTGGTCATAGTCAGGGACATATTTTTGCTTCGGTCCGTCATTGTGCATGGTATCCACACAGTGCCACTACTTATTGAAGGTCGTTGTATTTGCTAGTTGATAACTAGTATTTGCAAACCATTGTTTCCCCCTTTGACTATTTGTGACACGTATTATGAGTTGTCAATGTTGACCACACATAGTGAAAATTTCTTTGGTCATGGTCAGTCATATATGCCTACTTTGGTTGGTCATTGTGCATGGTAGCCACACCGTGCCACTACTTATTGAAGGTCTTGGTACTTGCTAGTCGAGAACTAGTACTCCCAAACCATTCTTTCCTACTCTGACCATTTGTGACTTGTATTATGAGTTGTCAGCATTGACCACACTTTGTGAAACTCAATGGTCATGGTCAGTGACATATGTCTGCTATGGTTGGTCATTGTGCATGGTAGCCACAATGTGCAACTACTTATTGAAGGTCTTTGTACTTTCTAGTTAATAACTAGTATTCCCAAACCACGTTTTTCCCCTCCGACCATTTGCGACTCGTACTATGAGTCGTCAACGTTGACCACACATAGAAAAATTCTTTGGTCATGGTTAGTGATATATTCCTCCTTTGGATAGTCATTGTGCAGAGCAGCCACACGGTGCCACTACTTATTGAAGGGTTTTGTAATTTCTAGTCAATAACTAGTATTCCCAAACCATTATTACCCCCTCTGACCATTTGTGACTCGTATTGTAAGTTGTCAACGTTGACCACACATAGTGAAATTCTTTGGTCGTGGTCAGTGACATATGCCTACTTTGGTTAAACGTTGTGCAGGGTAGCCATACCATGCCACTACTTATTGAAGGTTGTTGTAATTGCTAGTAAAAACATAGTATTATCAAAACATTGTTTCCCAGTCTGACCATTTGTGACTCGTATTATGAGTTGCCAACGTTAACCACACATAGTGAAATTGTTTCATCACGGTCAGTGACATATGCCTACTTTGGCTGGTCATTGTGCGTGGTAGCCACACAGTGACACTACTTAATAAATGTCTTTGTACTTGGTATTTGATAACTACTATGCCCAAACCATTGTTTCCCCCTGTGACCATTTGTGACTCGTATTATAAGCTGTCAACATTGACCACACATAGTGAAACTCATTGGTCATGGTCAGTGACATATTCATGCTTTGGTTGGTCATTGTGCATGGTAGCCACAAAGAGCCACTAATTTTTGAAGGTCTTAGAAGGTCATTGTGGGAATATGTCACTGACCATCACCATTGTTTCCCCATCTGACCATTTGTGACTCATAATATGAGTCACAAATGGTCAGAGTAGGAAACAATGGTTTGGGATCACTAGTTATCAGCTAGCTAGTAAAAATACCTTCAATAAGCAGTGGCATGGTGTGGCTACCATGCACAATGACCAACCAAAGCAAGAATATGCCACTGACCATTATCAAAGGGTTTCACCATGTGTGGTCAACGTTGACAGCTCATAATACGAGTCACAAATGGAAAGAGGGGGAAACAATGGTTGGGGCATACTAGTTATGAACTAGCAAGTACAAAGGAATTCAATAAGTAGTGTCACGGTGTGGCTACCATGCATAATGACCAGCCAAATTAGGCATTCGATTGATCATGATCAAAGAGTTTCACTATGTGTGGTCAACGTTCATAACTAATAATACGAGTCACAAATGGAAAGAGGGGGAAACAATGGTTGGGGCATACTAGTTATGAACTAGCAAGTACAAAGGCCTTCAATAAGTATTGGCATGGTGTGGCTACCATGCACAATTACCAACCAAAGTTGGCATATGCCACTGACCATGACCAAAGAATTTCACTATGTGTGGTCAACATTGACAACTCATAATATGAGCCACGAAAGGTCAGAGGGGGGAACAATGGTTTGCGAATACTAGTTATTGACTAGATAGTACAAAGACCTTAAAAACGTAGTGGCATGGTGTGGCTACCATGCACAATGACCAACCAAAACAGGAATATGTCACTCGCCATGACCAAAGAGTTTCACTTTGTGTGGTCAATGTTGACAGCTCATAATACGAGTCACAAATGGTCAGAGGGGGAAACAATGGCTGGGGGATACTAATCATCAACTAGCAAGTACAGACGCCTTCAATAAGTAGTGTCACGGTGTGGCTACCATGCACAATGACCAGCCAAAGTAGGCATATGTCCCTGAACATGATGAAAGAATTTCACTATGTGTGGTCAATGTTGACAACTCATAATACGAGTCACAAATGGTCAGAGTGTGAGAAAATGGTTTAGAAAAACTAGTTAGAAACTAGAAAGTACAAAGACATTCATTAAGTAGTGGCATGGTGTGGTATAAGAGTCGTGCCATAGTTGTGCCAGAGTTGTGCTAGAGCCGTGAAAGGGTTGTGCCAGAGTTGTGCCAGAATTGTGCAAGAGATGTGCAAGAGTTGTGCCAGAGTTGAGCCTGAGTTGTGCTGGACTTGTGCCAGATTTTTTCCAGAGATGTGCCATAGTTTTTCCACAGTTGTGCCACAGTTGTGCCAGAGTCGTGCCAGAGCTATGCTAGTATTGTGCCAGAGTCGTGCCACTGTTGTGCCATAATTGTGCCAAAGTTGTGCCAGAGTTGTGCCAGAAATGTGCCAGAGTTGTGACATAGTTGTGCCAGATTTGTGCCAGAGTTGTGCCAGAGTTGTGCCAGAGATGTGCCAGAGCCGTACCAGAGATCTGCCAGAGTTGTGCCAAACTTTTGCCAGCGTTGTGCCTGAGTTGTGCCAGAGTTGTGCCAGCGTTGTGCCAGAGTTGTGCCACAGTTGTGCCAGAGGTAAGCCAGAATTGTGACATAGTTCTGCCAGAGTTGTGCCAGAGTTGTGCTAGAGTTCTGCCAGAGTTGTGCCAGAGTTGTACCATAGTTGTGCCAGAGTTGTGCTAGAGTTGTGCCAGTGTTGTGCCAGAGTTGGACCAGAGTTGTGCCAGAGTTGTTCCAGAGTTGTGCTGAAGTTGTCACAGAGTCGTGCCAGAGTTGTGCCAGAGTTGTGCCAGAGATGTCCCAGAGTTTTGCCAGAATTGTGCCAGAATTTTCCCAAAGGTATGCTTGAGTTGTGCCATAGTTGTGCCATAGTTGTGCCAGATTTGTGCGAGAGTTGCTCTAGAATTGTGCCAGAGTTGAGCCAGAGTTGTGCCAGAGCTTTGCCAGAGTTGTGCCAGAGTTGAGCCATAGTTGTGCCAGGGTTGTGCCATATTGTGCCAGAGTTGTGCAAGAGTTGAGCTGGAGTTGTGCCAGAGTTGTACCAGAGTTGTGCCACAGTTGTGCCAGAATTGTGCCAGAGTTGTGCCAAAGTTGTGTCAGAGTTGTCCTAAAGTTGTGCAAGAATTGTGCCAGTTGTGCCAGAGTTGTGCTAGAGTTGTGCCAGAGTTGTGCCCAAGTTGTGCCAGAGTTGTGCCAGAGTTGTGCCAGAGTTGTGCCAGAGTTGTGCCAGAGTTGTGC
>SZWC01000851.1:20885-30943 GCA_023375785.1 Penium margaritaceum
TGCCAGAGTTGTGCCAGAGTTGTTCCAGAGATGTGCCAGAGTTGTGCTAGAGCTGTGCCAGAGTCGTGCCGGAGTTGTGCCAGAGTTGTGCCAGAGTTGTGCCAGAGTTATGCCAAAGTTGTACCAGAGTTGTGACATAGTTGTGCCAGAGTTGTGCCGGAGTTGTGCCACAGCTGTGTCAGAGTTGGACCAGAGTTGTGCCATAGTCGTGCCAGAGTTCTGCCAGAGTTGTGCCAGAGATGTGCCCGATTTGTACCAGGGTTGTGCCAGATTCATGGTAGAGTCATGCCAGAGTTGTGCCAGAGTTGTGCCAGAGTTGTGCCAGAGTTGTGCCAGAGATGTGCCAGAGTTGTGCCAGAGCTGTGCCTGAGTTGTGCCGAACTTCTGCCAGAGTTCTTACTGAGTTGTGCCGGAATTGTGCCACAGCTGTGCCAGAGTTGGGCCATAGTTGTGCCATAGTCGTGCCAGAGTTCTGCCAGAGTTGTGCCAGAATTGTACCAGATTTGTGTCAGGGTTGTGCCAGAGTCATGGTAGAGTCATGCCAGATTTGTGCCAGAGTTGTGCCAGAGTTGTGCCAGATTTGTGCCAGAGTTGTGCAAGAGTTGTCCCAGAGCTGCGCCTGACTTCTGCTGGACTTGTGCCAGAGTTTTTCCTGATTTGTGCCATAGTTTTTCCAGAGTTGTGCAAGAGTTGTGCCATAGTTGTGCCAGATTTGTGCTAGAGTTGTGCCATAGTTGTGCCAGAGTTGTGCCAGTGTTGAGCCAGAGTTGTGCCATAGTTGGGCCAGAGTTGTGCCAGAGTTGTGCCAGAGTTGTGCCAGAGTTGCGCCAGAGTTGTGCCAGAGTTGTGCCAGAGTTGAGCTAGAGTTGTGCCAGAGTTGTGCCAGAGTTGTGCCAGACTTGTGCCATAGTTGTGCCACAGTTGTGCCAGAGATGTCCCAGAGTTGTGCCAGAGTTGTGCCAGAGTTGTGGCAGAGTTGTGGCAGAGTTGTGCCAGAGTTGTGCTAGAGTTGTGCCATAGTTGTGCCAGAGTTGTGCCAGGGTTGTGCCACACTTGTGCCAGAGTTGTGCCAGAGTTGTGCCAGAGCTGTGCCAGAGTTGTGCCAGATTCGTGTCAGCGTTTTGCCAGCATTCTGCCAGAGTTGTGCCAGAGTTGTGCCAGAGTTGCGCCAGAGTTGTGCCAGAGTTGTGCCAGAGTTGAGCTAGAGTTGTGCCAGAGTTGTGCCAGAGTTGTGCCAGACTTGTGCCATAGTTGTGCCACAGTTGTGCCAGAGATGTCCCAGAGTTGTGCCAGAGTTGTGCCAGAGTTGTGGCAGAGTTGTGGCAGAGTTGTGCCAGAGTTGTGCTAGAGTTGTGCCATAGTTGTGCCAGAGTTGTGCCAGGGTTGTGCCACACTTGTGCCAGAGTTGTGCCAGAGTTGTGCCAGAGCTGTGCCAGAGTTGTGCCAGATTCGTGTCAGCGTTTTGCCAGCATTCTGCCAGAGTTGTGCCAGAGTTGTGCCAGAGTTGCGCCAGAGTTGTGCCAGAGTTGTGCCAGAGTTGAGCTAGAGTTGTGCCAGAGTTGTGCCAGAGTTGTGCCAGACTTGTGCCATAGTTGTGCCACAGTTGTGCCAGAGATGTCCCAGAGTTGTGCCAGAGTTGTGCCAGAGTTGTGGCAGAGTTGTGGCAGAGTTGTGCCAGAGTTGTGCTAGAGTTGTGCCATAGTTGTGCCAGAGTTGTGCCAGGGTTGTGCCACACTTGTGCCAGAGTTGTGCCAGAGTTGTGCCAGAGCTGTGCCAGAGTTGTGCCAGATTCGTGTCAGCGTTTTGCCAGCATTCTGCCAGAGTTGTGCCAGAGTTGTGCCAGAGTTGCGCCAGAGTTGTGCCAGAGTTGTGCCAGAGTTGAGCTAGAGTTGTGCCAGAGTTGTGCCAGAGTTGTGCCAGACTTGTGCCATAGTTGTGCCACAGTTGTGCCAGAGATGTCCCAGAGTTGTGCCAGAGTTGTGCCAGAGTTGTGGCAGAGTTGTGGCAGAGTTGTGCCAGAGTTGTGCTAGAGTTGTGCCATAGTTGTGCCAGAGTTGTGCCAGGGTTGTGCCACACTTGTGCCAGAGTTGTGCCAGAGTTGTGCCAGAGCTGTGCCAGAGTTGTGCCAGATTCGTGTCAGCGTTTTGCCAGCATTCTGCCAGAGTTGTGCCAGAGTTGTGCCAGAGTTGCGCCAGAGTTGTGCCAGAGTTGTGCCAGAGTTGAGCTAGAGTTGTGCCAGAGTTGTGCCAGAGTTGTGCCAGATTTGTGCCAATTGTGCAAGAGTTGTGCCGGAGTTGTGCCAAAGTTGTGCCAGAGCTGTGCCAGCTTTGTGCCACAATTGTGCCAGAGTTGTGCTAGAGTTGTGCCAGAGTTGTGCAAGAGTTGTGCCAGAGTTGTGCCTGCTTTGTGCCAGAGTTGTTCCAGAGTTGTGCCAGAGTTGCGCCAGAGTTATGCCAGAGTTGTGCCAGAGTTGTGCTAGAGTTGTGCCAGTGTTGTGCCAGAGTTGTGCTAGAATTGTGCCAAAGTTATGCCATAGGTATGCTTGAGTTGTGCCATCGTTGTGCCAGAGTTTTGCTAGAGTTGTGCCAGAGTTGAGCCAGAGTTGTGCCAGGGTTGTGCCAGAGTTGTGCCAGATTTGTGCCAATTATGCCAGATTTGTGCCGGAGTTGTGCAAGCGTTGTGCCATGGTTGTGCCAGAGTTGTTCCAGAGTGGTGCCAAAGTTGTGCCAGATTTGTGCCAGAGGTGTGCCAGAGTTGTGCCAGAGTTGTGCCGGAGTTGTGCCTGGGTTGTGCCAGAGTTTTGCCAGAGTTGTGCCAGAGTTGTGCCAGAGTTGTACCAGAGTTGTACTATAGGTATGCTTGAGTTGTGCCATACTCTTGCGAGAGTTGTGCCTTAATTGTGCCAGAGTTGTGCCAGAGCTGTGCCAGAGTTGTGCCAGATTCGTGTCAGCGTTTTGCCAGCATTCTGCCAGAGTTGTGCCAGAGTTGTGCCTGAGTTGTGCCAGAGTTGGGTCAGAGTTGTGCCAGAGGTGTGCCAGAGTTGTGCCAGAGTTGTGCGAGAGTTGTGCCAGCGTTGTGCCAGAGTTGTGCCAGAGTTGTACCAGAGTTGTACTATAGGTATGCTTGAGTTGTGCCATACTCTTGCGAGAGTTGTGCCTTAATTGTGCCAGAGTTGTGCCAGAGCTGTGCCAGAGTTGTGCCAGATTCGTGTCAGCGTTTTGCCAGCATTCTGCCAGAGTTGTGCCAGAGTTGTGCCTGAGTTGTGCCAGAGTTGGGTCAGAGTTGTGCCAGAGGTGTGCCAGAGTTGTGCCAGAGTTGTGCGAGAGTTGTGCCAGCGTTGTGCCAGAGTTGTGCCAGAGTTGTACCAGAGTTGTACTATAGGTATGCTTGAGTTGTGCCATACTCTTGCGAGAGTTGTGCCTTAATTGTGCCAGAGTTGTGCCAGAGCTGTGCCAGAGTTGTGCCAGATTCGTGTCAGCGTTTTGCCAGCATTCTGCCAGAGTTGTGCCAGAGTTGTGCCTGAGTTGTGCCAGAGTTGGGTCAGAGTTGTGCCAGAGGTGTGCCAGAGTTGTGCCAGAGTTGTGCGAGAGTTGTGCCAGCGTTGTGCCAGAGTTGTGCCAGAGTTGTACCAGAGTTGTACTATAGGTATGCTTGAGTTGTGCCATACTCTTGCGAGAGTTGTGCCTTAATTGTGCCAGAGTTGTGCCAGAGCTGTGCCAGAGTTGTGCCAGATTCGTGTCAGCGTTTTGCCAGCATTCTGCCAGAGTTGTGCCAGAGTTGTGCCTGAGTTGTGCCAGAGTTGGGTCAGAGTTGTGCCAGAGGTGTGCCAGAGTTGTGCCAGAGTTGTGCGAGAGTTGTGCCAGCGTTGTGCCAGAGTTGTGCCAGAGTTGTACCAGAGTTGTACTATAGGTATGCTTGAGTTGTGCCATACTCTTGCGAGAGTTGTGCCTTAATTGTGCCAGAGTTGTGCCAGAGCTGTGCCAGAGTTGTGCCAGATTCGTGTCAGCGTTTTGCCAGCATTCTGCCAGAGTTGTGCCAGAGTTGTGCCTGAGTTGTGCCAGAGTTGGGTCAGAGTTGTGCCAGAGGTGTGCCAGAGTTGTGCCAGAGTTGTGCGAGAGTTGTGCCAGCGTTGTGCCAGAGTTGTGCCAGAGTTGTACCAGAGTTGTACTATAGGTATGCTTGAGTTGTGCCATACTCTTGCGAGAGTTGTGCCTTAATTGTGCCAGAGTTGTGCCAGAGCTGTGCCAGAGTTGTGCCAGATTCGTGTCAGCGTTTTGCCAGCATTCTGCCAGAGTTGTGCCAGAGTTGTGCCTGAGTTGTGCCAGAGTTGGGTCAGAGTTGTGCCAGAGGTGTGCCAGAGTTGTGCCAGAGTTGTGCGAGAGTTGTGCCAGCGTTGTGCCAGAGTTGTGCCAGAGTTGTACCAGAGTTGTACTATAGGTATGCTTGAGTTGTGCCATACTCTTGCGAGAGTTGTGCCTTAATTGTGCCAGAGTTGTGCCAGAGCTGTGCCAGAGTTGTGCCAGATTCGTGTCAGCGTTTTGCCAGCATTCTGCCAGAGTTGTGCCAGAGTTGTGCCTGAGTTGTGCCAGAGTTGGGTCAGAGTTGTGCCAGAGGTGTGCCAGAGTTGTGCCAGAGTTGTGCGAGAGTTGTGCCAGCGTTGTGCCAGAGTTGTGCCAGAGTTGTAGCAGAGTTGTGCCAGAGTTGTGCCAGAGTCGTGCCAGATTTGTGCCATTGTTGTTCCAGAGTTGTGCCAGAGTTGTGCAAGAGTTGTGCCAGAGTTGTGCCAGAGTTGTGCTAGAGTTGTACCAGAGTTGTTCCAGAGTTGTACAATGGGTTTGCTTGAGTTGTGCCAGAGTTGTGCCAGAGCTGTGCCAGAGTTGTGCCAGATTCATACCAGCGTTGTGCCAGCATTGTTCCAGAGTTTTGCCAGAGTTGTGCCAGAGTTTTGCCACAGCTGTGCCAGAGTTGTGCCAGAGTTGTGCCAGAGTTGTACCAGATTTTTGCCACAGCTGTGCCAGAGTTGTGCCAGAGTTGTGACAGAGATGTGCCAGAGTTGTGCCAGAGATGTGCGAGAGTTGTGCCAGATTTGTGCAAGAGTTGTGCCAGAGTTGTTAAAGAGTTGTGCCAGCTTTGTGCCAGAGTTGTGCAAGAGTTGTGCCAGAGCTGTGCCAGAGTTATGCCAGAGTTGTGCCAGAGTTGTGCTAGATATTGCCAGCTTTGTGCCAGTGTTCTACCAGAGTTGTGCCATAGTTGTGCCAGAGTTGTGGCAGAGTTGTGCCACAGTGGTGCTAGAGTTGTGCCAGAGTTTTGCCATAGGTATGCTTGAGTTGTGCCAGAGTTGTGCCAGAGTTGTGCCACATTTGTGCCATTGTTGTTCCAGAGTTGTGCCAGATTTGTGCCTGTGTTGTTCCAGAGTTGTGCAAGAGTTGTGCCAGAGTTGTGCCAGAGTTGTGCCAGAGTTGTGCGAGAGTTGTGCCAGAGTTGTGCCAGAGTTGTGCGAGAGTTGTGCCAGAGTTGTGCCAGAGTTGTGCGAGAGTTGTGCCAGAGTTGTGCCAGAGTTGTGCGAGAGTTGTGCCAGAGTTGTGCCAGAGTTGTGCGAGAGTTGTGCCAGAGTTGTGCCAGAGTTGTGCGAGAGTTGTGCCAGAGTTGTGCCAGAGTTGTGCGAGAGTTGTGCCAGAGTTGTGCCAGAGTTGTGCGAGAGTTGTGCCAGAGTTGTGCCAGAGTTGTGCGAGAGTTGTGCCAGAGTTGTGCCAGAGTTGTGCGAGAGTTGTGCCAGAGTTGTGCCAGAGTTGTGCGAGAGTTGTGCCAGAGTTGTGCCAGAGTTGTGCGAGAGTTGTGCCAGAGTTGTGCCAGAGTTGTGCGAGAGTTGTGCCAGAGTTGTGCCAGAGTTGTGCGAGAGTTGTGCCAGAGTTGTGCCAGAGTTGTGCGAGAGTTGTGCCAGAGTTGTGCCAGAGTTGTGCGAGAGTTGTGCCAGAGTTGTGCCAGAGTTGTGCGAGAGTTGTGCCAGAGTTGTGCCAGAGTTGTGCGAGAGTTGTGCCAGAGTTGTGCCAGAGTTGTGCGAGAGTTGTGCCAGAGTTGTGCCAGAGTTGTGCGAGAGTTGTGCCAGAGTTGTGCCAGAGTTGTGCGAGAGTTGTGCCAGAGTTGTGCCAGAGTTGTGCGAGAGTTGTGCCAGAGTTGTGCCAGAGTTGTGCGAGAGTTGTGCCAGAGTTGTGCCAGAGTTGTGCGAGAGTTGTGCCAGAGTTGTGCCAGAGTTGTGCGAGAGTTGTGCCAGAGTTGTGCCAGAGTTGTGCGAGAGTTGTGCCAGAGTTGTGCCAGAGTTGTGCGAGAGTTGTGCCAGAGTTGTGCCAGAGTTGTGCGAGAGTTGTGCCAGAGTTGTGCCAGAGTTGTGCGAGAGTTGTGCCAGAGTTGTGCCAGAGTTGTGCGAGAGTTGTGCCAGAGTTGTGCCAGAGTTGTGCGAGAGTTGTGCCAGAGTTGTGCCAGAGTTGTGCGAGAGTTGTGCCAGAGTTGTGCCAGAGTTGTGCGAGAGTTGTGCCAGAGTTGTGCCAGAGTTGTGCGAGAGTTGTGCCAGAGTTGTGCCAGAGTTGTGCGAGAGTTGTGCCAGAGTTGTGCCAGAGTTGTGCGAGAGTTGTGCCAGAGTTGTGCCAGAGTTGTGCGAGAGTTGTGCCAGAGTTGTGCCAGAGTTGTGCGAGAGTTGTGCCAGAGTTGTGCCAGAGTTGTGCGAGAGTTGTGCCAGAGTTGTGCCAGAGTTGTGCGAGAGTTGTGCCAGAGTTGTGCCAGAGTTGTGCGAGAGTTGTGCCAGAGTTGTGCCAGAGTTGTGCGAGAGTTGTGCCAGAGTTGTGCCAGAGTTGTGCGAGAGTTGTGCCAGAGTTGTGCCAGAGTTGTGCGAGAGTTGTGCCAGAGTTGTGCCAGAGTTGTGCGAGAGTTGTGCCAGAGTTGTGCCAGAGTTGTGCGAGAGTTGTGCCAGAGTTGTGCCAGAGTTGTGCGAGAGTTGTGCCAGAGTTGTGCCAGAGTTGTGCGAGAGTTGTGCCAGAGTTGTGCCAGAGTTGTGCGAGAGTTGTGCCAGAGTTGTGCCAGAGTTGTGCGAGAGTTGTGCCAGAGTTGTGCCAGAGTTGTGCGAGAGTTGTGCCAGAGTTGTGCCAGAGTTGTGCGAGAGTTGTGCCAGAGTTGTGCCAGAGTTGTGCGAGAGTTGTGCCAGAGTTGTGCCAGAGTTGTGCGAGAGTTGTGCCAGAGTTGTGCCAGAGTTGTGCGAGAGTTGTGCCAGAGTTGTGCCAGAGTTGTGCGAGAGTTGTGCCAGAGTTGTGCCAGAGTTGTGCGAGAGTTGTGCCAGAGTTGTGCCAGAGTTGTGCGAGAGTTGTGCCAGAGTTGTGCCAGAGTTGTGCGAGAGTTGTGCCAGAGTTGTGCCAGAGTTGTGCGAGAGTTGTGCCAGAGTTGTGCCAGAGTTGTGCGAGAGTTGTGCCAGAGTTGTGCCAGAGTTGTGCGAGAGTTGTGCCAGAGTTGTGCCAGAGTTGTGCGAGAGTTGTGCCAGAGTTGTGCCAGAGTTGTGCGAGAGTTGTGCCAGAGTTGTGCCAGAGTTGTGCGAGAGTTGTGCCAGAGTTGTGCCAGAGTTGTGCGAGAGTTGTGCCAGAGTTGTGCCAGAGTTGTGCGAGAGTTGTGCCAGAGTTGTGCCAGAGTTGTGCGAGAGTTGTGCCAGAGTTGTGCCAGAGTTGTGCGAGAGTTGTGCCAGAGTTGTGCCAGAGTTGTGCGAGAGTTGTGCCAGAGTTGTGCCAGAGTTGTGCGAGAGTTGTGCCAGAGTTGTGCCAGAGTTGTGCGAGAGTTGTGCCAGAGTTGTGCCAGAGTTGTGCGAGAGTTGTGCCAGAGTTGTGCCAGAGTTGTGCGAGAGTTGTGCCAGAGTTGTGCCAGAGTTGTGCGAGAGTTGTGCCAGAGTTGTGCCAGAGTTGTGCGAGAGTTGTGCCAGAGTTGTGCCAGAGTTGTGCGAGAGTTGTGCCAGAGTTGTGCCAGAGTTGTGCGAGAGTTGTGCCAGAGTTGTGCCAGAGTTGTGCGAGAGTTGTGCCAGAGTTGTGCCAGAGTTGTGCGAGAGTTGTGCCAGAGTTGTGCCAGAGTTGTGCGAGAGTTGTGCCAGAGTTGTGCCAGAGTTGTGCGAGAGTTGTGCCAGAGTTGTGCCAGAGTTGTGCGAGAGTTGTGCCAGAGTTGTGCCAGAGTTGTGCGAGAGTTGTGCCAGAGTTGTGCCAGAGTTGTGCGAGAGTTGTGCCAGAGTTGTGCCAGAGTTGTGCGAGAGTTGTGCCAGAGTTGTGCCAGAGTTGTGCGAGAGTTGTGCCAGAGTTGTGCCAGAGTTGCCCAGAGTTGTGCCAGAGTTGTGCCAGAGTTTTGCCAGAGTTGTGCCAGAGTTGTGCCAGAGTTGTGTCAGAGTTGTGCCAGAGTTGTGCCAGAGTTGTGCCAGAGTTGTGCCAGAGTTGTGCCAGAGTTGTGCTTGATATTGCCAGAGTTGTGCCATATTTGTACCAGAGTTGTACCATAGGTGTGCTAGAGTTGTGCCATACTTGTGCCAGACGTTTGCCACAGCTGTGCCAGAGTTGTGCAAGATTCATGCCAGCGTTGTGCCAGCATTGTTCCAGAGTTGTGCCAGAGTTGTGCCAGAGTTTTTCCACAGCTGTGCCAGAGTTGTGCCAGAGTTGTGACAGAGGTGTTGTAAAGTTGTGCCAGAGATGTGCCAGAGTTGTGCCAGAGTTGGGCTAGAGTTGTGCTTGAGTTGTGCCAGGGTTGTGCCACAGTTGTGCCAGAGTTGTGCTAGAGTTGTGCCAGAGTTAAGCCAGAATTGTGCCAGAGCTGTGCCATAGGCATGCTTTTGTTGTGCCACAGTTGTGCCAGAGTTGTGCCAGAGTTGTGCCACATTTGTGCCATTGTTGTTTAAGAGTTGTGCCAGAGTTTTGCCAGAGTTGTGCCAGTGTTGTGCCAGAGTTGTGCCAGAGTTGTGTCATAATTGTGGCAGTGTTGTGCCAGAGTTGTGCCATGGTTGTGCCAGAGTTGTGCCAGAGTGGTACCAGAACTGTGCCGGATTTGTGCCAGAGGTGTGCCAGAGTTCTGCCAGAGTTGTGCCAGAGTTGTGCCAATTGTGCCAGAGTTTTGCTAGAGTTGTGCCAGAGTCGTGCCAGAGTTGTGCCAGAGTTGTGCCAGAGTTGTGCTAGAGTTGTGCCAGAGTTGTGCCAGAGTTGTGCCAGAGTTGTGCCAGAGTTGTGCCAGAGTTGTGCCACAGTTGTGCCAGAGTTGTGCCAATTGTGCCAGAGTTTTTCTAGAGTTGTGCGAGAGGTGTGCCAGAGTTGTGCCAGACTTGTGCCAGATTTGTGCCAATTGTGCCGGAGTTGTAACGGAGTTGTGCCAGAGTTTTTCCAGAGTTGTACCAGAGTTGTGCCAATGTTGTGCCAGAGTTCTGCCAGTGTTGTGCCACAATTGTGCCAGGGTTGTGCTAGAGTTGTGCCAGAGTTATGCCAGAGTCGTGCCAGAGTTGTGCCAGAGTTGTGCCAGAGTTGTGCCAGAACTGGGCCAGAGTTGTGCCAGAGTCGTGCTAGTGTCCTGCCAGAGTTGTGCCAGAGTTGTACCAGAGGTTTACCAGATTTATGCCAGAGACGTGCCAGAGTTGTGCGATAGTCGTCCCTAAGTTGTGCCATACTCGTGCCAGAGGTTTTCCGAAGTTGTGCCATAGTTTTACAGGAGTTGTGCCAGAGTTGTGCTACAGTCATGCCAGAGCTGTGCCAGAGTTCTGCCAAAGTTGTGCTTGAGTTGCTCCAGAGTTGGGCCAGAGTTGTACCAGAGCTGTGAAAGAGTTGTGCCAGAGTTGTGCCATAGTTGTGCCAGAGCTGTGCCAGAGTTGTGCCAGATTTGTGCCAGCGTTTTGCCAGCATTGTACCAGAGTTGTGCCGGAGTTGTGCCAGAGTTGTGCCACAGCTGTGCCAGAGTTGTGCCAGAGTTGTGACAGAGATGTGCGAGACTTGTGCCAGAGATGTGCCAGAGTTTTGCCAGAGTTGTGCCAGAGTTGTGCAAGAGTTTTGCCAGAGTTGTGCCAG
>SZWC01000851.1:35441-55407 GCA_023375785.1 Penium margaritaceum
GGGATTTGCAAGATGCGGCGCACTCTATGATAGAAGAAAGGGGATCTTCCGGGCCCCGCGGTAGCGGGGCCCGGCAGGTGCCCGGACAAGTAAAACTTTTTAGGAAAATGTTGCAATATATCCATCGTTTCGCTCCATAGATCAACAGTGTCCGTAGTAAAAAATGGAAAGACGCCGGTGTTCAAAGTGGAAAACAGAAAGACTGCACTATCCATAGTCGCAAACGAAATGAAAGCGGTGCCCATGTTTTTCATCGTGCGAGCGAAAATGGGCACGGCTGATATATATTTCATGTATATAAAACATTTGACATGGATTTTGACGTCGAGCTTCGCCGGTCATCGCGAGCTCGCAGGAGTTTCGCGGCAAAACCTCCCTGCAAGCTCGTGATGACCCTGCCAAGCCCCCCATTTAAACTAGGGGGTTTGTCGTCGGTTGGGGAGTTTGCAGGATGTAGCTCACGCTATGATAGAATAAAGGGCATCTGCCGGGCCCTGCTACCGCGGGGCCCGGCAGGTGCCCGGGCGAGAAAAATTCCAAACCCCCCACTGTAAGTAGGGGGTTTGTATGATATTCGGGGGGGGGGGGGGGGGGGGGGGGGGGGGGGGGGGGGGGGGGGGGGGGGGGGGGGGGGGGGGGGGGGGGGGGGGGGGGTGCAACATGCGGCGCACGCTGTGATAGAAGAAAGGGGACCTGCCGAGCCTCGCGGTAGCGGGGCCCGGCAGGTACCCGGGCAAGTAAAAAAATAAAACCCAAACCCCCCACTTCAACTAGGGGGTTTGTCGTATATTGGAGGGGGGGGGGTGCGACATGCGGCGCACACTCTGATAAAAGAAAGGGGATCTGCCGGGCTCCGCTACCGCGGGGCCCGGCAGATACCCAGGCAAGTAAAAAAAAGCCCAAACCTCTCGGTTCAACTAGGGGGTTTTTCGTATTATGGGAGGGAGATTGCGAGATACTGCGCATACTCTCGCGCAAGTTTTGGAATTCGTGCTTGCAAAATCCAAAACTCGCGAGAGGGTTGCTTCTGACATCGGTGAGGCCAGTGCCAGTACCGCCCACTTCGCCCTTGAAATCGACGAAGTCCGACTTTGAGGGCACGGGTGTAGTTGTTCTTTTTTTCCGTTTTTGCTCGCACAATGAAAAACATGGACACCGCTGTAATTTTGTTTTTGACAATGGACAGCGCCGTCTTTCCGTTTTCGACTTTGGACACCGTCGTCTGTCCATTTTTTACTAAGGACACTACTGATCTACTGAGCGAAACGATGGACACTGTGCATTTTGAACCAAAACCATAACCCAAACCCCCTAGTTAATCTAGGGGGTTTGCTCAGATTTCATGCATTCACCCTTCCGAACGTGCAAGTTTTGGAGTTCACACTTGCGAACTCCAAAACTCGCAACATGGTGACTCCTGACATCGGTGAGGCCGGTGTCAGAAGTCGCTGTCTTAACTCTCGAAGTCGGCGATGTCCGACTTTGAGAGCGAAGTTGAATTCTGTTTTCACTTGCACATTTGCAAAAATGGGCACCACTGTCATGCCGTTTTGGACTATGGACAGCGCTGATCTATCGTGCAAAACGATGGGTACCGCTGTATTTTGAACCCGAATAATAACGGTTCCGCTGTTACGAAACCGTGTTGGTAGATGACTAAATGATGTGAAACTTTTTTTGCCATCTCCCCACCCAACACTTCCCACATAATTACAGAGCCAACTTCCAACCCAACTTCCAACACCACTTCCAACTCAACTTCCAAACCAACTTCCAACGAAACTTTCAGGCCATCTTCTAACCCAAATTCCGAGCCAACTTCCAAACCAACATACAACCCAAACTCCTACCTATATTCTCAACTCCTAGTCCAATGTCTTGTCCAAATTCCAACCCAGTTCCAAACAAAACATCCCACCAAGATTTCAATCAAACTTTTCATCCAAATTCCAGCCCAACTTTTAGTTCAACTTCCATCCAAAATTGTAGCCAAACTTCCAGCCGGACTTGGAAACCAACTGAACTCAATATAAAGCCTAGCTTCAAACTCAACATCAAACGCAACATCCAACCCAATGTTTTCATCACTTTGTGAGAAGATTCATGCAAACTTCTTAGCGACACAGCCTCTGACTGGGCGTCATTGCCCCGTCATACTGTGACAACAGTCACAGAACGTACACACGACTGAAAGGGTTTGGCTAGGAGACACAAGTCAGAATGTCATAATGCTTCAATAGCATTTGCAGAGAGAAATTACAAATGACAGGTCCATGGCATAAGTACCTGCCGCAGCGCACGGCGAGTGTTGCATGCGGCACCACAAGGTCTCTCCTAAAATTGGCCCAAAATCACTGTTTTGGCCATAACTAGGCGTAGACATGTCAGAACGCTACACCGTCTGAACCTAGACATGGAAAATCACAAGCCGGAAGCTACGACTGGTCGCATGCATGTATCTGGCATCAAATGGTGGACACACAATGCAAAAACATGCCAATCGCGTCCACGGCCAGTCCACCGATAAACTCCTACTATCTGCAGAAAAAACTGCAGGAGGTCCCTGGCAGCGTCCAGAGCTCTGGGACGGTCATCAGTCAGCTCCAAGCTGGTAGTCCACCACCAGACGACGCACCGGTACCACTTGGGTCCGCATTAGGGATCTGCACGGGCATGGACACGGCCGAGTGGTCACAGTAAACTGTACAGGTCGACAGGAACGTCACAAATGACAACACCTTGTCCAACGCGACTTCTAATCGAATTCTAACCCAACTGTTAACTCAGCTTCTAATCCAAATTCTAGCGCGAATTCCCACCCAACCTCCAAACCATCTATCAACCCAACTTCCAGCTGGAAACTATTCTAGTACACAGGTTGGGGCAGCTGCATTGTTGATGCAGTGTGCAAGCTTCCACGCTCGTTGCTTAGCCTGCTGACCCCTCATTCTGCCGCTCTAGAGTCTAAATCTGAGTGCAGTGGGTTTGTTACTCAGAGACACGTGCGCCAGAGTTAGCGCCAAAAAGCAGCTGAGAACTGGAAATGACTGATTAAGAAAGAAGAATGAGCAACAATGGGAGACCCCTCCAAATCCTAGCTCCCTCCCAGCTCTGTTGAGCTTGTTACTCAGTTTCTAAGCCAATCCGAAAATATACCTCTTTTTTGGCACGCAAGGTTTCATCGGTGAGCCCTACCAGACGACCGACATCCCAAAACCCAGGCATCGTCCGTTTTGCCTGAAAACTGGACCATACCATAATACGCATGCTGCAAACGCAGTCGTGCAGTCAGAATCAGCTAGTGAAATAGCAGTGAGGAGTTATGGTTACCTAAACCCAGGCAGCACCTACGCTAATCCCTGGTACCAACAGTGCTAGAAAATCATAAAACTTGCCCCCTAGGCAAGATATAGCGCTGCGAATGCAACAGTGCAGTCAAACAGGGTGCTGGACACATGCAGACAGCATATGCGACGACAGTGCCTGCCGACGGCACGACTACCGAGGAGGTCTACCGATGGAGCTAAGTATGTTGGAAGAAAGAGGCTCTAACAAACTGCCTCAGTGTGCGTCGACTCCACCGGACAACACTCCAATGGCCTCATCTCTCGCTGTTAGTCATCTGCACGCCGATGTATGTTGGTTTTTTTCAATCTCTCATTGTGCTATGTTGTGTCCTCCCGGCTTGTGAACATCGGCGTGCAGATTATTGACGGCGAGACTCGATGTTCCTGGAGTGTCGTCCGGTGGAGCCGACACACGCTAAGGCCTACACGTGTTTCACTGAAGCCTCCTCCCTGCGACGATGTGTTCAGCTCCATTGACAGGCCTCCTCCGCGGTCGGGCCGCCGGCGGTCAGTGCCGCCGGTGATGCTGTCTGCATGCGTCCAGTGCTGGATCTGACTGTAATATTGCGTCTGCAACATCATGCTCTATCTAGGGTCCATGTCTCATGTTGCGTGGCACTGTTTGGCATCATGGACCATCGTAGGCAGTGCATGGGTTCGGGCAGCCATAACTCTCTGCTGCCATTTTTCTAACTGTTTCTGACCGCACGACTGCGTTTGCAGCGTCGGTATTATGGTATAGTCCAATTTTCAGGCAAAACGGACGATGCCCGGGTTTTGGGCTGTCGGCCGTCTGGGAGGGCTCGCCGAGAAAACCCTATCTGTCAGAAAATAGGTCTAGGTCTACTTTCTGATTGGCTGGTTAGCTGAGCAACAAGCTCTATAGAGTTGGGGGGGAGCTAGAACTTGGAGGGGTCTTCCATTGTCGTTCATTCTTCATTCCTAATCACTCACTTTCAGTTTTCAGCTGCTTTCTGGCACTAACACTAGTGCGCGCGTTTCTGAGTAACAAACCCAGAGCATCCAGACCTAGACTTCAGAGCGGCAGACTGAGGGGGAAGTAGACTAAGCAACGAGCGTGGAAGCTCGTACGCTGCATCGATAACGCTGCTGTCCCAACCTGTTGCCTAGCATTTTTAGCTTGGTATGAAAGCCAGAGCGTAGCAGCAGCAGCAGAAGACTGGCATACAGGTGCCAAACAACACAGGCGGACCCCCATATGCGCCAGTACAGGGGAAATGCTGCCAGATTTTTTCCAGCAGTATTGACCTACCTGGTGGCGGCGTCAGATTTTTTCCCACGGCCAGTGGGCCAGGAGAAATGCTATCGATTTTTTTCTGACAGCACTGGTCGCCACGCGTGACGCCAGGAGGTGAGCGACCAGCGACATCATGCATCACAATGACGACGCACACGACAACATCACCGAGGTACAGTGATTGGCAGTAGTAGCAAGCAGGAGTAGCAGCTTGCAGCAGCAGTAGTAGCAGCTTGCAACAGTAGCGAGAAGTAGCATCAGCGGCGAGCAACAGTTACGCATAGCAGCAGCAGCAGCCGGCAGTAGCACCAGCTCGCAGCAGCTTGTAGCAGCTCGCAGCAGCTCGCAACGGTAGCAGCCCACAGCAACAGTAGCCAGCAGTAGCAGCTCGCAATAGCAGTAGCAGTGGCAGTGAGCGGCAGCTGCAGCACCGAGCAGTAGCAATAGTCGGCTGCAGCTGTTGTAGTAGTAGCAGCAGGCTGCAACAACAGTAGTAGCAAGCAAGAGCAACAGTAGTCAGCAGCAGTCGTTGTAGTAGCAGTCAGCAACAGCAACAGCTGTAGATGCTCGTAGCCCGCTGCTCGCCACGAGTAGCGAAAGGCAAGCAGCAAGCTCGCTGCTCTTAGCGAGCAGCAAACTGCAACCAATGAGCAGTGAGCTCGCTGCTCGCAGCTCGCTGCTCACAACAAGAAGCGAGCTCGCTGTGACCAAAGAAAATGAAAAAGAATCCCCCAACCAAGCAATGGCTTTGCAGCGGCTGCAGCCACTGCCATAGCTGCTGTAGCAGCCAGAGCAGCTGCAGCAGCTTAGAAATAGTAGCAACAGCAACAGCAACAACAGCAACAGTTACTACAATAGCTGCTACAACAGCAGCCGCAGCAGCAACACCTGCAGCAGTAGCAGTAGCCGTTGCTACACCAACAACCGTAGCAATAGTAGCAATAGCCACAGTAGCTGCTACAACAGCAGACTAGCAGTAGTAGTAGTAGCAGCAGCGGCAGTAGCAGCGGCTACAGCAGCAGTAGCATCTACCATACAACTGACACAACAGCGGCCTAGGCGCTACTGACGTCAGCAGTCGTCAGCTGACGTCAATGCTAACATCACTACTGATGTCATAAAAAAAACAAAGGAGAAAACCAGGGGCAGATACTCTACAACAGCCACCGTACAAAAATACAGCAGCAGCTGCTGACGTCAGCCATCCTATGCTGACGTCACTGTTGATATCAGCAACACAAAAAAAGGGAGCACCAAACCCCACCATGGCTAACAACCCTATTGGGAGGATCCCCAGTCCCCCTTTCTTGTAGCAGCTGCAATAACTGCAGCACTAGCAACAGCAGCAACAGCAACAGCCACAGCAATCTACAGGCTTCGTCGCCGATGCCTCTGACCCCCTCGCCGCCATTCAGCAACAGCTTGCTGCATTGACACATCAACATGCAACACTGTAACTGTTGGCATCACAGACGCACACCAGTGCCCTGCCGCCTTTCCTTCCCTCTAGGCACGCCAGCCTCGTTGTGTCTGTTGCCACGTATTACTTGGCACAGCAGCAAACTCAATGCCAGCAGTAGATAGTGACTTCAATCCTTGGCCCAACTCTGGGTGCCGGCTGTAGGCCAAAGGACTTTGAGACCCCGCCCCCGCCGCTTCAGGCCGGCAAATAGTGCAGGAGCTGGGAACTCAGTTTCCGCATCTGGGCATAGGGTGAGGGCTTGTAGGCGTACTACACCCTTCTGTACGACTCCACCCAGGCCGACCAGCTATATGACGCTGGTCACACCGTATGCGTCCTCTTCCCAGTCGATCCTTCGGCTTCACGTCCGGCCCTAGAGCCCTTCCTCAGCGACTTCACTGCAGGCGGGACCCCAGACCCTGCAGCCGCATAGCACGTCCTCACCCGTCCCAATCGCCTATCAAGCGAGGCTGAGACCAGCCGCCTTCTGTGGGATTTCAACTCCCTACACATGGGGGAGACCGAGACAGTCACCTCCCACTAGCAACAGGCTGAGGACATCCTTCGTCACCTAGATCCTCTATATCCTCCCCCAATGCCGCACATTGGGATGCTGCCTACGCCGACGAGCTCGCTGCTATCCGACAGCACTACGTGTATGACCTCGCCGATCACCCTCCAGGTCGGAAGGCCATCGGTGCCGAGTGGGTCTTCGGGCGCAAGTGGAAGCTGGATGGGTCCTTGGGGGACAAGTACAAGGCCCGCCTCACAGCAAAGGGGTTCGCTCAGGTCCTGGGGTTGACTACGACCAGATCTTTGCCCCAGTTGGCCAATTCTCCACTAGCCGGACGCTCTTAAGCCCGGTTGCCCAGCACGGATGGGATCTACATCAGATGGACGTGAGTAATGCTTTCCTCCATGGCTTGCTGGAGGGTGAGGAGCTCTACGTGGTGCAACCTCCAGGCTTCAACGACGGCACTGAGAAGGTCTGGCGGTTGCAAAACTCCCTCTATGGCCTGAAGCAGCTGCCTCGGTGCTGGAACCAGGAGATTAGTCGCACGCTCCTCCGCGTCGGCCTCTTGCACAGTACTGTTGACCTTGCAATGTTCATCACCCCGCAAGACCAGACCTTTGCTGCTATCCTGGTGTACGTTGACGATCTCATTGCGTCGCCGGACACAACTGCCATCCAACGCGTGAAGGACCTGCTACACACCGCCTACCAGATGAAGGATCTCGGGTCTGCCCGAGTCTTCTTGGGCATGGAGCTTGAGCATGATCGCTCCCAAGGCATCCTGCACGTCCATAAGGCCGCCTATGTACAGAATCTGTCCACTCACTTTGCCAAGGACTTGCCCCTCGTGCCGAGCGCATCCTCACCCATGTCACCCAATGGCCAGGCGAAGCTGAAGAGCTCTGACCCAGCCGTTGTGGGGGAGCCAGTTGACGTGACCTTATATCTGGGAGTCATCGGGTCACTGATGTTCCTGGTGACGACGACGAGCCCAGATATCGCGTTCGCAATCAACCTCCTGGCTTAGTTCTCTCAGGAGCCGTGTCACCTCCACTTCGAGGTCGCGGTCCGAGTATTGCGCTGTGTCATCTCGACTCCGCGGCGAGGTCTCATGTTTTGCCGACAGCCGTCTGTTATCGCGGTGGGCTACACGGACAGTGACTGGGCCGGCAGTCCGGACGGTAAGAGCCGCACATGTTGGAGAGAAAATGCGTGGAAGCTTCCTAGCGATATTGCCACTGACTAGGCGTCAGTGCCTTGTCAGACGGTGACGACAGTCATAAATCGTGCACACAACGGCAAGGGTCTGGCTAGGGGACACAAGGCAAAGTTTCAGAGTGCTTCAATAGCATTTGCAAAGAGCAATGACAAATGGCAGGTCCATGGCATAACTACTTGCCGCGGCGCACGGCGGGTGTCGCACGCGGCAGTGCAAGTTCTGTCCTAAAACCGGCCCAAAACCACTGTTTTGGCCGTAACTCAGCGTAGACAAGTCAGAACGCTACGCCGTCTGAACCTACACGTGCAGAATCTCAAGCCGGACACTATGACTGGTCACATGCATGCATCCGGTAACAAATGGTGGACACACAATGCAAAGACATGCAAATCAGGTCCACGGCCAGTCCACCGATAAAATCCTACAAGCTGGAGAAAAACTGCAGAAGGTCCCAGACAACATCCAGGACTCTGGGGCGACCGTTGATCAGCTCCGAGCAGGTAGTCCACCACCAGACGACGCCCAGGTGCCACCTGGTTCCGCATCAGGGATCTGCACGAGCATGGACACGGCCGAGTGGTCACAGTAAACTGTACAAGTCGACAGGAACGTCACAAATCACAACACTCCCCCATGACCCGATGGTACGCATGTCCGTACACGTGCAACACTGAAACGAGTGCAACAACGAGTGCAAAAACAGTCATGACACAGACACAGACACACCCCGTACTCAAGCACTCTCAGGCAAGGGGCGAAGCCCAACGGAACGAATGGCCACCAGAAACTTCCCGCGCGCCAGTGCCTTCGTCAAGAAGTCAGCACGCTACATGTCAGTGCCGACCCATATGACGGAGATCACGTGTCACTCCACCAGATCACGCACGAAGTGATGCTCAACCGCAATGTGCTTCGTGCAAGCTTGAAAGACACCAGAGTTCTCCGAAAGGCAAGAGCACTCAGGTTGTCACAAAGCACAATGGCGGGCACCGACTGACCCAGCTCAAGGAACAAGCGCTGTAGCCACACTACCTCAGCAGTCCCTGCACCTAGAGCAACATACTCTGCCTCCAACGATCTACGCGCCATGCAGTCCTGCTTCCCATTACACCAGGAAACAGTGGTACCACCGAGCAGGAACAGGTAACCGGTGCGACTGCGTTCATCTGGGCTCCAGGCCCTGTCGCTGTCGGTGTAGCCGTCAAGAACCACCGAACACTGCCGGTGAAAGCATAGTCCGAGGTACGGCGTGGAAACCACGTACCACACAACTCACACAGCCGCTTGGAGGGCTCTAGCACGTGGAGCCTGTGAAAACTGTGCAAGGAGGTTGATATCAAAAGCGATGTCGGGGCGTGTGGTAGTGGCCAGGAACATCAGAGATCCGATGAGGCGGAGGTACAAGGTCACATCCACTGTCTCCCCCAGCTGTGTGGGATCGTCCACCTTCAGGGCGTCTTGCCCGTCAGGTGTGAGAGGTGTGGAGGCCATTGGCACTGCGCCAAGGAGGTCACTGAAGCGCTCCCCCACAACGCGTGTGTATCGGGCCTGATGCAACAGAAGCGTCCGGCGCCTGCAGTCTCGTACAATCTCCATGCCAAGAAACACCACTGTAGGACCAAGGTCTTTCATCCTATAGGCAGTCTGGAGGACCGCCTTGGCCTCCTTCATGGCCTCCATGGAGGTAGACGTGATCAGGAGGTCGTCCACATAGACCAGGATGGTAGTGAACCGCTCAGGCGCCTGTCGGATGAAAAGAGAGGGATCTGCCTTGCTGTGTACGTATCCCGTACGAGTCAGAGTGCCTGTAATCTCCTGGTTCCAGCATCAGGGAGACTGTTTGAGTCTGTACAAGGACTTGCGCAAGCGCCAGACCATGTCACCATCCTCAAAGCCTGGTGGCTGGGCCACGTAAATCTCCTCATCCAGATAGTCATGGAGGAACGCATTGTTCACATCCATCTGATGCAGTTCCCAGTCATGCTGAGCCACCACACCAAACAGAGCATGAGTTGAGGTCATGCGGCCGTCAGGGGCAAAGGTTTCAGTGTAATCAACACCCTCGATCTGAGAGTACCCCTTGACGACCAAGCAAGCCTTATGGCATTCCAGTGAACCATCCGGCTTCACCTTCTTGCGAAAGACCCATTTGACCTGAAACGCCTTCCTCCCAGGTGGAAGGTCGACTAGCTCGTAAACTCCGTGCTCTTGGATGGAACGAAGCTCATCCTCGAAGGCAGCACGCTAGGCGTCAGCATCCTCTGATAAGAGGGCGTCTCTCAGTGTGCCCGGATCAGGCGCCAACGAGGGAGAGCTCTGAGTGGCGAGTACACACGCCTTAGAACTGGGCCTGACGACCACAAGGTTAGCTGCTGCATCACAAGCGTTACGAAACTCGCGAGTGACGAGATCGTACCCTACAGGACACGCTGGATGTACCTCTGTGTGATCTGTACGGACGCTCAGGCCAAGGGCCTTTGTGCCGGAATCGCCACTCGCAACGCTGTGAGTGGAGCGCCTGGGTGCGGGACCTGACACTCGCGGGGCTCCGGAGCCCAACGGTCGAAGACGACCACCGGGCTCACGCGAGTAGCCTGGGCTCGAAGGGCTGACCGTAGGCTCAGAGACAGGCACGACCAAATCCGGTGAGGACTGAGGCACAGGGGCATGTGATGCAGTGGGAAGAGAGGCTGGTGAACGGATGGGAGACGTAGGACTGGGAGTGGCAGCAGGACCGCCCACAGAGACAAGAGTACCGGTGGACAGAGGGACAGCATCATGGGTTTCTGTGGGGTGCGAGGGTGTAGTAGAGGAGAGAGGCTGGACGGGAGAGGTCTCTGGGCCGACAACGATGATCGCCGGGTCATCAAGAGCCGAAGAACGAGAAGTGGAGGGGGCTCGAATGGACACATCAGCCGGACGAGAGGTCCTCGTAGGCTCAGACTCCCCCATCCGTTGAGAAACCTCACACGTAGGAACATGTGTGACAGACATCGACACAATCGACGTCAGATTGCGGTAGGTGAGAGACTCAAAGAAGACAGCATCGCGGGACTCAACAATGCGACGACGGGCGGGGTCCCAAAAACGCCAGGCCTTTGACCGCAGGGAGATACCAACGAAAGCACACAAGCAATCCCGCGGAGAGACCTTGGACCCATGCTGATCCTCCGTGTACCACACGGAAGCCACTGAGCCCCAGACACGAGCAAGACGCAGATCGGCATGGTGGCCAAACCAGAGCTCATACGGTGTAACGTGGTCCGGAAGAGGACCGTGTGGGAGGCGGTTCTAGACCCACGTCATGTAGGCGAATCCTTCAAAGGCGAAGGATTTCGGGAGACTGCACTCAGAGCGCATAGCACGAACCGCATCCTCCATGGTGCGGTTCCAGCGCTCAGAGACACCGTTTTGCTGAGGAGTGCCAAGAGCAGAGACCCGGTGAAAAATCCCGCGCTCAGCAAAGAAACTGTCCATGTCGCCAAGAAACTCGCCGCCACAATCCGAGTAGAAGGTATGTAGCGAGTGGCGAGACTGACGCTCAGCCATCACTAGCCAGAGACGAACCGCGAGAGCGGCATCACTCTTCTAGCGCAGGTTGTAGACCCACCGCATCCGGGTGAAGTTATCGGTCAGGGTCAGGACATATGGGCCCCGATCGGATAAGGACTCGACAGGGAGAGGACCGAGAAGGTCCGAAAGGACCAGCTCAAGGGGGCGAAGGGCTCGAGAACGGGAGTCAGGATAAGTGCAGCGATGCATCTTACCCTGAGCGCCGAACAGACAATCGGTCTTGGGCGGCGTCTTGAAAGAGGCTGCGTCAAGACCGAGGGCGGGCTGTGTCCTAATGAGCTTTGACATAGTGTCGGAGCCCACATGACACAAACGTCGATGCAGCAGGCGCTGATGCTCAGCAGACAAGACACCAGTGACAAACACACGAGTAGGAGGGGAGGGAGAGCAAGGAGAAGAAGAGATTCGAGGAATATGATACAGATCATCCACAACAGAGGTACGAGGAATAACAGTGCGAATATCAAGAGCAGTCACTGTCGCGGTGTCGGCAGTGTGCTCCACAGAGAGTCCCATCAAAGTGGAGGCATGCACAGAGAGTAATTTGAGCTGAAGGTTAGGCACAAAAAGCACGTCGGAAAAATACAAGGGGCCAGATGGACCATTGAAGTACACAACCCTGATACCCTGGACTGGCAAGGACTCACCAAAGCCTCTGCGAACGGAACGAACAGACGCCAGAGGACCGAGGACAACGAAGTCACTACGTCGACATGTCATGTGGTGAGTGGCACCGGAATCGATGATCCAAGTGCCACCCGAATCATGACTGGACGACGTCACGGTGCAACGAGCAATGGAACACTCGGCTGTAGACGGGCGCTCGGCAACAGAGGAGGGAAAACGACAAAGGGCGCACAGGTGAGACTCAGAAATCCAATCTATACTGTCAGGCCCATCATCATCACATTCCAGTTGTGTTCCCCCACACGAGTCATAACGAGAGACGAGAACAGATGAACAAACAGTCTGTGAACCACCCGGCTGTGACGACACACTCGTACCTCTCTGAGAGCGAAGCACCAGGAGCTGACAGAGCTAGGCGATGGTGCGGTCACGGGGTCCGGGTCTCCGCTGCTCGCCGGTGGGGAAGCGGGAACTGCTGCGGTCGTGGTCGCCGCACGACCAGAGGCTATGCTGCTCGAAGCAGACCACTGTGAGTGTGTAGCCTGAAGACCGCGAGCGATCCTCGCCCTGTAGAGTGGCTGCTGGCACTCGGCGTAGCGGTGAGCGCCTCCACAGTTGTAGTAGTGAACAGTGCATCCACTGCTATTGCCTCATGACTGTTGCTGCGGTGACTGCTGCTGGCCCGAGCCACGCTTCTTTCTGCTCTTCTTCCCCTGTGTCGCTGCTGCCACACCCTACGTCTGAGTCGGGGTAGCTGGGGTGGAAGGGGAAGAGGAGGGTGTGCCAGAGGATGGAGAAGTGAACTGCGAGAGAGGCGTTGGTGGTGACGCGATGACCAGTACAACAAGTGAACTCTCCTGGTGGTCGACGGCTGCCTCACGAGCGGATGTCACCTGGAGGAAAAGCTGATGCGCCCAAGGAAGAAGCTGAAGGGAGGTGGAGAAAGGCTCGAGCGCGGCATCGCTGTACCTCGTGAAGATGTCGGCATGCTCAAAACGGACTCCGATCATGAGCATGCGAAGCGCCCACAGCTATGTCCCTCCTGCGGTCCCAAGGCGCATGTAGATGCGCATGGCCCGCTGCCAGTAAGCGGCTGCGGGCTCGGCAGGTCCCTGACGAAGGGAGTGGAAGGCGCAGATGTGAGCCGCATGGTGTGCGTCTCTGCAGCAAGCAGAGACAAAGCCAGCTCCCAACCCCGACGTGGGTGAGCAGCCGCGCCTATGCCGGCCTTTCCAAGGAAGTGACGAAAGTCCACGACAGTCTCGCGGGGCATGGCGTGAAGAAGTCCGCACATCGCCCGAGCCGCTGTCAGCACCTGAACACGGTCTGTAACCTGGTACTAACATTGGTAGTAGGTCCAAACTCCCTCGGAAGTGGCCCAGACCTGGAAAAGGGTCTCCCAGCAGTCAAAGCCGTCCTCGTTGACATATCGTGGGGGCGGTGTCTCAAAGTCCTTGGGTTGCCGTTCCGTAGGGAGAGCAACCACAGGATGGGAAAGACGAGTGATGGGGAAGACATCGAGACGAGGAAAGTCGCCGAGGTAGGTCTCAGGCGAAGTTCGGATCGCCGGGAACGGGGAACCGGAACGCGTCTGCAACTGGCAAAGACGCTCCTGAAGTACGTGAATCTCCCTTTCGGGAGTGTCATCGTCCATGCGTGGCATATCAAGGTCCTCCTCCAAATGATCAAGAAGTGTCGGGTCCTATCCTGCCGCTCTCCTCGGTGTAGATGCTGACTGCTGTGCAGAAGGTGTGACACCGCCGACTCCCCCGGAGGTGTGCTGTGGGGCCGTGGACTTGACTCTGAAGAAGATTCCTGAGCGTGCGGATGGCGTCGGTCTACTCCTGCTATAGGCGACGTATCTCATCCTGCTGACTCCGCAGGTCCGCAATGGCCTGCGAGCGTGGGCTCATGACCCCGGAGGAGGAGGAAGAAGGATTTGGCGGTCCCTTGTCTTTGTCACCGGTCCGTGCCATGTCATCGCTCAGTATGGGGCCGAACGTAAAAAATGCTCCGAACGAGTAACCGACAGTGTTTCTCGAGGAGTTGAAATGTTAAAAAAAATTGACTTTTTGATCCCAAATTGCTGACGTCAGCACAGCCACTGATGACGTCAGTGTTTCTTACGCTAGCGAAAAAAGCCGGCGTTGTTTTCGCTAGTATTTTTTACGCCAGCGATTCTTTTTTAATTATTTTTCTTTTGGAAGGTCACGCGAACTCCGCGTGACCGGTGGGGGTGACCTCGTCACCCCCTGCTTACGGCTGCGCAGGGGCTTGGCAGGCCAGCGCACTGCCACGCAGGCCTGCATAGTGCTGCGCAGTTTCTGCGTAGTAGAAACTGCGCAACAGCTGCAATGTTCTTGCTGCACTGCTGCAATGCTGCTATTGCACTGCTGCAATGCTGCTGCTGCGCTGCTGCAATGCTACTGTTGCGCAACTGCTGCTTCCGCTGCTGCTGCTTTGTTGCTGCTGTGCTGCAGTCACTGCAGCAGCTGTAATGCTACTACTGCGTTGCTGTTGCTTCCGCTGCTGCTGCTGCTGCTACGCTGCTATTGCTGCTCGCGACTGCTGATGCCGCCGCTGCTGTGAGCTGTTGCCGCTGCTGCGTGCTGTCAGTGCTCGCAGCCACCGCCACAAGCTGTTACTGCGAGCTGATATTCCTTTTTTTGTGTACAAGCTGGCAGCCAGACACGGCTGCTGCTGTTACCCGGTGGTGGTGGTGCCATTGCTGCTGTTGCAGGAGCTAGTAAATGCCGCAGCTCACCCGATGTGGTGGTGGGGACTGAGTGATGACATCGTTGAAAAAATCTGCTACAACAAGTCCCAGGATACGGCGGTGGCGGTGACTCTCACTGCTGCTGCCGTTGCTGCGTCGCTGCGGCGCAGCTCATCGAGAGGAGTCTCGCTACTCTGATACCAAGAGAAAATGCGTGGAAGCTTCCTAGAGATATTGCCGCTGACTAGGCGTCAGTGCCTTGTCAGACGGTGACGACAGTCACAAGTCGTGCACACAACGGCAAGGGTCTGGCTAGGGGACACAAGGCAAAGTGTCAGAATGCTTCAATAGCATTTGCAAAGAGAAATGACAAATGACAGGTCCATGGCATAAGTACCTGCCACGGCGCACGGCGGGTGTCGTACACGGCAGTGCAAGGTCTGTCGTAAAACCGGCCCAAAACCACTGTTTTGGCCGTAACTCAGCGTAGTCAAGTCACAACGCTACGCCGTCTGAACCTACACGTGCAGAATCTCAAGCCGGACGCTACGACTGGTCACATGCATGCATCCGACAACAAACGGTGGACACACAATGCAAAGACATGCAAATCGGGCCCACGGCCAGTCCACTGATAAAATCCTACAAGCTACAGAAAAACTGCAAAAGGTCCCAGACGGCATCCAGGACTCTGGGGCGACCGTCAATCAGCTCCGAGCAGGTAGTCCACCACCAGATGACGCCCCGGTGCCACCTGGGTCCGCATCAGGGATCTGCACGAGCATGGACATGGCCGAGTAGTCACAGTAAACTGTACAGGTCGACAGGAACGTCACAAATCACA
The DNA here is from genome assembly GCA_023375785.1 of Penium margaritaceum. NCBI lineage: Eukaryota > Viridiplantae > Streptophyta > Zygnematophyceae > Desmidiales > Peniaceae > Penium > Penium margaritaceum. The sequence goes on from SZWC01000851.1 coordinate 51,002, forward strand.
ACAGTTGGATCTTTCTGGTTGGCGGCACGACTGTGTCCTTCCGCACTGGCAAGGAGGGGTACATTGCACATAGCACTACTGAGGTTGAGTACGTAGCCCTTGGTTTAGGCGCATGTGAGAGGGTGTGGCTCCGTTGTCTAGTGTCCGAGTTGCGTCAGTCCGTCGCATCCATCACGTTGCATTGTGACAATGAGAGTGCCATGGCCATCACCGACAATGATGGCGTGCATCACACACGCACAGAGCACATCAATGTTGAGTATCGCTATGTATTTTCGTTGTTGCATGACGATAGCGACAGCATTGTGTGGGTTGAGACAGCACAGCAAATCTTGACTTCTTGACCAAGACATTGAAGCGCGCCTCGTTCAAGAAGGCTGTGAGTTCAGTCGGCGTGCGTCCATGAGTTGCACTCTGTGTTATGGCCTGCGTTTCTAGACAAAAATGCTAGGCAGCAGGTTGGGGCAGCAGCGTTGTTGATGCAACGTGCGGGCTTCCACGCTAGTTGCTTAAGTCAGCTGCCCCCTCAGTCTGCTGCTCTAGAGACTAAGTCTGGAAGCTCTGCGTTTGTTACTCAGAAGTGCGCGCGCCAGTGTTAACGCTAGAAAGCAGCTGGAAACTGAAAGTAACTGATTAGGAATGAAGAATGAACAATGGGAGACCCCTCCAAGTTCTAGCTCCCCCCCACTAGTGTAGAAGTTGTTACTCAGCTCACCAGCCAATCAGAAAATAGCTGTGGACCTGTTTTCTGGCAGGCAGGGTTTTCTCGGTGAGCCCTGCCAGACGCCCGACAGCCCAAAACCCGGGCGTCGTCCGTTTTGCCTGAAAACTGGACCATACCATATTACCGACGCTGCGAACGCAGTCGTGCGGTCAGAATCAGCTAGAAAAATAGTAGCAGAGAGTTATGGCTGCCCGAACCCAGGCAGTCCCTACGGTGGTCCATGATACCAAATAGGGCCATACAGCATGCAACAAGGACCCTAGACAGAGCATGACGATGCAGACACGACAGGACGCGCTGGACGCATGCAGGCACCGATTGCGGTGGCAGTGACCGCTGGCAGCACGACCGCTGAGGAGGCCTGCCGATGGAGCTGAGCACGTCGCCAGAGAGAGGAGGCTCCAGCGAACTGCGAGTAGGCCTCAGCGAGCGTCGGCTCCACCGGACGACACTCCATCAGCGTCGAGTCTCGCCGTCAGTCATCTGCACGCCGATGTACACAAGCCGGGAGGACACAACAGAGCACAATGAGAGATGCGCAAAAACCAACACTCCCCCATGACTCACAGGCGTAGTGCACATGGGCGGGCAGAGACACGGTCAACATCCAGACTCCCCCAGGGACGCAGGCAGAGACAGAGAGAGCAACTCACGGACGCACTCCGACTGAACTCACAGCCTTCTTGAACGAGTCATGCTTCAGTGCCTTGGTCAGGAAGTCGGCCAGCTGCCGTGCTGTCTCAACCCACACGATATTGATGCTGCCGTCATGCAACAATGAAAGCACATAGTGATACTCAACATTGATGTGCTTTGTACGTGTGTGATGTACGCCGTCATTGTCGGCGATGGCCATGGCACTCTCATTGTCACAATGCAAGGTGATGGATGCGACAGACTGACGCAACTCAGACAACAGACGACGCAACCACACACTCTAACACGCGCCTGAGCCAAGGGCCACGTACTCAGCCTCAGCAGTGTTGCGTGCAATGCACCCCTGCTTGCCACTACGCCAGGACACAGCTGTGCCGCCGATCAGGAACATCCAGCCCGTGCGACTCTTACCGTCTGGACTGCCGGCCCAGTCACTGTCGGTGTAGCCCACTGCGACGACGGACGGCTGGCGGCGGAACATGAGACCTCGCCGAGGGGTCGAGACGACATAGCGCAGTACTCGGATCGCGGCCTCGAAGTGGAGGTGATGCGGCTCCTGAGAGAACTGGGCAAAGAGGTTGATGGTGAACGCGATGTCTGAACGCGTCGTTGTCGCCAGGAACATCAGTGACCCGATGACACGCAGATACGTGGTCACATCAACTAGCTCCCCCACAACAGCTGGGTCAGGACTCTTCAGCTTCACTTGGCCATCGGGTGACATGGGTGAAGATGCGCTGGGGACGAGGGGCAGGTCCTCGGCGAAGCGAGTGGATAGCGTCTGCACATAGGCAGCCAGGTGGATGTGTAGGATGCTCTGGGAGCGATCATGCTTGAGTTCCATGCCCAGGAAGACTCGGGCAGACCCGAGATCCTTCATCTGGTAGGCGGCGTGCAGCAAGTCCTTGACATGCTGGATGGCGGTCGTGTCTGGCGACACAATGAGGAGATTGTCGACGTAGACGAGAACTGCGGCGAAGGTCTGACCTCGTGGGTTGACGAACACAGCGGGGTCAGCGGTGTTGCGCTGGAGGCCGCCACGGAGAAGCGTGCTGCTCATCTCCTGGTTCCAGCACCGAGGCGACTGCTTTAGGCCATAGAGGGCCTTCCGCAGCCGCCAAACTCTCCCAGTGCCGTCGTCGAAGCCTGGGGGCTGCACCATGTAGAGCTCCTCACCCTCCAATGAGCCATGGAGGAACGCGCTGCTCACGTCCATCTGGTGAAGCTCCCACCCATGGTGGGCAACCAGGCTGAAGAGCGCCCGGCTAGTGGAGAGCCGACCGACTGGGGCGCAAATCTGGTCGTAATCGACCCCAGCGACGTGAGCAAACCCCTTTGCTGTGAGGCGGGCCTTGTACTTGTCCAAGGACCCGTCAGGCTTCCACTTGTGCTGAAAGACCCACTTGGCACCAATGGCCTTCCAACCTGGAGGGAGGTCCACGAGGTCGTACACGTGGTGCTGACGAATAGCAGCGAGCTCCTCGGCGCAGGCAGCATCCCAATGTGTGGCCTCAGGAGAGGCTCGAGCCTCGCGTAGGGTGGCTGGGTCCTCCGGGCGTGTTGTGGACCGGACTAAGAGGGCGTGTGCATCACGAGCTCCAGGTGGGATGCGGGCGAGTGCAGCCACTACAGCATGCTGATGCTCGTGATGAAGCATGGCATAGCCCAGTGCAGAGCCCGGGAGAAGGTCTGCGATGATGGCCGAAGTGGTCAGGCCGAGAGCCTTCGTGCCAGGGTCCCCACTCACGACTGTGGGAGTGGAGGAGACACGTGGAGCCACATGGGGTCGAGGCGCCACGGGACGTGGTGGGACGGTCTGCGCGCTCACTGTCGGCTGAGGTCGGAGGCTGCCGCCTGGGCCACGTGTGTAGCGCCGTCGGGCAGGAGATGGTACTGGGTCCGACGGGCCAACGGAGGCGGACGGGGCTACTGGCTCGGAGGAGCCAGCGGACGCGACTGGGGCTGTCGGCCTGGAGGAGCCAGCAGATGCGACAGGCGCAGCTGGCCCGGAGGTGCCAGCGGACGTGACAGGATCAGCTGGTCCGGAGGGGCCAGAGGACGCGACTGGGGCTGCCGGTCCGGAGGGGTCAGCGGACGCGACTGGGGCTGCCGGCCCGGAGGGGCCAGTGGACGCGACGGGGGCAGCTGGCTTGGAGGGGCCAGCGGACGCGGCTGGGACTGCTCGCCCGGAGGGGCTAGCGGACGCGACTGGGGTTGTTGGCCCGAGAGGGCCAGTGGACGCGACAGGGGCTACCGGCTCAGAGGGACGGAGTGATGTGTCACCCGGAAGCGACAGGAAGGAGGACGGACTCACCACTCCCCCACGTGATGGGAGGGACACGGACGAGCCGGAGCGGATGAGGTCGCGGGGGAACAGATCCTCGAAGAAGAGGGCATCGCGGGACTCGACGATGTAGTTTCAGGATGGGTCCCAAAAGCGCCAGGCCTTGGACTGACGAGACACACCGAGGAAGGTGCAGGGGCGTCCGCGGGGGGCGAGCTTGCCGCCCTGCTGTGGGGCGGGCAGCCACACAATGGCCACGCAGCCCCAGACGCGAGCCGGACGGAGGTCAGCGCGCCGACCACACCAGTGCTGGTATGGTGTGGACTGGCGGGGAAGGGGACCGTGGGCAATCCGGTTCCACACCTAGGTCATGTACGCCATGGCTTCAAAATAGAAGCCATCAGAGAGACCTGACTCGACCCCCATGGTGCGGACGGCATCGGCCATGGTGCGGTTCCACCGCTCGGATACGCCGTTCTGGGCGGGTGTGTAGGGCGCAGACGTCTCATGGTGGATCCCGCGGGAGGCGAGAAAGGCCGTGGCCTCACCCATGTATTCTTCACCGCGATCGGAGCGAGAGCGGTGAAGAGAGCGGCCACACTCGCGCTCCGCGAGGACAAGCCAGTCCTGAATGGCTCGGGCGACATCGCTCTTCTACCGGAGGCAAAAGACCCAGCGGTAGCGAGAATAGTCGTCCGAAAGGGTGAGGACATAGCGGCCATGCTCTCCGACGGACTCGGT
>SZWC01000851.1:100278-123828 GCA_023375785.1 Penium margaritaceum
GGGGGGGGGATGATGGGAGAGGGGTGGGGAGGGGGGGTGGGGTGGGGGGGGAGGGGTAGGCACTGTCGTCCTGGCTACGATTGAGAGAGAACGGGGTGCACGTTCCCTTGCCGAGGGAAGACTGGTTCAACAGCATTGCTTCCACTCCCTTGAAGCGCTCCGTTCCGTACGCCTACGTGGCAGGTGGAAGTTATTTATTCTGAAAGACATGACCCCAACACCCTATGGACTTTTTGGGTTACATAGTAACCCTTTGTTTTCTTACTTTTGTGTGTTTGTGCCGCAAGAAAATCGTGATTGGTGGATCGGTCCTTTTTCGGACGTATCCACCAATCAGGGTGCAAGAATCTGTAGGACTGTATGCCCCCCCATGTCCGCGGACGCCCTGCAGGGGTCGACCCAGTACAAAAAAATCACGGACATCGACCTAGATGTCTGGACAGACCCCGGATAGTTAGGAATCACCAGTCCGACGCGAGAGCAACAGGATGAGGACTGTACGTTGGGTTGGGTCCAACCTTGGCGTCGCCCTGTTCTGTTTCACGGAACTGGTCGTCATGACTTACTCTTGTGACTCGTGAACCCGGCTTCAAACACGGTCAAAATGCACTTGAAAGAAAAGAAATTCAACCACCCTCATAGAAGAAGGTAAATAGATTAAATTCTGCCTATAATTACGTCATATTAATTTTCATAACATAATGAAACATTCAAAACTCATCCAAAATTTTCAAAGGTATTATTTTTGTGAATTTCATCATAAATGTGTAAAACTATAATGTTCACGATAAAGGAGCGAAATAATCCAATTAAAATAAATTCATCATAACATAAAACCAAATCCATGAAGAAAAAATGAGAAGAAATGCCTTCTGAGGTTCTTCTTTAATATGTTGGTGAATTATTATCCAAAAAGTTGTATCATCAAGCGCATTTGTTCAATTTTCATTGTTTTTTTTATCTTTTACATCCACACAAGCTGGAATAAATCCAGCATAGCTTGAGGTCATTTAGGAAAAGTTCGCCCAAACCATACACAACGTTTAAGAGCACGCATGGGCAAACAAAAAAATACTTTCAACGAATGCGGGTGACAGTTTGGCAATCCATTTACAACCAGATTTCGCTTCCACGGACGAGGTAAAGTCTTATGTGGTCCGGATTGCGCGCAATTATTTAGCCTCTTAAGAGATGCTAATATGAATGCCGTATTACCGCAATTAGGGTACGTTTGGGTAACGTCGCATTGGACCTGGCTGTCCTCGAAACCTGCAGGCCGCCGATTTCTGTGTACTTCCTTATGAGTGCGACAGCTGTCCGGTGACTGTCCTCGAATTCCACGCGGATGCTCGAACGGGGCCCTTGGAAGGCTCAAGTTGTGCGACCGTCGAGGGTTGGAGGACGTCGATCGTGCATGCGACGTTACCCAAACTTACCCTTATTCCGATGAGTTTTTGACAAGGTGTTTTTTTTTGGGGATTATTCAAAGTACCGGGTGAGAAAGTGCGTAGAAGCTTCCTAGCAACACAGCCGCTGACCGGGCGTCAGTGCCTGATCAGACGGTGACGACGGTCACAGGTCGTACACACAACGGCAAGGGTTTGGCTAGGAGACACAAGACACAGTGTCAGAATACTTCAATATAGCATATGCAGAGAGAGATGACAAATGACAGGTCCAAGGCATAAATACCTGCCGCGGCGCACGGCGGGTGTCGCACGCGGCAGTCCAAGAGCTGTCCTAAAACCGGCCCAAAACCACTGTTTTGGCCGTAACTCTGCGCACACATGTCAGAATGCTACNTCTGAACCTAGACGTGCAGAATCAAAAGACGGACGCTACGACTGGTCACATGCATGCATCCATCGACTGACAGTGAGCATACAATGCAAAAACATGCAAATAGGTCTCATGACCAGTCCGCCGAAAGACACCTGCAAGGCGTATAAGACACAGCAAAGAGTCCCGGTGGCATCTGGGGCTCTGGAACAGTGGTCGGTCAGCTCCAAGCGCGTAGTCCGCTGCCTGGTCGTCGCGCCGGTGTCACCAGGGCCGCCTGCCTCAGGGATCTGCACGAGTATGGACACGGCCGAGTGGTCTCAGTAAACTGTACAGGAACGGCACAAAGCACAACACTCCCCCATGACCCGATGGTACGCATGTCCATACGCGTGCAGCACTGGTACAACCACATAGTGGGTGACACAGACAGATGAGACGCAGACGCACATCCCACACTCAACCACTGTCACGCACGGGGCGAAGCCCAACAGAACGAATGGCCACCAGGAACTTTCCGCGGGCAAGTGCCTTCGTCAAGAAATCAGCACGCCGCAAGTCAGTGCCAACCCATATGATGGAGATCACGCATCGCTCCACCAGATCACGAACAAAGTGATGCTCAACCGCAATGTGCTTTGTGCGAGCATGAAAAACACCAGAGTTCTCCGCAATGGCGAGAGCACTCTGGTTGTCGCAACACAGCACAATGGCGGGTACTGACTGCCCAAGCTCAAGAAACAAGCGCTGCAGCCAAACTGCCTCAGCAGCCCCTGCACCCAAAGCCACATACTCTGCCTCCGACAAGCTACGTGCGATGCAGCCGTGCTTCCCGCTTCGCCAAGACAAAGCGGTACCACTGAGCAAAAACACGTAGCCAATGCGACTGCGCCCATCAGGGCTCGAAGCCCAGACGCTGTCAGTATAGCCGTCAAGGACCACCGAACACTGCCGACGAAAGCAGAGTCCGAGATACGGTGTGGAGACCACGTACCGTACCACTCGCACAGTCGCATGAAGAGCTCTCGCACGTGGGGCCTGCAAGAACTGAGCGAGGAGGTTGACGGCAAACACGATGTCGGGACGCGTGGTAGTGGCCAGGTACATCAGAGATCCGATAAGACGGAGGTACAAGGTCACGTCCACTGTCTCCCCCAGCTGTGTAGGGTCATCCACCTTCAGGGCATCCTGCCCATCAGGTGTGAGGGGTGTGGAAGCGGTGGGCACTGCACCAAGGAGATCCCTAAAGCGCTCCCCCACGACTCGTGCGTATCGGGCCTGATACAGCAACAGTGTCCGATGTCTACGATCTCGCACGATCTCCATACCAAGAAACACCGATTCAAGACCGAGGTCCTTCATCCTGTAGGCAGTCTGCAGGACAGCCTTGGCCTCCTTCATGGCCTCCAAGGACGGAGACGCAATCAGAAGGTCATCAACATAGACCAGGATGGCGGTGAACCGCTCGGGTGTCGGTAGGATGAAGAGCGAGGGGTCTGCCTCGCTCTGTACGTACCCTGTGCGAGTCAACGTGCCAGTGATCTCCCGGTTCCAACACCGTGGAGACTGCTTGAGGCCGTACAAGGACTTGCGGAAGCGCCAGACCTTGTCACCATCCTCAAAGCCTGGTGGCTGAGCCACGTAGATCTCCTCATCCAGAGAGCCATGGAGGAACGCGTTGTTCACATCCATCTGGTGTAGTTCCCAGTCATGCTGAGCCACTACACCGAACAGAGCTTGAGCTGAGGTCATGCGGCCGACAGGGGCAAAGGTGTCCGTGTAATCAAATCCCTCAATTTAAGAGAACCCCTTGACGACCAAGCGGGCCTTGTAGCGTTCCAGTGAGTCATCCGGCTTCACTTTCTTGCAAAAGACCCACTTGACCTGAATCACCTTCCTCCCAGGGGGAAAGTCGACCAGCTCGTAGACTCTGTGCTCTCGGATAGCGCGAAGCTCATCCTCGCAAGCAGCTCGATAGGCATCAGCATCCTGCGATGAGAAAGCCTCCCTCAATGTGCCCGGGTCAGGCGCCATAGAGGGGGAACTCTGCGTGGCAAGTGCACATGCCTCAGTGTCAGGCCTGACAGCCACGAGATCAGCTGCTGCGTCACAGGCGATATGGAACTCGCGAGTGACCAGGTCGTGCCCTATGGGGCACGCTGGGTGTACCTCTGAAAGCTCAGTGCGGACACTCAGGCCTAAGGCCTTTGTGCCTGGATCACCGCTCGCGATGCTGCGAGAGGAACGCCTGGGTCCGGGACCCGACACTCGCTGAGCTACGGAATCCAGTGGTCGGAGGCGACCACCGGGCTCACGGGAGTAACCGGAGGTCGAGGGGCGCACCTCAGGCTCAGGAACAAGTACGACCACACGGACAGGTACGACCACAGCTGGTGAGGGCTGAGACGAGGCAGCCGGAGATGCCGTGCGAGGAGATGCGTGTGTGGGGGACACAGATCTGGGAGTGACAGCGGGCAAGGCTGGCCCGGACACTGAGACAGGAGTGGGCTGGATTGGGTCAGACGCCGGAGCAGGGGTGCCAGTAGACACAGGTGGTGATGCAGGAGGAGGCGTGAGAGCAGCGGTACCTGTGGGGTGTGAAACAGGCTGAACGGGCGGGATCTCTTGACCAACGACAATGATAGCCAGATCATCAAGTGCTGGAGACCGAGAGGGTACTCGAGCGGACACATCAGCCTGACGAGGAATGGTCGCTGGCGGATAAGTCTCCCCCATCCGCCGAGGACCCTCATAGGAAGGGACATGGGATGCAGAGAGGGTTGTGATCGAGGTCAGATCACGGTATGTGAGTGACTCAAAAAACAGCGCATCACGGGACTCAATGACACGACGGCGAGTGGAGTCCCAAAAGCGCCAGGCCTTCGACCGCGGGGAGATGCCGATGAAGGCACACAAGAGACCCCGAGGGGAGACCTTGGACCCCTGCTGGTCCTCGGTGTACCACACGGAGGCCAGGGAACCCCAGACGCGAGCGAGCCGAAGATCAGCACGGTGGCCAAACCAGAGCTCGTACGGTGTAACATGATCCGGAAGCGGACCATGCGGGAGGCGGTTCCAGACCCAAGTCATGTAGGTGAAGCCCTCGAAGGCGATTGACTCCGGGAGACCGCACTCAGACCGCATGGCGCGGACCGCATCCTCCATGGTGCGGTTCCAGCGCTCAGATACACCATTCTGCTGTGGGGTAGCAGGAGCGGAGACCTGGTGAAAAATGCCGTGCTCAGCAAAGAAGGAGTCCATCTCACCGAGGAACTCGCCGCCGCGATCCGAGCGAAAGGTATGTAGCGTGTGGCGAGACTGACGCTCAGCCATAACGAGCCAGAGCTGAACCGCAAGAGCGGCGTCGCTCTTCTGACGCAGACTGTAGACCCACCGCATCCGGGTGAAGTCATCAGTCAGCGTCAGAACATATCGGCCCCTCTCGGACAGGGACTCGACCGGGAGAGGACCGAGCAGGTCCAAGTGGACCAACTCGAGAGGCCTCAGCGCTCGGGAACGCGAATCAGGATAAGTGCACCGGTGCATCTTTCCTTGAGCGCAAAAAAGACAGTTGGTCTTGGGTGGCTTCTCGAAAGAAGCCACGTCAAGGCCAAGAGCGGGCTGTGTCCGAATGAGCTTCGACACAGTGTCGGAGCCCACGTGACACAGACGTCAGTGAAGCAACCGCTGGTGTTCCGGGGATAGAACACCAGTGACAAAAATGTGACCAGAGGAGGAGGGAGAGCAAGGGGAGGAGGGCCGAGCAATGTGGTACAAATCATCTACGACTGAAGCACGCAGGACAATGCTACGGGTGTCAAGAGCAGTCACAGTCGGTGAATCAGCGGTATGCTCAACGGAGAGACCCATCAGAGTGCAGGCACGCACAGACAGCAGACTGAGCTCAAGATCAGGCACAAACAGCACGTCAGAGAGATACAAAGGGCCAGACGGACGATCAAAGCATACAACCCCAACGCCGTGGACCGGTAAGGACTGACCAGAGCCTGTACGAACAGAACGGACAGTCGTGACAGGACCAAGTACCACAAAGTCACTACGACGACACGTCATGTGGTGGGTGGCACCGGAATCGATGATCCAAGTGCCACCGGAGTCACGAATGGTGGACGTCACTGTACAACGAGCAATGGAACACTCGGCATCAGAGGGACGCTGAGCCGTCAGTGAGAAGGAACGACGTACATCACGAAGGTGAGACTCATGAATCCAGTCAGTGCAGTGAGGCCCAACATCATCACATGCGGACTGTGTTCCCCCACACGTGTCATCACGAGTCACGAGGACGGACGAACCAGCAGTCTGTGACCCACTTGACGATGACAACACACTCGCACCTCCCTGAAAGCGAAGCGCCAGAAGATGACGAAGCTCGGCGATGGTGCGATCACGTGGGTCGGGATCACTGCTGCTCGCTGGTGAGAACGCAGGAACAGCTGCAGTCGTGGTTGCCGCGCGTCTAGAGGAGTGTGCGGGCGACGTGCCGGACGCGGTGCGAGCAGCATGGGCAGCCTGAAGTCCACGAGTGATGCGCTCCTAGTCAAGCGGCTGCTGGCACTCGGTGTAGAGATGGGCTCCTCCAGAGTTGTAGCAGTGCACGGCACGGCCACTGCTACCACCGGATGACGGCTGCTGCTGACCCGATCCGCGCTTCCTATTCTTCTTCTTCCCCTGGGCAGCTCCTGCAACGCCCTGCGTCTACGTGGGTGTAGACGGGGTCGAAGAGGAGGAGGAAGATGAGGTCGTGATGGAGGTGGATGAGGGTGACTGCAGGAGGGAAGATGGTGGTGATGCGAGGACTGCTGCAGCGAGGGAAGTCTCCTGATGCGCTACTGCTGCCTCGCGGGCCGATGTCACCTGGAGGAACAGCTGATGCGCCCAAGGGAGCAGCTGCAGAGTGGCTGAGAAAGGCTCGAGAGCAGCGTCATTGTACCGTGTGAAGATGTCGGTGTACTCCAGGCAAACTCCGAGCATGATCGTCCGAAGTGCCCACAGCTGTGTGCCCCCTGAGGTCCCCAGACGCGTGTAAATACGCATGGCGCGTCGCCAGTAATCCGCCGCAGGCTCCGCTGGTCCCTGACGGAGCGAGTGGAAAGCACGAATGTGTGACGCACGCGTGGCGTGCGTCTCTGCGGCCAATAGGGACAACGCCAGATCCCAGCCTCCACGAGGATCAGCTCCGGTGCCTATGCCAGCCTCGCCAAAGAAGGGGCGGAAGTCGACGACAGTCTCGCGTGGCATGGCATAGAGAAGTCCTCGCATGGCCCGGGCTGCTGTCAGCACCTGTGCTGGATCTGTAGACTGGTATGGGCTGTGGTAGTAAGGTCACACTCCCTCGGAAGTGGCCCATACCTGAAACAGGATCTCCGAGCAGTCAAATCCATCCTCGCTGATGTACTGTGGAGGTGGTGCCTCAAAGTCCTTTGGCTGCCGCTCCGTGGGGAGAGCAACCGCAGGCTGAGGAGGGCAAGAGACGGGGAAAGCTCCTGGAAGGGGGTGATCACCGGGGAAGTCAGGTGACGATCGTATCGGGGACACGGGTGGAGGTCGGGTACCCGTCTGCAGCTGACGGAGGCGCTCCTGTAGAAGACGAATCTCCCGCTCCTGGGAGTCATCCTCGAAGCCTGGCATGAAAGGCTCGTCATCAAGGAGGTCCGCAGGTGGTGGAGAAACCACACCAGGAGGTGAAGCAGGCGGAGCACCTGTCACGGGCACCTGGGCCGAGTGCTGGGTGGAGGCCGCAACGCCGGCAGCTCCCTCAGAAATCTGCGAAGGAGCCGTGGACTGGGCACGCAGAAGCTCAGTCAGCGTGCGGATCGCGTCAGTCTGCTCTCGCTGCAGACGACGCATCTCCTCCTGCTGGCTGCACAGGTCCACAATGGCCTGCGAGCGAGGGCTCAACACCCCTGAAGAAGAGGAGGAGGGATCACCTGGTCCCTTGTCCTTGTCGTCGGGCGAACTCATGTCGCCGCTCACTATGGGACGACAGGTCAAGTTTGTCGGATTTCAAAACCGTCTGCGTTTCTCGAGGAGTTGAAACGCTGGCAACTTTTGACTTTCCGGGTGAAAATTTTGGCGAAGTGAAATGCTGATGTCAGCAAGTGGTTGCTGACGTCAGCACGACCTGATGACGTCAGCAATCAACAATGCTGACGTCAGCTCGTCCCCTCCCTCTTTTTTTTTCTTCTTTTCTTCTTCTTGTCACGGTTCTGCGCGCGTGTGGACCCGCTTCGCGGTGGCGCGCGGCAGCTCCACAGAAGCTGCGCAGCAGCTTCCGCCCAGCTGCTGCTGCAGCTGTGCTGTCAGCTGCACCAGCAGCTGCGTCGCTGCGTGTGCAGCGGTGGCAGCAGCGGCTGCGCGGCTGCTGCTGCTGCTGCGCGCTGCGGTTGCTGCTGCGCGCCGCAGCTACTGCTGGCTGCCGCCGCCGCGCGCTGCTGCTGCTGCCGCTGCTACGCTGCTGCTGTCGCCGCGACTGCCACTGCTGCTGCTGTGCCGCTGCCGCTGCTGCGCTGCTGCTGCCGACGCTGCTGCTGCGCTGCTGCTGCCGCCGCTGCTGCCACGCTGCTGCTGCGGCCGCTGCTGCTGTGCAGCTGCTGCCGCCGCCTCTGTTGCTGCTGCTCTGCTGCTGCGGCTGTGGGAGGGCGGCTGCACGCACTACAGCCGCCACACACCTCTGCGTGGCGGTACATGCCGCTGCTGCTGCCTCTGCAGCTGCGATCTCACGTGGTGGGTGGAGTGCATTGACGGCGACCGGCCGTCTCCAACAGACCCCAGAAACTCTGTTGCATCGGTGACTCTCACTGCTACTGCTCTGCTGCGTCTCTGCTGCGCAGCTCAGTGAGAACTGTCTCACTGCTCTGATGCCATGAGAAAGTGCGTAGAAGCTTCCTAGCAACACAGCCGCTGACCGGGCGTCAGTGCCTGATCAGACGGTGACGACGGTCACAGGTCGTACACACAACGGCAAGGGTTTGGCTAGGAGACACAAGACACAGTGTCAGAATGCTTCAATATAGCATATGCAGAGAGAGATGACAAATGACAGGTCCAAGGCATAAATACCTGCCGCGGCGCACGGCGGGTGTCACACGCGGCAGTCCAAGAGCTGTCCTAAAACCGGCCCAAAACCATTGTTTTGGCCGTAACTCTGTGCACACATGTCAGAATGCTACGCCGTCTGAACCTAGACGTGCAGAATCAAAAGACGGACGCTACGACTGGTCACATGCATGCATCCATCGACTGAAAGTGAGCATACAATTCAAAAACATGCAAATAGGTCTCATGACCAGTCCGCCGAAAGACACCTGCAAGGCGTATAAGACACAGCAAAGAGTCCCGGTGGCATCTGGGGCTCTGGAACAGTGGTCGGTCAGCTCAAAGCGGGTAGTCCGCCGCCTGTCGTCGCGCCGGTGTCACCAGGGCCGCCTGCCTCAGGGATCTGCACGAGTATGGACACGGCCGAGTGGTCACAGTAAACTGTACAGGAACGGTACAAAGCACAACACCGCTCCCCCACAACCTGTGCATAGCGTGCCTGATGGAGGAGGAGTGTCCGTCGACGACGATCACGCACAATCTCCATCCCGAGGAAAACAGCCGCTGGACCAAGGTCCTTCATCCTGTAGGCGGCCTGCAGGACCGCCTTGGCCTCCTTCACGGCCTCCAGTGAAGGAGACGCAATCAGGAGATCGTCCACATACACCAGAATGGCAGTGAGGTGCTCGGCTGTCCGTCGGATGAAAAGTGACNTCTGGAACAGTGGTCGGTCAGCTCAAAGCGGGTAGTCCGCCGCCTGTCGTCGCGCCGGTGTCACCAGGGCCGCCTGCCTCAGGGATCTGCACGAGTATGGACACGGCCGAGTGGTCACAGTAAACTGTACAGGAACGGCACAAAGCACAACACCGGGACTGAGTTTTGAACCGTTCTGGGAAGTGCCCTCCTGGTGTTTCAGCCCAATAAAGTTTGAAGTGTGCTAGCCGTATCATGTCCTCATATGCGAGAAACTCGTGACGAGGACACCTGCGACCAAATTTGCTCTCTCGAACTGGAGGGAGCGCATCGACGATCGTCCCCCGCGTGGAGGTTATCCACGTCCACGCGACATCCGCGCTTGTTGGGGGCGTTGCCCTTGCTCGCGACCAAGGGCAACGCCCTGAGTCGAACTGCCCCGCGAGGGGGGTTTTTCCCGCATTAATTTGAAGCCAAAACAGAAAACATTTACAACCGTTACAGAAGTACCCAGAAGGAGTATGTTTTCGTGTTTGGAAATGATAAGAATTAATTACCTTCTGAATACCTGCGGTAGTACGGTACTTTTGCTCGGTTGTTATGTAACCCTAGGCACGCTTCGCGTGCAACACCTGCCCCTTGTTTTTTTTTTTTTTTTTTTTACCCCTGGTCATAATCGACTGAGGCGGGGGGGCTACCTCAGCACCAAAAGAGCCCGGGAGTTGAACCCGGCCCCCCAAGTTTGTAAATCAGGGAGGAGGATAAAGGTCAGGGTGTTTCCACCACAGAGTGAAGCGGGAGCTTAGGGACAAACAACAATCTTTGTTGTGGATAAGAAAATTGGAGATGAGGGCCGAAGCAAAGTCGTCTTCGATGGACTTGAGTTTGGCACGTGTGCGTCTAGAGTTTTTCCTAGAGAGGAGGGTGCATACAAGCCATATGTGTTTTTGGAAGGCTATCACAAAAGTAGCAATGATCTTAGCTGAGGGAGCGACTGTTGGGTCTGCCCAGCGTTCTTGCCATATGAGGTGAAACAAGGTGGCCCTGAAGATGAACCAGGCAGCATTAAAGACTTTGGGCTTTAGGGGTCCCAAAAGTAATTCCGGGATCGAAGGGGGAGGTTGGGGAAGAGGGTGCTGAAGAAGGTCTCCATCCGTTGTCGAAGAGGGTGTAGACGATGACAGAGGAGGAAGCAATGTTCAATCGTTTCCTCTTCTCCACAAAAGGGGCATTCACTCGTTCCATTGCGGCAGTGGCGGGTGCGACTGGCAACTGGTATAGATCGAAATAGAATCTTGGTCTGCACAACTTTGGGGCGAAGATCCAGGGGGAGAAAGTAGTTTTTTGCTCTGATAACGCGCCAGTCAAAGTGGGTGCCGGGGAATTTGTCGGTCCAGTTTGACTCATAGGATGGGGCGAGTTTATGTCGTTGGAGGAGGCGGTGGTATATTGTGGTCAAGGGTAGGGGTCTGTGTGCGAATCTATATGATGGGATTGCGGGTCGATCGGGTAACCCTATCATTCGATCCTCGGAGGAGATGTAGACTGGGGTGAGAGTTTTTCCTTGGACTTGAGATGCTCTCGCCCATGGGTGTGCGCGGAGGGTGAGATGGATAGGGTCTACTTCGAGAGGTTCAGCTGAGGAGAGTGAAGGATGAGGGAAGTGAAAGAGTAGTTTAATGGGGAGGCCTATCAGGTCTTTGATGGTGAAGTAGGGGGTGTGGGCATGTGCGAGGGGGAAGGAAGATCCTTGGGCAAGAGTGCGCCTCCAAGAGAGAGGTAGAGAGTCCATAATGGCTTGGAGGGTGCGCTGTTGGGCCGCTGACCAGGATGGAGGTGGGCGAGTAAAGAGGTCCCCGAGGGTGATCCCCTTAGAGAGAAGCCAACGTTCTTGCCTCTTTAGTCCGAATGGACGTCCCGTGTCTTTTAAGATGTGCCTGTTGAAGGCAACTTACTCTTGAGAGAGTTCCTCAAAGAGCGCTCGTGGGGGTTGGAACGTCGGGCTTGATGCTATAAATTTCTTGAAAGCAGAGAGCCATTTGGCGTGGATATTGGGGAATTTGAGTCATAGTATGAAGGGGTATGAGAGGAAGAAGTGACCTTGTTTAGGGAGGTCTTGGGAGAAGAGAAGTGTGTGCTTCCATTGCGCCTCTCCCGGTTGAAGAAAGGAGTAAATCCATTTGGCGGCTTGTGCTTCTATTAAGACAGTGGGCCATTTAACACCGAGTCCCCCTTTTGAGGTGGGGCATACTGCAGATGGTAGCGAGTAGAGCCTCGGTCCTCTACCATCGCCTTCTTTCGAGGTGTTGGAGGAGAGGAAGTTGAAAAGAAGGGTGTTGATTTGTTGGAGTTGGTCTGGTCTTGGGGGGCATACGTAGCTGTAATAGAGGAATTTAGCGTTGAGGTATGCGTTGATTTCCATGGCTTTGGTCTGGATTGGGGCTCGTATTTTCTGCCAGTATGCAACTGATGCTGCAAGACGGCGGAGAATTGGGTTCCACGTGTGGTCGGAGTCGAGAGCAGGGAGGAAAAAGTGGCCAAGGATGCGGATAGGGGAGTCTGTGAGATGGAATGGGGAGTTGGCTGGAGGCGGCGTGTGGGTACCAATTGGGAGGATGTTTGTCTTGCGGTAGTTTATACGGATTCCTGTGTATCTTGCGCATGTTCGAAGGCAGCGGGCAGCAATTTGGATTTCACGCTCGGAGGAAAGGATGAGAGTCATGTCATCTGCATAACAGATGATGGATTTTCGAAGTTGCGGGGCGATTGGGATTCCTTCGAGGTGATGACGGAGGAGGTCCAAAATGGGTTCCATTGCACAGATGAAGAGCAAGGGGGCGATGGGGAAACCTTGTCGTACACCCGAGTGGAGGGTAATGGGGGAGGTGAGGTGTCCGTTTATCAGGAATTGCGTCGGGGTGTGGTAGTGTAATACCTTGATCCACTGGATGAAGGGGTCTGGGAAATCAAGGTGTTGAAGGGCCGCATATAGGTAGTCGCGGTTGAGAGAGTCGTATGCTTTTTCAAAATCTGCCGCCAGGTAGTAAAGTGGAGAGGAAATGCGGGTAGACCAGTGGTGGAGGTCATACAGCTGCGAGAGAGCATGCTGGATGTTTCGTCTTGGGACAAAACCGGTCTGATCCTGGTGGATGATGTGCGGGAGCGCTTTAGCCATCCGGGTTGCGAGGATTTTGGCTAAGATTTTGTATTCCACGTTCAAGAGAGAAATTGGCCTGTAGTGTGAAATGTCATAAGGATCACCCTTTTTAGGAATGAGAGTGGTTAGGGAGGATGCGAAATTTCCCATCTGGGAGGGGTCAGCAAAAATCTGGTTGTAGAATTGAAGGAGTTGCGAGGCAATATAAGGGATGAAGGTTTTATAGAATTCGCCAGGGAGGCCGTCAGGCCCTGGGGTTTTGTGAAGTGCTTGAGAGAGTGCTGCCTCCACCACCTCGGTGCGGGTGATCGGCGCTGCGAGTTCAGCTAGTATGTGGGATGGGATGCGTTTCCTATATTGTGGGAGGAGGACGGGGGCGAAAGTTTCAGTGTGTTTTGGTTGCTGGTAGATGCGTTGGAAGAAGGCCTGTGTGATGCGAGACAACGCTTCGGGTGTGGATTGGAGGGAGCCGTCGCTGTCTCGTAGGGCGAGGATGTTTGATGAGCTTTTAACGGGCGCAGTCTTCCGGGTGAGAAGGGTGGACGCTCGATTTCCTTTAGTATTCCATTTCAAAAGCGATTTTTCTCGGTGGGAGAGCAGGCGTGAGGAGTAGTAATTATGTAATTGTTGCTCGATAGTGTGTAGTTGTGCTAACAGAGTTGTGGTTGGGTTGATTCGGCATGCCTCTTGGGTAGATGCTAGTCTGCGTTCAAGGTGTTGGAGGGTTTTGCGCTTACGCTCTTCTTCCTTTTTGCTATAATGCTTGAGGTGGGAGGTGAGAGTGTGTTTCGTGAGTAGCCAGTGCTCTTGGATGAGTGTGGGGAGGGTATTTCGAACATAGGGGCGGTCGAGAAGGGAGGTGTTCAATTTCCACACTGAGGGTCCTCGGACGGGGGATTGGGGGGGAAGGAGGGTGAGGAGGTTTGCTTGGATGTGGTTGGATAGTTGGGGCGTGAGTGGGATATGGGTGATAGTAGAGACTGGGGTGCGCAGGGTGGGGTGATGGTATATACGATCCAATCTAGAGAAGGCATTTTTGGGTTTAAATTTGTATGTGAAGGATTGTAGTGTAGGATGAAAGAGGTTAAACGTGTCAACGTAGTTCATGTTTTGTAACATTGCAATGAGGCGGTCTGAGTCGGGGTCTCGGGATGGAGGGCATCGATCGGTCGAGCGTGTAACCGCGTTGAAGTCGCCGAGCAATACATGGGGTGGGGCGTCTTTGAGGAAGGAGTGGAGTTTGTCCCAGAATTGTTCCCGCTCCGATGCTTGGGCTGGTGCGTAAATCGCGACTACGGGGATATTATGTGTGTGCCATTGAAGGGAGAAGGAGGTTGCCCGTCCTGGGATGAGGATCTTGGGGTTCAGGATAGAGAGCTGTTTAGTGGTTGCTATTATAATCCCTGCAGTGTACGAAGATGGAGAGGGGCATACGAATGTATGGAAGTGTTCGTCTAGGAAGGAATAGAGGAGGGCGTGGGGGGATTGGATGTGTGTTTTGGTGAAGATGGCAACATTTATGTTGTGGGCATGTAAGAAGTGGTATAGGTGGTTTTGTTTTAAAGTCGAGTTCATGCCATTGCAGTTCATGTGTAGAATGTTAAGGCGTGGAGTGGGGGGTGGCTCGTTCACCTGGGATTGCAATTGGTGGAGTTTTCTTTTTATTTGTATGAGGTCAATCGGGTGTTGGAGTTGGTAGTGAGGGATTGGGTCTCCCTGGAAAGGGGATGGGCGGCATCCCATGAAGACAAGTGCGTTCTGTACGGCAGGTTGATGGTTAGGTTGGGAGTTTGGTGTTTGTCTTGGGGCTATAACGGCATGCGCTATGAGGCAGGTTCTCTTGTTGTTTTTACCACGGTGGTATATGAGAGAGGGTTTGCGTAGTCTTTCTGGACATGTTGGGGGAGGGGGATGTATTGGGGAGGATGAATTACGATATGTAGAGGTTTTGTTGTTTGTTTTCCATGGATTGTTTGTACTTTGAGGGGTTAGGGTCAGTGGACATTGGGGGTTACACGAAGTAGGAGGGTTATGTAGCTGTGAGATAGATTGCATAGGAGGGGTCGGGCTGCTTGAGGATCGTGCAATGGTTGTGGGGGTATGTGCAGTCGTGAGGGGATCAATTGGGTATCGAAAGGGGAAATATGGTTGGAAGAAGTGTAGGCATAGATTCCGATAAGCATGATAGCGGACAGATGCCATGTTGATGAGGTGCACGAGTACTTGGGTTAGGATCCAGAGGAGAGAAAAGAGAGTATCAGCCTTGGGGAACAATAGGTTTAGTTGGCATGTGTGGCTCTTTTTCGGAACACCCTATGGGCAACACCCTATGCCCGCCAACACCCTATGGACTTTTGTATCCTCCTATCAATTCTTGAAGGACAGACAGACTAGATACCCACCACGTCCAAAATTTAAGCTGGCATGCCCGCACCTGATAAATTACAAACCGCATGCCCAGTACAGACCACATTGAAGCGGCTGTATCCACAGGTCGGAAAAAAGAAACGATGTATCCACAAAAAAAAAATATGTCATCGTTGCATGAAATGCAACATCAGAATGCTGGCGTCATCATGCTCCTCTAATGATGAAAAACCCCTCCTTCGTAATTGTTGGATGGAGGGGTTTACGTGGGGGGTTGCGTGGGGGGTTGCGCGGGCATCGGGCTGGGCCCAGCTACCGCGAAGCCCACCAGATGCCCGCGCAAAAAATAAAACCCTCAACCCCGAATTTAAATAGGGGTTGGGTTTGAAAGTATCTTTTCCACAAACCAGGAGTGGTTTGTGTGCCATGAAAAAAGAGTCGAAAATTTGAAATTGGTGTTTTCGATCCAATGCGATCTCTAGAGGGAGTGACGGTCGCAACCGAGCAACGGTCACATGACCCTCATTGTCATGCTCAATCAGCACAGCATGCCGCTGATCGAGCATGACGGGCGAGGGTCAGATACCTCGTTCTTTTTTCTTAAAGAGATGGATATGTCATGTCAAAATTTGGACTCGCGGGTATGCCAACTTAATAGTGAGTGTGGTGCGCGTATCCGAGCTATCTCGCCCATACTTTGAAATAAGGGCAGGCAGTCAAAAATATGAACACTGAACACAGTCCTGCGAATATCATAACAAAAAAATAGATTACTAGCTGGGGGAAGTATGATTCACGGAATTTATTACATTATTTCATGGTAAATCAAATAAATATATCTAAATGGGATATTCCATTGGGAGGAAACCTGTGCAATGATTTCTCCTGTCAGTTGAAACATGTGAGAAGATACCCAAAACATAATGTATTTACGAGGAATCTTAACTTATTATAGATCATAATAAATTACTCATCACTTACCATGTCCTCTTGGAAACCTTTTCATTCTTGAAGTAACATCTAAGTGAGTTTTTCCGGCCATTCAAATGGATAATGGAAAGTAAGAAAGCAGGAACTTGGATTCAAATGAAGCATGGTCAATGCACTAAGTTTTACAGGGTGCACGTTGGAGATTGTTCTTTCAATCCTATATTTTCACAACGTGCGATCCTTCAGGATGTGCACCTTCACAATTTGGAACTTAAAAAGGTGCATTTCTCAAATATGAACCACGTAGAGGTGCACCTCTTAAGGGTGAAACTTCAAAAGGCATACTTCACGAGCTGCGTCGTTGTCAAATAAACCATTAGAAGGCACACATCAAAACCATTCAGATGTACACATTCGATTCACCTCTAAATGCAATCAAGTTTCTTTAGAGTTGTCGAGTACTTTTTTTTGTGATGTGGACCGTCCACATGTTTAAGAGCTTATAGTGATCATTCAATAACTTCCATGAGCGTTCATAACCCTGATGCGAATCCAGCTGGTGTCGGAGCACCATAGGGTGCTGGCCCCATCCACTAGGACTTGCCAAACAGGTGCTACGGCGTCTTGGGTGCTTGCTTGGATACTATCCATTTTTTCCGCAGACTCTAGAGTTTTCTCGGTGGACTGGCTTTTGAGCCCGATTTGCATGTTTTTCATTGTTCGTCTACAAGTCGTCAAACCCATGCCTGTATGTAGGTGTTATGCTCGACTCGAGACTCCGCACCCGTAGGTTTAAACGATCCTACGTTTGGATGACTATGCGCAGAGTTACCGCCAGAAGAGTGGATTTGTGCCATTTCTAAGAGGAGCTGATATTTTTTGTGTGCATCACCAGTAGTGCGGCGCGGCAAACATTGATGTTATGTGTTTGTTAGTTTCCATTTCTTTTTGCATGCTAAGCCAATGAAGCTTATGGGACTTTACGCGTCTCCCTAGTCCAACCGGTATTGTTCCTTCCACATGCATGCTTGCTAGGGCATCAACTGACATGATAGTGTCGCCACGTCAACCAAAGAAAGGTTAAGAAGCTTCCTAACACTTTCTTAGATTTTGGAGTTTCAGTGCTTCCATGGATTCACATATGTATTTGCATAGTTCATCCGAAGGGTAAAGTTTTCTATGGATTTACATAATTGCTCAAGAGTTGTAGGGTTTCTATGGAAGAACGGAATTGGTACAATGTTGCAAAGTTGTACAGTATACACGGAGATACATAGTTTCAAAATTGTTGAAGAGATTATAAGTAAGTGTAGACTTTGTATAAAACCACACAGTTCCTACCGATTTGTGAAATTCATGTGGAGTCACAAAGTTTCTTCTAAATGAGGATGCTTCTTCGATGTTTTGTAGTTTGCAATGCTTTTCGAGTTGCTATTAAGGCCAAGTATTTGTACTAAAAGACAAGGTTTTACCTTATGTACATATCGTCTACAAGTTACATGATTTCATAACAGTAGTACAGTTTCTATTCAGGTTTGTAATGATGTGGCGTTTCAGAGTTTTGCGGTGTCACAAGGTTTATATTAAGTTGAAGAATTTGAGATTTTGCATATTTTCTATGGATATGTGGACTTTCTAAGCATTTGAAAATATAAATGCATTTTCATAACTTCTTGTATCCATTTGCACAACCCCACCTTTCCAATGAAAAAATACCTCATTCCCTTGTTCTTCATGCAGGCAACACTTGAAATTTCAGTCAGGTAGGAGACATGTTGCACGTTCTGGATAATATGTTGCACCCCTTCACCACCAACATCCACCTCCACATCACATCACCTTGGTCGGATGTTTATTGACCTTGCCTTCTGTGACCATTATGGAATTGGCCGACTTAGTGTAGTTCGTTAACACCAAATTTTGAGCTTGGGTTTGCTCCTCGGCACATGAGTCAAGGCATCACCGGCTGCTCCTCTTGAGAGAGTGAAATTTTGATGCTGCTGAGGAGGGCTTTCTTGTCCGTGGCGCCATTGTCAACAGAGTACGCCTCCTCCGACCATTCTTTGGCCCAATGGCCCTCCTTTCCATAGTTGAGGCATGCAACTTTCTTTGCACCCTTTTGACGCCGCCTTTGCCCCCGTCCCTCTTTCCATTGTTGCGACCACCTTTTGTCTTGGTGACCAGGACGGATGAGGATTGTGAGACCTTGTCATTGTTGAGATGGCTCATTCCGGATGTGCTCAGTAATTTCATCATGGTGAGTTGTTTCTCTTTCTAGCATCCTAAGAAAGTGATGAGAGGGCTCCAATTTCCGGATAGAGCGACGTCATCTACATCTACATGTCAATCTTCTAATTCATGTTGTTCCATTATGGAACAAGATACTTGATCTGGTGCATGGTGGACATTTTTTCCTCATCCTCCTCAATCCTCAGTATCAAGAGTTGCTTCACGACAAAGATCTTGTTTTCAAGTGATGCAGATTGATGGTTGGAGCACATCTTCCTTTACGCCTCGACTGCCAGACTGTCACCTTGGATGTAGCCCCATTTACATTCATGCAATGATGACACTAGCACCTCCGTGTTCTTTGCAAAAGCCGCCTTCTTCGTGTCCATTGTGCTCACATCTTGAATCTTTGTGCCATTCATAAGCTCCAGCAGTCCCTTGTATGTGAGGGGGGTCTCAAAATTCAACCACCACACCCTAAAACCAAGGCTGCTCATGAATATTTGGTCGACTGGGACTCCGCCTTTTGCACCAGGTTACACATGCAGCGGACATTCTCAAATATTGCCTATAATTGGGACAACACTTCCTTGTGTTGCAGAAGCCGAGAATGTGTTAACATGTAGGTCAGAGAAATGGACACATTGCCCTTTTCAGGAATTCTCTCATAGCGTTCTTGGATCCTCGAAGGGGACATGGCAGTTTTTGCAAAGAAGCTTTAATGGAGGGGTGGAATTTGGGACGTCACACGCCAAGTGAGAAGATTTTTGGAAAGAAATGCATGTTAGGGGATTCACAAATGTGGAATACATTTATTAATTAATAGAAGTGTTAATAGATAAACTAAATGTAGCATGCTTATAACGGCTGGAAACGGGAAAGACATATCTAAGCACGCTCCGAAAGACACAATGAAACCCTGCTATGATCCTCCATGCAACAATTTGTGGAGCAATGTACCATGCTTATAACGGCTGGAAACGGGAAAGCGCCTTGATGACGACCATTCCAAACGCACTGTTAACCTAGACTCATGGAGAGGCTTGCTATGGTTGTTCAAAACCCCCCAGATCATTGCCTTTTAATGTTGGTGCAAATGGAGTCATTTGGAGTTGACATCAGACCACTGGTGGTGGAATGTCCTGGCACCAGTGATGGACACCAGATTCCTCCCACCCAGCGACTAAACTCCGGGTGAGGCTGAACTTCTTAATACTAAAAAAAAACAAGAAAATCAAATCTCAACATCACATGGCAAGATCCAGCGTGCCCACACCTACGATCCAATTGCACATCCGAACACTCTTTAGTGGAAAACGACAAACATTATCTGAGAAAATATAATTTCCTTACATGGATCACAAGTAATGTGGAGGTCAAGAGTTGTGGAGTGCAAGAGCTACAAAATGCAAGAGACATGGAGTGCAAGAGCTATGAAAAACAAGATCCATGGAGCACAAGACCCCTGAAGCGTAAGAGCTATGGAGCATAGTGATGTCGTAGCTTTTTTGTATAAAGCCAAATTACAGTTTAACTATCTTGAGAAGATAGATGCAAAATGACATGCATGTTTACATTACCCCTAACTTCAAGAAATTAAACAAAATACAGAATTACTTTTGCAGATAAGTGCTGTAGCTGTTCAAGTACCTAAGAATGTAACGATAAACTACTAAAGCTATTGAGCACAAGAGCTATGGAGTACATGATAATATGAAACTCAAGCAATATAGAGCACAATAGTTATGGAGTATAAGAGTTATGGACCACATGAGCTAGAGAGTACAAGAGCTATAAAGTATAAGAGCTATAGAGTACGAGAGCTATGGAGTATAAGAGATATAGAGTACAAGGGCTATAGAGTACAAGAGCTATAGATTACAATAGCTATAGAACACAAGAGCTTTAGAGCACAAGAGCTATAGAGTACAAGAGCTTCAGAGTACAAGAGCTATAGAGTACAAGAGCTTTAGAGTACAAGAGCTATGGGTTAGAAGAGCTGTAGAGCACAAGAGTTTTGGAGCACACGATTCTTCGATCACAAGATCTATGAAGTGTTAGAACGTGGCTCAAATGTGGACTTATCAGTCCCTAGGTTCACGGCTTGTTTTGTGAAAATCTGAGATCTAGCACGAACTTTGTGGTCACCGCATGCTATGTTAGCAGAGTTCAGGCAGATCTACGAGACAAGCACTTTAAAGAAACCTATGTATTGAACCATGTGGGATTTTCTTAATCATAGCCCCCACAACATCTGTTGGGGTTGTCACAGCTTTTCAGTGGCTCAGTTAGCACCGTACGTGGTGCCTGCTTACTGAGGTTCCTTCAGGCACCAAGGATCCATCGAAATACCTTTTCATAGGCACAGGTACTCCAAAATTGTTGTAGTTCCCCCTACACTTCTGGGATGTGTTTTATATGGTGATTATTGGCTTCGGTCATGGGATTTTACAGTTGCAAAAAACAGTCCACGAGCCTGCAATCGGAATTTTCACTGTCGCCGAGTAGAATACATAGTGCTCAGTCATCGATTCTGGGCCAGAAATTGGGCGAAGTCCCTCAGTAACAAGTGGCACTATTGATCCAGACAAAATTCGACCGGATGGACCACTGGCCAAATGTTTCCCGGATGCAGCTTTCATCTAACGCCTCTAGGAGAAACCTACACTTTTTATCTAAAAGACTTTTTCCCGGATTGCTCCGGGTAACAAACAACCTTCTCTATCTGAACCTGTCTAGACTTGGGTGCCCGTGTTTCTACTGACACTCAATGGAATCCAGCGATTAAAAGTGCACTGGATACCACAACTTGTATCATTTTAGAATCTCCAATCCAATTATTGGAGCACTCCTTGAACCTCTAGACGACAGAAACCACAAATGTTTCCCTAGATGCCTTTGGGTGAATCCCCTAGGCATGTGGAGGAGCATTATACAAAGTTATCCCCCTTACACCTTCCATGTACGCAACTAGTTTCTTGGTCCTGATCTTTAAAGGCATTGGAGGAACTTTTAGTACTCTTGAGAAATCTGATGAAGGTGGCGGTTTGTTTTTTTTTTTTTTTAGATTTGCTAAAGATGGGAGTGGATGCACTGCAAGTGCAGGGATGCCAAGAGAAATTCTTGCAACAAAAAGATTGATTGGAGATGGCCTAAAAAGGAAAGCCTTACATCGATAAATCCGAAGGGTTACCTTCACTAGAAAGATACAAGGAATAAAAATAGTAGTCCTAGCCTAGCGCACTTCATTAAGCAAGCACAAAGTAGGCAAAGGAGGAGGAGGTGAGATGTTGAGAGGCCATAAGATGAGAAGGAAGATTTTCTAGCCGTATGCATGAGTGAGTGATGTACGCAGGGATGATCTTTGAAGTTGCGGTTGCCTGACCGTTTGGCATGAAGAAATTGGCTTGACCGGCGAAGTTCCCTTAATGGCCGGTTTGGAGATTGTTTGTTCTTGGTATTACTATTTTTGTAAATGATGCTTTGCAGTTACCCTTTGTCTTCTCTTTGGCCAGAACCTGTCAAAGCAGTCTCCAATGTTATCATGAAACACCCCTTAAGCTGTGAGATTTGGTGCAAGGCTGGAGCCGTGTAAGGGCAGTAGTTGTGGTGCTTGTAAGCTGGAAAGGCACAAAGAGCTTTGTAGGATTTGGAGGGAAAAGTCGCCTCACTATTAGGTTGTAGAGGGAGGAGAAGTACACTGGGTGATGGAGCAATGTGCTTGTGGATAAACTTAGGTCAGTAGAATGCAGGCCAGTGGGTTTGGTGGTTGTTCTTGTCATGTTCAAGTGGGTTAGAAGTGCAGCAGTGTTGTGCACTTGTTCTGTGCAGTGCTTCAATGGCAGTTTGATGTGGTATGAGGGAGAGCTTTTGAGATTATTAACCCATTGTTAGAAAACTGTAAGGTGGCAGTTCCAACGTGATTGACCTTCTCTTGTGGTTCACGTCTTCCTTTTAGGCGAATCTGAGACTGTGCATGAGCTTTCTGGTCGCCTCACGCTATGTGAGGAGGAATTTAGAGACATTCAGTTTCGCGAAGGGAATAATGGCATTCTGTGTTAGTTTTTGTACATGGACATAATCTGAGCATACATAGGGCTAGTCATGAGCTCTCCAATGCAGAAAACCGTGCCTGATTCGGCCAAGCTTAGCCAAAGTTCCGCTTGCCGGAGTGCAGGTCTCACCCACCACAGAAACGCCCAACGCCTCCATGGTGCGCACACACTGTGGCGCCTTCCTTCACGTGCAAAGCGCCCTTCCCAAGGTGCAGATCCCTTTGCACGTGATGGAGGGGTCCTCTGCACTGTTTCAACACACCTTGGTCACTTTTGGGTTGTGTTTGATGATGGGGTGTGACGGTTTGAAACCTGTCCGCGGACCTTCAGTCAGAATTTTGAAGACGTCCCTGAGTAACAAAGTGTACTATTGAGTTTCAGATGTCAAGCAAGAATTTTGGCCAAGTCCATCGGTAACAACATCTACTACTAACATCCGGCGGATCATTCGCCGGAGCGACTCGGCGGTCCTCCGGGGAAAAAACGCCAGATGTATTTTTGTTACTTGTTCCGGTAGATTTTTCACCGGCACTCGAGTCGCAGCCGACTAACTCCCAGAGCTACCGCGCACACCCCGACTTTGTAAGCTCATATCTCCATCGTTACTTTTCCGATTCCAGTGAAACAACTTCCACCGGATTCAGCAACTTGTCAAATTTTAGTCGCAATCGCTGATTTTGGGTTTGGAGAAATCCTTGAGCCACTAGATCCAACTGCGAGAATTTTCCTCTCTCAGTGGCTCATCAGCACCTTCCGGTGCCGCACTTGGGCATGCGGATGGGCAATTTTTCAACACCCACATGGTTACTGGACTGGGGCCATGCCTGGGTGCATACATATTCGATGCTATTACGACCATGAGCAAGCAGGCAACTCACAGCTACGATGAGACATGGCAGATTGTTTTTTAAGTGGTTGGCTTCCTGTAACCGTCAACTGGCAAGGCTCGTGCTGTTATACGGGGCTGGAGTGAGGAGAGCTCTTTTGTGTGTACATGAAATAGACAGGATGATCTGCAGTGGAGGATGACTCATGATTCTGCGGATGAGTCAATGATGTCTGTGGAACTACCACATTTGCTGCCAAAACCAGTTCTTGAGTGCAGGGAGCATTCCTGACAGATTGCAAAGTGATAGAACAGTGTAGCATTGAAATAATTTTTCATGGATGAGGAGAATTTGGCTGTGCCATGTGGTTGAGTACTCTGGTAGGTGCTAGATGAGTGTGATGTGCAGAGTGTCAAATCTGCACAGAGAGAGAGAGAGAGAGAGAGAGAGAGAG
>SZWC01000851.1:161586-178688 GCA_023375785.1 Penium margaritaceum
ACACACACACAACACACACACACACACACACAACACAACACACACAACACAACACACACACACACACACACACACGCACACGCACACACACACACCTTGAGGCTCTCGACAACGCCAGAAACGACCTCGTGCTCGAGGCCAGAGTACTCGCCCTCGGTGTTCTCGCGGATGACAACAATGTTGACGCCGTCATGGCGCATGGGCAGGCCATCGATGTTCGCACAGAACACAAGGTGGGCAAACAGATCCAACTCCTTGCGCAGCTGCACGTTCAGCGACGACACGCCGCCACCTACTGGTGTTGTGAACCCGCCCTTGATGCCCACCTGCCATTCCACAGCCAGTTTCCAGGCATTCGGTTTGTACGGGTTAGATTTGGGCGAATGTGTCCAGACCTACCTGATGTGCAAGTGTGCATGCGTGCAAAGAAGCAAGGGAAGCCACTGACAAAAATGGGCAAGACAGCCCACATGGCCACGTATGTCGAGGTGCATTCGCAGAGCACATGACCACTCATGCTAGCACATTGTTACATCTCAAACTTGCAGCAGTAGCAGCAGGAGGAGGAGGTGGGGACAGGGCAAAGACCAGCAAAAGAGGGACCAAAAGCAGGCTTTCCTTCCTGTTGGCTTGCACTGGTAAACAAAGCACAAAGCACAAGATCCCTCGACACAGCCTGGAGTTGTGAAGCTCACCTGGTTCTTCTTAAGTGACTCAATCACTTCGTCTGGCACCTTGTCCATGCGGCCGCTGACCTCAAACGTCTCGAAATAGACAGGAGCGTGCATTGCCTCCATCACCTGTGCACACTCGCATGCACACGAACGCCACCACCATCATTGCTACAAATGTCAGGGTCTACGTCAACATCAATGTCAGCGTCAACGTCAACATCACCGCCACAGAACCGTCAACATCAATGCCAGCATCGACAGCATCAACAACAGGACCAATGACAGCTATCAACGTCAGCAACAATGTCAGTGTCAACGTCACCATCAACATCAGCATCTGCATCAATGTCAACAGCGCTGACATCTTCAGCATCAACGTCAGCGTTGGCTGGCTTGGTCCCTTCACGTGCATAGCAATGTACAGCAAACATCCTGTCCAGTGCCATTAAACTGCGTGAACTGTGTGCACAACAGGCAGGAACACAGGCGTGCAACGAAGCTTGTAGACCAGCGCACTACAGAGCGCACAATGCAGCCCATAACACAGCACAGCTCAAAACACAGCACGCATCACACGCTCATCCATGGGTGCCACGTTGTGTGGCAGCGAGCCCAGCCAAAACAAATGCCAGGAGCAGCGTGGGTACTGGAAGCCAGCATTTGGCCAAGTCCACATCCCCGTGCGGCACGCCATGCTGGAGTAGCTTCAAGGCGATCCCACTTGTGGCCTCATCTCAGAACAGTGGTCCGGTTGAGAGACACCAAGACGAACCAGATGGGTGAGTGCCATGGTGGCGCCTAGATCTCATTATGCGACTCATCTAATTTCACTGTCTACACAATGCTCTCAGAATTTTCAACATCATCCCGATCACAACCATTATAAACTGAAATAGGTGCCCACGGCTGTCTAGTGCAGCTAAACAGCTGCAACGACAGCAGAGACTGGCTTTCGGTCTTCTCGCATATGAGGACGCGAAAAATAAAACTATAGCCTTTACCACATTCTCCACTCCAAGTTAGTCTCGTTGGCGGATCGCAAAGTGGCACAGTCCAGTTGCTACGGCAATGAGTGATCGTGGAATTGAGGAAACAAAAGAGGAGGGGGGAAACGGATCGGAGAGCAGGCGGGGAGGCTTCTTAGACGGCGATCAGGGGTGACAACGAGGCAGCATCGAACTGCCAACCACATTCTCATTTCAACACTGCCCCCTTGGCATCACCCCATCTGCGCGAGGCCGCTAGTTGCTCATGCTGCATGGATGAAAGGCGAGAGGATGCGGCAAACAACCGCGTTCCCAGGAAACACCGCCGCTGCATCCCCGCACTCGCGCACATCAAAGCTGGTGGTCGAGGACCGATCGATCATGACGCGTGACAGTCCACGCACGAGCCCAGTTCAGTTTCTTTCAAAGCCAGTGTGGGACAGATGCGGAGAAGCGACAAGGTCGCGTCGCCAAGTATACCTGGCATGGAATTGCATCTCAATCTCAACTCTGGTCCGGGGCGACGACACAAATGTACGTGGCCAAGCTAGGGTACTGCAGAGGCACTACGCCCACGGTTCTCCTTGCAAAGAAAAAGAAAGGAAAAAAATGACAGTCAAGAAAATGACAAACACGCGCGCACACGACGGCACGTGTGGGTTCAGCTGGTTTTCTTTTAGCTCGGGCAGCAAAAAAATATATATATATTCCCCTAGCAAGAGGAGCAGCGTTGCCGCGACCTGTATCTGTCTGAACGCTGTGTTGAAAAGGTGCAGCAAATCTTTACTCCTCGACAATCATCACGACAAGAAAAGGACACGGGTGGATGCCAACCTGCACAACGGCGCCCGTGACGAGCGGGCCCACGCCGTCGCCGGGCAACAGAGTGACGGCGCGTGGCTTGCCGTCGCCGGGCCTCGGCATGTACGTCACGCTCCTCCGCGCCTGCACCTGCTCCTGCGGCGACGTCCGCCTGGGAGCCCCTGCACCCAGGTTTGAGTGCTGGGGAGCACGCAGGAACCCAAGGAGGGAGGAAGAGGCTTGGCTGGCTGTGTGGACGGCAGAGGCGGAGGCAGCGGCGGTGCTGGTGCGGTCGTCATGGTGAGGGGGCGTTGCCAAGAAGGGGGAGTGGACGGCGGGAGATGCAGCGGAGTCGAAGCGGGGAAGGACGGAGGCGAGGGAGCGCAGTCCGGAGGAGGCCAACGCAGACGCCGACGATCTGCAGGCTCGGCGGGCTACTATTGTAGCCATTGGGAGCAGCGCTGTCGCAAAGCTGCGATGCTGCTGGCAAAACCTCCAGCCGCTGGTGCTCCTGCTGCTGTCGCCGACGCAGGCGCCGGTGGTCTTATCCAGAGTCTGACCCCGAGACGTGATCGGGAGATCGATCGGGAGACAGGGCAGAGTGTCCAGTCCGTGCGGAGATTGAACACCAACACCAAGACCGGTACACCTCCACAACGTGAGCAGCGGCACTTTCTAGGCGAAGGGCCACGAAGTGGCGATCACGGACGCTGGCCAGGACGAGGCGGAGGTCGGGGTGGGACGGAGCAACCGAGGAAGCGCGGGAGGGGGCAGACTGCGTCACTCTCCAGGCGATGCAGCGCTGGCGCATGCGACCACCAAACGCCGCAAACGACAAGGCCGTGGCGGCTGCGCCAGTTCTACCGGGGAACAAAATTTGTCGACACTCCGGATTTGCTAACCGTCACCGGATGGCAGGCTCTATTGGGAGTACCCCTGTAAGTCTCTGGGATTGAGGTCCAGAACCATTGGTGCTCGACCATGAAGTCCAAGGTTTGTACGAAGGCCAACTTTTGAGAAACCTGGTCGAAACAAATTCACAAGATTCATATATGTCCACGTGACAGGGTGGCCGTGTTATCCACCCAATGGGTACCTGCCAGCCAAGATGCAATGAAAAAGGCTCAAACGCCAGTGGACAACAAACTTCTTGGCACGCGTGATGTGGCAGGTTCGTCTCCCAGTTTGCCGCAAACCATACCACTCGTCGGCGTCCGTCACACGCGCAGATGGGACGACATGGATGATTGGTAGATGAAACAAAGATGAAACTTTTGACCCCTAGGCACAGCTGACTAAGCAGGAGTAAGGGACTACCTCAGAACCCAAAACAGACCAGGGTATGAACCCGGTGTGCTCTGGGGATTTCAGGAAAAATAATTTCCCGGTCCTGACAGTTATTTTAACGGTTCAAGCCGAAATTAATTTTAACATGAAATTCAATTTTATCATAAGTTTCCATTTCTCTATCTAAAACGTTCGAAAGGAAATTCAAGCGAGTGACCATGTACCCACACAATTCTCAATAACGACACGTATATCCATTTCTCAAGACTTTACCACTCAATGAAAAAAATCAGAACTTCCTTGCACTGAATTGACGATATGCCCATCAAGCATGCAAAAAAACGCGCTATATCCAAATCAACATGCTATGTCGACGGCCCATGCCATCCGGCGACAACATGGTGACGTCTTTGGACATGAAAGAAACACAAAAAATCCCTATATGTAGGCTTTTTTTAATTTTCTTAGAAAGGTTTCCAAAAGGTTTGTACGTGGGGTCCAAAACACTCCATGGGTTGAAAGGGAACCACTTGGACCCCGCTACCACGGGGCCCAGCAGGAGCCCGCACAGAAATATAACCCTAAGACTGAGAAGATATGTGGAAGCTTCCTAGCCACATAGCCGTTGACTAGGCGTCAGTGCCTAGTTAGACGGTGGCGACAGTCACAAGTCGTGCACACAATGACAAGGGTCTGGCTAGGAGACACAAGGCAAAGTGTCATAATGCTCCAATAGCATTTGCAGAGAGAAATGACAAATGACAGGTCCATGGCATAAGTACCTGCCGCGGCGCACGGCGGGTGTCGCACGCGGCAGTGCAAGATCTGTCCTAAAACCGGCCCAAAACCACTATTTTGGCCGTAACTCTGCCAGACATATCAAAGCGCTACGCCGTCTGGACCTAGACGTGCAAAATCAAAAGCCGGACGCTACAACTGGTCACATGCATGCATCCGGCACCAAACGGTGGACACACAATGCAAAAACATGCAAATCGGGCCCACGGCCAGTCCACCGATAAACTCCTGCGTGTTGCAGAAAAACTGCAGGAGGTCCCGGGTAGCGTCCAGAGCTCTGGAACGGTCGTCAGTCAGCTCCGGGATGGTAGTCCGCCACCAGATGACGCACAGGTGCCTCCAGGGTCCGCATAAGGGATCTGCACGAGTGTGGACACGGCCGAGTGGTCGCAGTAAATTGTACATGTCGACAGGAACGTCACAAATCACAACACTCCCCCATGACCCAATGGTACGCATGTCCATACGCGTGCAGCACTGAGACGAGTACAAAAACGAGTGCAACGACAAATGTGGCACGGACACAAACACACCCCACACTCAACCACTCTCATGCAAGGGACGAAGTCTAACAGAACGGATGGCCACGAGGAACTTTCCGCGTGCTAGTGCCTTCGTCAAGAAGTCAGCACGCTGCATGTCAGTGCCAACCCAAATGACGGAGATCACGTTTCGCTCCACCAGATCACGCACGAAGTGGTGCTCAATCGCAATGTGCTTCGTACGAGCATGAAAGACACCAGAGTTCTCTGCGATGGCAAGAGCACTCTGGTTGTCGCAACGAAGCACAATGGCACGTACTGACTGGCCAAGCTCAAGGAACAAGCGCTACAGCCATACCGCCTCAGCAGCCCCTGCACCCAGAGCAACGTACTCTGCCTCCGATGAGCTACGTGCAATGCAGCCCTGCTTCCTGCTGTGCCAAGACACAGAGGTCCCACCGATCAGGAACACGTAACCGGTGCGACTGCGTCCATCTGGGCTCCAAGCCCAGTCATTGTCGGTGTAGCCGTCAAGGACCACCGAACACTGCCGACGAAAGCCAAGTCCGAGGTATGGTGTGGAGACCACATACTGAACCACTCGCACAGCCGCGTGAAGGGCTCTAGCGCGTGGAGCCTGCAAAAACTAGGCAAGGAGGTTGACGGCAAATGCGATGTCAGGACGTGTGGTAGTGGCCTGGTACATCAAAGATCCGATGAGACAGAGGTACAGGGTCACATCCACTGTCTCCCCCAGCTGTGTGGGATCGTCAACCTTCAGCGCATCTTGCCCGTCAGGTGTGAGAGGTGTGGAAGCCGTGGGCACTACGCCGAGGTCGCTAAAGCGCTCCCCCACAACACATGCATATCGGGCCTGATTTAGTAGTAGAGTACGACATCTGCGGTCTCGCACGATCTCCATGCCAAGAAACACCGCTGCGGGACCAAGGTCCTTCATCTTGTAGGCAGTCTGGAGGAAAGCCTTGGCCTCCTGCACGGCCTCCAATGAAGGAGACGTGATCAAAAGGTCGTCGACATAGACCAGGATGGCGGTGAATCGCTCAGGCGTCCGTCGGATGAAGAGAGAGGGAATTGCCTTGCTCTGTACATATCCCGTACGAGTCAGGGTGCCATTGATCTCCTGGTTCCAACACCGAGGACACTGCTTGAGGCCGTACAAGGACTTGCGCAAGTGCCAGACCTTGTCACCGTCCTCAAAGTCGGGTGGCTGAGCCATGTAAATCTCCTCATCCAGAGAGCCATG
The DNA here is from genome assembly GCA_023375785.1 of Penium margaritaceum. Taxonomy (NCBI): domain Eukaryota; kingdom Viridiplantae; phylum Streptophyta; class Zygnematophyceae; order Desmidiales; family Peniaceae; genus Penium; species Penium margaritaceum. Next base: position 167,879 of record SZWC01000851.1, read on the forward strand.
GAGGATCACATTGTTCACATCCATGTAGTGCAGTTCCCAGTCATGCTGAGCCACTACACCGAACAGAGCTCGAGCTGAGGTCATGCGGCGGACAGGGGCAAAGGTGTCAGTGTAATCGATGCCCTCAATGTGAGAGTACCCCTTGACGACCAAGCGAGCCTTGTGGCGCTCCAGTGAGCCATCCGGCTTCACCTTCTTGCGAAAAACCCACTTGACCTGAATAGCCTTCCTCCCAGGTCGAAGGTCGACTAGCTCGTAAACTCCGTGCTCTCGGATGGCACGAAGCTTATCCTCGCAAGCAACACGTCAAGCGTCAGCATCCTATGACGAGAGAGCTTCCCTCAGTGTGCCTGGGTCAGGCGCCAAAGAGGGAGAGCTCTGCGTGGCAAGAGCGCACGTCTCAGTGCTAGGTCTGACGACCACAAGATCGGCTGCTGCATCACAAGTGATATGAAACTCGCGAGTGACGAGGTCGTGCCCTACGGGACACACTGGATGTACCTCTGCGTGCTTAATGCGGACACTCAGGCCTAGGGCCTTTGTGCCGGGATCACCACTCGCGATGCTGCGAGCGGAGCGCCTTGGTGCGGGACTAGACACTCGCTGAGCTCCGGAGTCCAATGGTTGAAGACGACCGCCAGGCTCATGGGAGTAACCGGGGCTCGACGGGTGCACCTCAGGCTTAGGAACGGGTACAGTTGCAGCTGGGGAGGGCTGAGGCAAGGAAACTGGTGATGCCGTGCGAGGAGATGCGGGTGTGGGAGACACGGAGCTCGGTGTGACAGTAGGAGCAAGTGAGGCAGGTCCATGCACAGAGGCAGGAGTGCTGGCACACACAGGTACGGTCACAATAGTATGCACAGGTGGAGGATCATGGGTACTTGTGGGGCGTGAAGGGATAGGGGTGGAAGCCGGCGGTGGAGGAGAGATCTCTGGACCGACAGTGATGATCGCTGGGTCATCAAGCGTCGGAAAAGTGGAGGGAGCTCGAACGGACACATCAGCCTGGCGATCGGTGCTCGCAGGCACAGAGTCCCCCATCCGTCTAGAAACCTCACACGTGGGAACATGTGTGAGGAACAGTGACGTGATCAAAGTCAGATCACGGTAGGTGAGGGACTCAAAGAAGAGCGTGTCGCGGGACTCAACAATGCGACGACGAGTAGGGTCCCAAAACGCCATGCCTTTGACCGCGGGGAGATACCGACGAAGGCACACAAGCGACCCCGCGATGAGACCTTGGACCCCTACTGGTCCTCAGTGTACCATACAGAAGCCAAGGACTCCCAGACGCGAGCGAGGTGCAAGGCATCACGGTGGCCGAACCAGAGCTCATATGGTGTGACGTGGTCCGGAAAAGGACCGTGCGGGAGGCGGTTCTAGACCCAAGTCATGTAGGCGAAGCCTTCAAAAGCGAAGGACTCCGGAAGACCGCACTCAGATCGCATAGCACGAATCGCATCCTTCATGATGTGGTTCCAGCGCTCAGAAACACCGTTCTGCTGAGGAGTAGCAGGAGCGGAGACCTGGTGAAAAATCCCGTGCTCAGCGAAGAAGCTGTCCAACTCGCCAGGGAACTCGCCGCCGCGATCCGAGCGGAAGGTGTGCAGTGTGTGGCGGGACTAACGCTCAGCCATCACTAGCCAGAGACGAACCGCGAGAGCGGCGTCACTCTTCTGGCGCAGGCTGTAGACCCACCGCATCCGGGTGAAGTCATCAGTCAGGGTCAGGACGTATTGGCCCCGATCAGACTGAGACTCGGCAGGTAGGGGACCAAGAAGGTCCGAATGAACTAACTCAAGAGGGCGAAGTGCACGTGAACGGGAGTCAGGGTAGGTGCAACGATGCATCGTACCCTGAGCGCAAAAGAGGCTGTCGGTCTTGGGCGGCTTCTTGAAAGAAGCCGCGTCAAGACCGAGGGCGGGCTGTGTCCGAATGAACTTCAACATAGCGTCGGAGCCTACATGACATAGGCAGCGATGAAGCAATCGCTGGTGCTCAGGAGACAGAACACCAGTGACAAAAACATGAGCGGAAGGGGAGGGGGAACAAGGAGCACAAGTCCGAGAGACACGATACAGGTCATCCACAACAGAGGCACGAAGGACAACGCTATGAGTGTCAATAGCAGTCACAGTCGCGGACTCTACAGTGTGCTCCACAGAGAGTCCCATCAGTGTGCAAGCACGTACAGAAAGTAAACTGAGCTCAAGGTCAGGCACAAGCAGCACCTCGGAAAGATACAGGGGGCCAGACGGACCATTGAAACAGACAACCCCAACACCCTGGACTGGCAAGGACTGGCCGGAGCCTGTGCAGACAGAACGAAAAGACACAACAGGGCCGAGAACAACAAAATCACTGCGAGGACAGGTCATGTGATGAGTGGCACCGGAGTCGATGATCCAAGTGCCACCGGGATCACGACTAGAGGACGTCACTGTACAACGAGCAACGGAACACTGAGCCTCGGACGGACGCTGGGCAGCAGGTGGGGAGGAACAATGAAGGGCACAAAGGTGAGACTCATGAGTCCAATCCATACAATCAGTCCCATCGTCATCACATGCCGACTATGCCCCCCCACACGAGTCATCCCGAGCCACAAGAACAGACGAAAAGACAGTCTGTGAACCACCCGGCCGTGACAACACACTCGCACCTCCCTGAAAGCGAAGCGCCAAAGGTGTCGGAGCTCAGCGATGGTGCGGTCACGTGGGTCTGGATCGCCGCTGGTTGCTGGTGGTGAAGCACGAACTGCTGCGGTCGTGGTCGCCGCGCGTCCGGATGATGTGCTGCTCGACGTAAACCGTAGTGCGTGCGCAGCCTAGAGCCTACGAGTAATCCGCGCCCAGTCGAGCGGCTGCTGGCACTCGGTGTAGCGATGGGCGCCTCCACAGTTGTAGTAGTGAACAGAGCGTCCACTGCTACTGCCCGATGACGGCTGCTGCTGCGGCTGCTGCTGGCCCGAGCCGCGCCTCCACCGCCCCTTCTTCCCCTATGCTGCTGCCGCGACACCCTGTGTCTGAGTCGGTGTAATCGGGGTAGAAGGGGAGGAGGAGCATGAGACAGAGGATGGAGAAGGAGTCTACAGGAGGGGCGTCGGTGGTGATGCAACGACTGCTGCAGCAATGGAGGTCTCCTGATGAGCCACGGCTGCCTCACGGGCGAAAGTCACCTGGAGGAAGAGCTGGTGTGCCCAGGGAAGAAGCTGCAGCGAGGTCGAAAAAGGCTCGAGCACGGCGTCGCTATACCATGTGAAGATGTCTGTGTGCTCAAGGCAAACCCCGAGCATGATCGTGCGGAGCACCCACAGCTGTGTACCTCCTGAGGTCCCAAGGCGCGTGTAAATGCGCATGGCGCGTCGCCAATAGTCAGCTGTAGGCTCGGCAGGCCCCTGGCAAAGGGAGTGAAAGGCACGGATGTGCGCGGCACGGGTTGCGTGTGTCTCTACAGCAAGCAGGGACAATCCTAGGTCCCAGCCCCCGTGTGGATCAGCGCTGGTGCTTGTGCGCGCCTCGCCAAGGAACGAGTGGAAGTCGACGATGGTCTTGCGCGGCATGGCGTAGAGAAGTCCGCGCATCGCCCTAGCCACTGTCAGCACCTGAGCTCGGTCCGCAGTCTGATACAGACTGTGGTTGTAGGGCCACATGCCCTCTGAAGTGGCCCAGACCTGAAAGAGAATCTCCCAGCAGTCAAAGTCGTCCTCGCTGACATACCGTGGAGTTGGTGTCTCGAAGTCCTTGGGTTGCTGCTCCGCAGGGAGAGCAACCACAGGTTGGGAAGGACAAGGGATGGGAAAGACGCCGGGAAGAGGAAAGTCGCTCAGATGGAGGTCAGGCGACGATCGAAGCACCGGAAAGCGGGATGTGTGTGGGGGCCGAGAGCTCATCTGAAGCTAGCGGATACGCTCCTGAAGCACATGAATCTCGCCCTCAGGGGAGTCGCCCTCCATGCCTGGCATGTCCTGATCCTCGTCCAAAGGATCAAGAGGTGGCGGGTCGGCTCTAGCTCCTGTCTCCGGTGCTGGAGCTGACTGCTGTGTAGAGGATGTGACCCCGGCCGCTCCCTCAGAAGTCTGTCGTGCAGTCGTGGAATGTCCTCGAAGAAGCTCGGTGAGTGTGTGGATGGCATTAGTCTGCTCCCGCTGCAAGCGACGCATCTCGTCCTGCTGGCTCCGTAGGTCCTCAATGGCCTGCAAATGTGGGCTCATGACCCCTGAGGAGGACGAAGAGGGATCTAGTACCATTTTTCCCTTCTCGTCGGACAGAGCCATGGTGCCGCTCATTATGGGCCGAGACGTCGACGTGGTCAGATTGCAGAAACGTGATCATTTCTCGAGGATTTAAAACGCTGGCAATTTTTGACCCGCGGACCAAAAATTTCACTAAGGCAAGTGCTGATGTCAGCAGGGAGCTGCTGATGTCAGCAAGACCTGCTGACGTCAGCAAGTAAAAATGCTGATGTCAGCTCGCCTCCCCCCCTTTTTTTGGTCAACCTTTGCCGTTGCTACGCAAGCGGGCGGCCGCTCCGCAGCAGCCGCGCGGAACCTGAGCGGCCACTCCGCTCAGCTGCTGCTGCTCCTGCGGCGTCAACTGCAGCAGCAGCCACGCTGCTGGGTACGGGGCAGCTGCCTGGCGGCTGCGTGCGAGGCCATGGCAGCAGCTGTGCGCTGCTGCTGCTGTTTCTACGCGCTGCGGCTTCTACACGCTGTCGCCGCTGCCGCGCGCTGCCGCCGCTGCTGCTACTGCGCTGCTGCTGCCGCCTCTGCTGCTGCCACTGCTGCTGCGTTGCTGCTGCACTACTGCTGTGCTGCTGCCGCCGCTGCTGCTATGCTGCTGTCGCTGCGTGCTACTGTTGCCGCCGCTGCTGCCGCCCTGCTGTTGATGCTGCTCAGTGCTACTGCTGCTGCATGTGCCAATATCTACAACTGCTGGCGACTACAGACTACTGCAGCTGTAACCTGTTGCCGCTAGCAGCTGCTGCTGATGCAATCTCACGTAGTGATGATGAGCAACGTCGACGGCGATCCGCTGTCGTCGTCGAGAGGTCCCTGTGGATCTGCTGCAGCGGTGACTCTCACTGGTGCTGCTCTGCTGCGTCTCTGCTGCGCAGCTTGGTGAGAACTATCTCACCGCTCTGATACCATGAGAAGATGCGTGGAAGTTTCCTAGCGACATAGCCGCTGACTAGGCGTCAGTGCCTGGTCAGACGGGGACGACAGTCGCAAGTCGTGCACACAACGACAAGGGTCTAGCTAGGAGACATAAGGCACAGTGTTTGAATGCTTCAATAGCATTTGCAGAGAGAAATGACAAATGACAGGTCCATGGCATAAGTACCTGCCGCGGCGCACGGCGAGTGTCGCACGCGGCAGTGCAAGATCTGTCCCAAAACCTGTCTAAAACCACTGTTTTGGCCGTAACTCTGTGCAGACATATGAGAACGCTACGCTGTCTGAACCTAGACGTTCAGAATCAAAAGCCGGACGCTACGACTGGTCACATGCATGCATCCGGCATCAAACGGTGGACACACTATGCAAAAAAATTCAAATCGGGTCCACGGATAGTCCACTGATAAACTCCTGCGTGCTGTAGAAAAGCTGCAGGAGGTCCCGGGTAGCGTCCAGAGCTCTGGAACGGTCGCCAGGCAGCTCCAAGATGGTAGTCCGCCACCAGATGATGCACCGGTGCCTCCAGGGTCCGCATCAGGGATCTGCACGAGTATGGACACAGCCGAGTGGTCAGAGTAAACTGTACATGTCGACAGGAACGTCAGAAATCACAACAAAAATCCCATTTTCAATTTGGGGAAGGATTTGAAAGATGTTTGCATGGATCAAAATAAGTTTTCTTTGGGGAAAATATTAGGCCAAATAGCCCTTCTACCCAATCCGCAAGGGGGTCAAGAACGCCCTACCCAGCGAAAAAAAATTGATGCCCTGTCGAGCGACTTAAAAATAGGACTCCCCTGTCCACTCGCTTCACCATGCTCAATCAGCGGCATGCGCCACTGATCGAGCAAAGCGAGGTGGGTCATGTCAACCCCCCTTGCTTGAGCACGATTCTCGCTCCCACACGAGAGTCGCGATCGAGCAAAAACGCCAATTTTGAAACAAAGCAAAAACCTTCGTTCTATTCATTTTTTTCATCACGCGAACCCCCCAATTTGTGCGCGCAACCCCTAGTCAAACCCTACCCCGAATTCAATTTGGGGTTTTAGGGTTTTAGTTTTGCGCGGGCTCCTGCTTGGCCCCACGGTAGCGGGGCCCAGCAGGTTCCCTTTAAACGCATGGGGAGTCTCGGACCCCCCATGCGAACCACAGCAACCCCCCCCCCTCCGAACATTCACAAACCCCTCAAAAGCGGGGTTTGTGAGTGTTAGAAAAATATTGATGACGTCAGCATGTTGAGGTTGCATCGCATGCAGCGTCGACATGTTTTTTTCCTCGTTGTTCGTGGGCAGGGGAGTCTTATTTTCTGAACGCCGGGTAGGGGAGTCTAGCGGGAGGGCTGGTTCGGCCCTCCCTTTTCGCTGAAGCAAGGGGTGGTTGCGCACCACCCCTCGTGTCACTGAGGGCTGGCCGGCGGCCAGCACTTCGCTGGCCGCCGGCCAGCTCGCTGCCGGCCGGCTGGACGGCCGACGGCCGGCCAAGCGACCGGCCGGCCACCAGCCGGCCAGCCGCCAGCCGCCGATCGCGGCCTCAGCCCGATCAGCGGCTGAGGGGCCATGAGGCCCTCGAGGGCGAGGCCTTGTGGCCTCGTGTCCTCGCCCCCCTCGTCCTCCTTGCAAACGAGCAAGCGAGGATGAGGGATAGGGGGAGCGAGGATGAGGGCGAGGATGAGAGAAGCGCACGAGAAAAGTCGGCGCGAAATCGCCGATCGTGCCTCGCACGCGACGATTTCGCACCGACGCGTAAAAAACGAAACTCAAGTTTGTTTAGGACGAATTATGGGTTTTGAAACTGGAAAACTCGTGCGAATGCACGAGTTCGAGGTAAAAACCCCTGGTTTGGGTCCCAAAACCAGGGGTAAGGTTAAAAACGGAAATGGACCTCCGGAGACTCAAAATATTCGAGTCTCCCTGCTTTGGGTCATTGATGACGATTTCCCCTCAGTTCTGCGAAGGGGGTAAACCCCTGACGCGGGCTGAGAAAGCCATTATGCGAACTCCGACGACGACTTCAGAGCAGGAGCTGGAGGTTCCGGCACGTTACAGTGGTTCTCAGAGCCAGACGATCCACGCGACCAAGAGTTCGACGGAAACGGCAGTTACGACATGTATAAAACTCCGCCAGCAGCTACAAGCAGCAACAGAAACTCCAGAAGGGACTACGGCATCTATGCTTCACCGTTTGAAGTACCGTAAAGTGTGTTAGGAAGCTAGAGAAGAGCTCTATTTTTTGGGACTTCTTCTCCACAGTCTCTTCACCATCCCAGTGGACTAGGGAATTCTTTTTGGGACGGGATAGGGAGTACCCACCCCCAAAACCACCTACTTTCCCCCCCTTCTCAAGGCTCCTTCCGCTCCTCTTCAAAGAAAAATTAGGGCAGTGCCTTTCTCCAATACCAGAGACTCTCACAGAGAAAAAGAAAGAGGAGAAAAACGTTACCTGGAGAATTTTTGGAGGCCGCCACATTGCCATGGAGCACAAGAAAGGTGCCTCCAAGGGGGGGGCAAGGTGTGCCAAGAAGACGCAAGAAGAGACCAAGGAAGACCAGAAGACATGAAGACAAGAAGACAAGAAGAAGAGTAGTCTTTTGCTTCTTGACCATGTACTTGCTTGTTTTAAAATTGCCTCACAGATCGTGAGAGCTAGATTCTAGGAGGCGATTCCTCCTTTAAGTTGTGGGGTGATCCTCACAACGGTCTTCACGTGCTAGTTGCACGGGCGATGAGATGGCAAGTGCCGGACCGTCCAAGACCAACAAGGACAAGGTGGTGACGGCCTCACCACAAGCTCTCGGCGGACTCCAAATTTTGGGAGCCGTCGTCGCGAGCACGGTTGCCAATCCAAAGGCAACCGTACCGCCTAAGGCAACCGCACCGCCTAAGGCAACCGCACCGCCTAAGGCAACCGTACCGCCTAAGGCCACCGTACCGCCTAAGGCAACCGACGCCAACCTCGGCGACACCGAGAAGCATGCGGAGGCCAAAAAAGTGCACCACGAGCACGTCGACGCGCACGTGGATGACCCCCACGTGACAGATGACCCGATGGAGGAGGATCTCCTAGAGGGGGACCCCAACGAAGAGCACGACGCCGACGATGGCGAAGGCGACGAGGATCGCGACCATCGTCATCGTCGTGCGGCGAACTCGAGCCGATTACTCGAGAAGGATAAGACGCCCACCGCATCGCCTGAAGCTGCCGACGGTAGCGAGACTGCCGAGAGCAGCAAGGGCGCTGAAAGCGGTCACACGGGAAGTTCCAGCGAGATCGAGCCGGACAACAACGCCGCGAAGGCAATTCACGATGACCGTCGTAGGCTCGCGGAGTTTGCTGCTGAGGCGGCAGGCCGAATCAAGATCACCACCGACGGTGGAGATACAACACCACTCGGAGGAATGGGGGCGGACCCCCCCTCCTACGATGTGGCCGCAATGGGGTAGGGCACCGCCCACTCGAGTATCATCGCCGACGACAGTCTCCTCTGAAAGGTGGGACTCCTTGGAGGAGTGTACGCAAACCGTACCCTCCTGTAGTGGGTAAGGGTGCAATGCGAGGCCCTGGAGGCTATCTTCGATGCTCTGACGACATCAGAGCTCAAGTTCGCATTCGCCAACCTGCTGGCCCACGTCGGGCAGTGACGACTTGCCTACCTCGATGACTTCAGGGCCGGTCATGAACACGTCCTTCCTCCACAGTGTGGAGATCTTCCGGAAGGGTGTGAAGCTGACTGACTGGCTAGATCGCATGGAGCATGTTCTACGTGTCCACAAGGCTCCACTCAGCCAGTGGGGCAACCTTGCCACGACGCGGCTTAAAAACAAACTCTTCAAGTATGTGGTCAAGGAGTTGATTGCGCAGCAGCCGCACCTCGAGTGGCAGTCCATGCCGTGGGAGGCCTTCTGCGCGATGATGAACAAGAAGTGCACCCAACGTGAGGAGGCGTAGCGCGTCTTCCACAAGATCAAGGACTTCAGGCAGCTTGGCAGCTCGCTCGAATCCTACTTGAGCGAGTTGGCCGCACTCGTGGAGGAAGCCAAAAGCTTCACCGAGGGTGATGGGACTTAGACCTTCAAGTACCCGGAGTGCATGCTGCTGGAGTACTTGCGTGATGGTCTCGCCAGCGAGAAGCTGAAGGACAAGACCACCACGGCAACCACTGGCCAAGCTTGGACAAGTTGGGGGGCGTTGTGCGACTACATGAGCGAAGTGTATTCGATGAACCCGAAGCACAACTCTGATGCACGGCCAAACACACGTGCACAGCAAGGCCGCGACATGCACATGGAAGCTGCAGAGGCTAGTGGGTCAGCTGGAGAGCAAGGCGAGGTCAAGGGCAAGCAGCCCGCAAACCCTCCAGCCAAGAAGGCTGGTGGACACAAGGCCCCAAACAACAAGTGCAACCGCGAGAACGACGAGCTGCAGGCGGCGCGTGAGCGACGTAACGCTGCCTTCTGCGAAGGGCTCTGCCACAACTGCATGCAGCCGGGCCACATTAGGGCTCAGTGCCCTGAGGCTGCTGGTGGTGGACAAGAGCGCGCGGCGTTAGCTGCAGCAGCAGCACCTCGTGGAGATGGTGCTGCAGGAGCCCGCGGACAGGGCCGTGGACACGGTCGCGGTCGCGGCAATGGGCCCGGCCGTGGTAATGGACAAGGCCATGGGGCGGGTTTTCCCTACCCCTGAGTGACATTAGTGGGGACCACTCAGGGGTAAAACTGGATCATGAGTGTGGGTTCATGTTTTCAGATGAGGATGTTCAACAATTTGAGTTTTTGACGAGTTCAAATTTCTCTGTTATTTTCTCTCCTCTTGTTGAACCGCATTCTACACTTTCTAACCGATATTACCCACTAAACCTTGTATCTCCAGATGAGATGCATGATCATACATGCTTACTGGTGGCGACACCGAGCATTGTGTAAGAGTTGTGTGACACAGTGATTGAAGCAAACGCCCTCAAAGCAATGAGTTCAGTCACGTTTGCAGTACCTTTAGTCGACAATTTCGACCCAGTCAAATTTAAAGACTGGAAGGTGCTAGCCGAATTCACACGTGCCCACAAGATGTAGACTCGAGTGGGTGAATCATGGGAGTTACGATGCCCGTCGTACAGATTCCATGTTTATCACAAGCTCGGCTTGCCATCGTCGAGCCTGTTCACTCGGAAGAGTGGGGGCAACTTGACGATGAAGTTCAAAGGACACCTAGCTGGTGCTCCCGTGAATGTACTTGCTGACACTGGAGGAGACGACTCTTTTGTTAGCCTTGGCTTTACCCGACAGGGTGGCGTGAAGTACGAGCCATCGAATGGCGCAGTTGTTGTCGGTGACAACCGTACGGTACCCGTGATCGGTACTTGTAAAGTAAAAAATTATATCCAAGGGTACACACAGAGTGTCACGTTGAAGGTACTCAACCTTCTTGACCCGATTGATGTGGTGCTAGTCGATCCCTGGCTCCGTTAGAACAAGGCTCTTATGTGCTTTGAATCAAAGCGTTTGATCCTCCGAAAAGGACAACGCCGCTTTACGTTGATTCCGAGTACGGAATTATCACCGACCCGACTCAAAGTCCATGCCAGCTTGTCTGCAATGCAGGTCAAGAGACGTATTCGACAAGGTTGTCGATACTTCTTGG
>SZWC01000851.1:178708-218572 GCA_023375785.1 Penium margaritaceum
CACGTTGAAGGTACTCAACCTTCTTGACCCGATTGATGTGGTGCTAGTCGATCCCTGGCTCCGTTAGAACAAGGCTCTTATGTGCTTTGAATCAAAGCGTTTGATCCTCCGAAAAGGACAACGCCGCTTTACGTTGATTCCGAGTACGGAATTATCACCGACCCGACTCAAAGTCCATGCCAGCTTGTCTGCAATGCAGGTCAAGAGACGTATTCGACAAGGTTGTCGACACTTCTTAGCTCAGCTGTGGAAAGTGGAGGACGACGTGAAGGAAGACACACCACAAGAGATCAAATCTCTATTGGCGGAGTTCTCGGATGTACCGTACTGAGAGGCATATTCCCTCGTTTTTTTCCCGATTTTTGTGATCCTCTTATTCTCCCATATTCATCTGTCTTGGAATTTTGTATGTGATCGCCTAAGCATGTCCAAAAAATAATAGAAAAATATTATTCGCCGATCGTGCAATTCCGCGTGCTACATTTTCCGCGCAGCCTCATTTCAAACTTCAAAGCTCGGATGTGCGAGTCGTCAAACGCGGACAATCGTTAGACTGCCGTGGCAACATTGTAGGTGTACAACCTGTGACATGGCCATGGGTCCAGCGTAGACCTTGTTTGTGTTGAACCATCGCTATGTGCTGTTCTTTCTATTCATCGAACATGTTTTTCTTTGTCGATCTTTGTTTCACAACATTCATGGTGGAACTGGCTATCGTAGTAAATCCGGGTTAAATAGAAAAAAATTAAGGAATTGCATGGACAAAAAAATCCATCTACGGCATAATTTCACATGTGATTCGCTCATACGTGTTGGAATTAATTTAGGAACACATGGGCAGAAAAAAATAATTATTTTAAGGGAAAATGCCTCTCAGTACGGTATTCCAAGACCCACCGGCTGGACTTCCACTAGAATGACACATGGGCCACACGATTCCGCTACAACCACAGGCGACTCCTCCGTTCAGACCCATGTATCGCCTTAGTCCAGCAGAAAGGCGAGAGGCCGAACGCAAAATCAAAGAGTACCTTGCAAAATGGTGGATCGAGCCCAGTAGTTCACCGTACGGTACGCCGATCTTTTTTGTGAACAAAAGGGACGGTGGTTTACGCATGTGCGTGGATTACCGGGCGTTGAACAAGCTGACGATGAAAAATCGATTCCCCTTACCGCGGATTGAGGACCTTTTTTACCAACTCCAAGGCGCAAAAGTATTTTTGTCCTTGGATTTGTCTCAAGAAAATGGAAGATGATGTACCCAAAACCGTGTTTCAAATGCACTATTAGTTCCGAGTGTTATGCTTTAGGCTTACAAATGCCCCGGCAACCTTCCAAGGAGAAATGAACCGAACATTCGCCAAGCAGCTTGGACAGTTTGTCTTGGTTTATCTGGAAGACATCCTGGTTTTTTCCAAATCAATGGAAGAGCACATAGAACATCTGCGCGAAGTTCTCGCAATCCTTCGGGAATAGAAGTTCTATGCGAAAGTGAGCAAGTGCAAGTTTGCACAAGATGAGCTCAAATACCTTGGACACATCGTCGGTAAGGAAGGCATCGGTGTCGACCCACAAAAGGTCCAAGCCGTTGTGGACCGGCCACGCCCTGAAAGTTTTTGGGTAGATTCGGTCTTTCCTTGGCCTTGCAAACTACTTTCGACGGTTTATGCAAGGGTATTCGACCATGGTAGCATCGCTAACCAGGCTCACGCAAAAAGACGTGCGTTGGGAATGGACATCTGATTACAAGAACAGTTTTCTCAAAGTCAAAGAGCTTCTATCCACAGCGTCCGTCCAAGCTCTTCCGGATCCATCGCAACCGTGGGAGGATCGATGTGATGCGTCGGTAGTAGGACTCGGAGCCGTCCTCATGCAAAACGGTCACCCAGTTGCGTATGAGAGCCGGAAGCTCATCCCCACGGAAACGCAGTACACGACTGGGGATCAAGAGCTCCTTGCGGTAGTACACGCTTTCAAGATGTGGCATTGCTACCTTGAGGGTGCTGAAGGAGGGTGTGACGGTCGTGACTGACCATAATCCATTGGTGTTTTTCCAAACGCAACCGAACCTATCAAAACGACAGGCACATTGGAGCAAATACCTGAGCCGATTCTCGTTCACATGGGAATATCGGCCAGGATGCATCAATTTCGCCGATCCACTAAGCCGACAACCGGCGGAAATTAAAACAACCACCGAGGTCAGTGGGTGTTTTATGGCCATTGTAACAGCAACAGTACAATCACCAGATCCCCCTGCACCTCTGCAGTAACCACCACAAGAGATTATCCATTATAACGGTTTTGTAAACATGATCCGGATGGGATACTGTGTGGATTCTTGGTTCCAAGACTCTCAAAATCTGGACAAGTACGGCTTGGTGGAGGCCGCAGGAATCTTCTGGCACGGAGAACAAGTTGTTGTGCCAAACTCGGGAGACCTTCGAGCAAAGATTATCTCCCAGTTCCACGACCCGCCGGTCGCAGGTCATGTGGGACCNGTGGGTGTTTTATGGCCATTGCAACAGCAACAGTACAATCACCAGATCCCCCTGCACCTCTGCAGTAACCACCACAAGAGATTATCCATTATAACGGTTTTGTAAACATGATCCGGATGGGATACTGTGTGGATTCTTGGTTCCAAGACTCTCAAAATCTGGACAAGTACGGCTTGGTGGAGGCCGCAGGAATCTTCTGGCACGGAGAACAAGTTGTTGTGCCAAACTCGGGAGACCTTCGAGCAAAGATTATCTCCCAGTTCCACGACCCGCCGGTCGCAGATCATGTGGGACCCCGAAAGACCGGACAGGCACTCTTGGACCACTATTGGTGGCCATGATGGAGTGTCGATGTCCGTAAGTATTGCATGACATGCGACCCATGTCTTTGGAATAAGGCGAGTAACAAGAAGCCTGCTGGACTCCTCCAACAGCTTCCCATTCCTAGGACTCCATGGGAGTGCGTCAGCATGGACTTCATTACGAGTCGTCCGGGCACGGCCCGTAGCCATGATGCAATACTAGTGGTTGTGGATCTTTTGACAAAGATGACACACTTCATTCCTACAACCACTAACGTGAATGCGGAGGAGATCGCTCGTCTCTTCTTTGAGGGTATCGTAAAGTACCACGGCTTGCCATTGTGCATTATCTTCGATCGAGATCAAAAATTTGCTAGTAAGTTCTGGCAAAAGATGCACGAGTACTTTGACAGTGAGTCGCAAATGTCGACAGCATTTCACCCTCAAACTGATAGACAAACAGAGCGCATGAATTGCACTCTGGAGCAGATGCTCCGCATGTACGTGGACCCTGCCATGTGAGATTGGGACGAATTCCTGGCACCGGCAGAGTTTGCGGTAAACAACTTGGTGAACGAGTCCAAACAGTTCACACTGTTCGTGTTGAACAGTGATCGGCACCCAGTGGTACCCTCTTCATTGGTGAAGAGTGGGAATACAGAAGGACAGGTTCCTTCTGCTTGATCCTTTGCCGAGTGCATCGAATCCTTGTTACATGAGGCGAAAGGGTCACCTTCAAGCTGCTTGGCAACGACAAAAGGCATATGCCGACAAAAGTCGCCATGAGGTGTCGTTGGACATCGGTGACAAAGTGCTGCTTAGCACTAGGAATCTTTGGCTGAAGTCGCCAGGGGCACGAAAACTTCTACCGAAGTGGATTGGGCCGTTTCCCATCGTTGCACGCATCGGGCTAGTGGCCTACTGATTATTGCTTTCGCCGAGTATGAAGATACATGACGTGTTTCATGTGAGCCTGTTGGCTCCATACACGGCTGAGGGAGCTGTTCAGCCATCACCGACAGTCCTTGCTACCGATGGCCAATACGAGGTTCTGCGCCTACTTCAGCACCGAGAGCGTACTCTCCGGTCGCGGAATGTTAGGGAATACCTCGTTCATTGGGCCGGGTGTGGACCTGAACATAACTCATGGGAGCCCGAGTCTCGGCTGCCCACAGGGGTGGTCAACGAGTATTGGAGCAAGCTAGCAGCTTGCACGGATTGATGCGTGTCAGGGGGTACCACCTAAACGCGGAAAAAGTGAACAACATTCTCGCAGGGCGGCATTCATGGAATGTAACCATAGAAGGTTGGGGACGTCCAACATGGTTGTCGCGCGGACGCTTCAGCCTCAAGGGGGGAGGCCGCTAGCCGTGCTGACCGACAAGCTGCAGCTTAGGTCCAAGTGCCATGAACGTGTTCATGTTTAGCTGGTGATTGAAATTATTGATTTTCTTTCACAATGTTGATGACTCACTGACTAAGAATCCTGCTTGTTGTTCATGAACCGGGACGGTTCATAATAAGTGGGGAGGAATGTAGCGAGAGGGCCGGTCGGCCCTCCCTCCTCGCTGAAGTAAGGGGTGGTTGCGCACCGCCCCTCGCGTCAGCGAGGACTGGCCGGCGGCCAGCATTTAACTGGCCGCCGGCCGGCGGCGGGCCAAGCGATCGGCCGGCCACCAGCCGGCCAGCCGCCAGCCGCCGATCGTGGCCTCAGCCCGATCGGCGGCTAAGGGGCCACGAGGGCCTCGAGGACGAGGCCTCGAGGGCGAGGCCTCGTGGCCTCGTGCCCTCGCCCCCCCTCGCCCTCTTTGCAAACGAGCAAGCGAGGACAAGGGATAGGGGGAGCGAGGGTGAGGACGAGGATGAGAGAAGCGTGCGAGAAAAGTTGGTGCAAAATCGCCGATCGTGCCTCGCACGCGACGATTTCGTGCCGACGCGTAAAAAACGAACTCAAGTTCGTTTAGGACGAATTATGGGTTTCGAAACTGGAAATTGCGTGCGAATGTACGAGTTTGAGGTAAAAACCCCTGGTTTGGATCCCAAAACCAGGGGTAAGGTTAAAAGGGGAAATGGGCCTCCGGAGACTCGAAATATTCGAGTCTCCCTGCTCTGGGTCATTGATGACAATTGTCCCTCAGTCCTGCGAAGGGGGTAAACCCCTGACGCGGACTGAGAACGCCATTTTGCAAACTCCGACCACGACTTCAGAGCAGGAGCTGGAGGTTCCGGCCCGTTACAGGGAGACTTATTCTCCTGAACACCGGGTAAGGTAGCATTATTCTTCCGAATGCCGGGTAGGGCATACACACATTCGAATTTCGTGGGAAATCCCTACATGTAGCCAAAAATATTTGAAAATGTCATTTTCGCTCGATCGCGATCAAGCGTTAATCTATTTCTGTTTTACTTGCAACCCCAGATTCCCAGATATAGGATATTATGTTTGCGCCCTCTCCGCCCACTCAAAAATAGAGAACCCTAAATCCGCGAATGGGGATTTACGAGTCAGGAAAAAAAGGCTATTCTCTCAATCACGACTCTCGCGACGGTGAGGATGACACATCACCCCCCTCGCTTTGCTCCATTGGAGAATTTGATCACCGATAACGCATGGGCATCGAAGAGGATTTCGCTTTCTTTGTACTTGCTGGATGCAACTGCTTTAACATTTAGCTTCTAAATATATCAGACTTATGTTCATGCTTGCGTGGTTATATCAGCTATTACACCCAAGGAAATTGTGGTTGATTTCACCCTAGTTTGGCTTCCATGCTTGTCGTGCCTCTTTTGTCGTGTATAGAAGTTTTGTGAGACTGTGCACTCAAGGAATCCACTCAAACTGATATTATTAGGCAGTATAACAATGTTACGATGTTTTTCCATGTTTCTACGCCTATTTTGTCATGTAGTACTTTCTGCAAATTCAAAGTTGACTACAATATAAGCCTGAATACGAAGTGTGCCCTCTTTTCGGCACCATTTTTGGGTTACATAGTAACCTTTTTTTTTGGTTCGTGGACTTGTTTTTAAAACAATTTAATAAAATTTTAATTTTTTCAGACAGGTCCACGGACCTGATGAAATTTTTACAAATCATTTTTATCCTTTGAAAAACAGGTCCACGGACCTACATGACAGGTCCGTGGACATGTTTTGCCCGCGGACCAATGAGGTAGCCTCCATTAGCAACAGCCCATAGATCTACTTAATAGGCCCGTGGGCCTGTTTAACAGGCCCACAAAACAGTCATCAATCTTCAATGGGTGGGGGTCTTCCGATCACCGAATGTGTCAGAAGAGAACCTATCCCCATTTTCCACACAACCATCTGATTTGTGTCGAATCGAAATCATAGGCTTGTGCAATAGTTTTTACCCTTACAATATGCACCTTGCATGTTCTGAGGATTTTTGTGGTCTTTTTCACGACAGGCTACTTTTGCGTGTGTCTGTGTATTACTCCTAGAAGACCCACGTACCATTCTATCAACCTGTTGCACAAGCAGAAGCAAGGACGCCATGATTCTGTCCCTACAAGTCACCCTATAACTTGCAAAGTGTACAGTTGTTCACATAGGGATGCAAGCAAGATTTGCAAGTCAAAGGACACTCATGCACGGTTTTTGTTGTGTTAGTGCTGTTGTCGATAAAAGAGAACGTCTTCATACAACTTGGATATCTTGATTGTACAAGGAAGCATACACCTGCGTGAGTAATATGAGAAGAAAACACACAAGAAAACTTTTGTGTAATACTGCTTGGACTAGCCCTCTAAATGCACATCGATTTTTTCTACAAGAGAACGATAGCTAGGTATGGAAACCATGACAACAATAATTCCAGGTGCAAAGGCCAAAGCCACAGCGATAGCGATATCCACATTAACTGCCGGATACATATCGTCAAGGAAGACTACAAAGATAGAGAGAGATAGAGAGTGACTCAGCAAAGGAATGATGGAGTGTGTGTGTGTGTGTGTGTGTGTGTGTGTGTGTATGTGTGTGTATGTGTGAAAGAGAGAGAGAGAGAGAGAGAGAGAGAGAGAGTGAGTGAGTGAGTGAGTGTGTGTGTGCGTGTGTGTGCGTGTGTGTGCGTGTGTGTGCGTGTGTGTGCGTGTGTGTGCGTGTGTGTGCGTGTGTGTGCGTGTGTGTGCGTGTGTGTGCGTGTGTGTGCGTGTGTGTGCGTGTGTGTGCGTGTGTGTGCGTGTGTGTGCGTGTGTGTGCGTGTGTGTGCGTGTGTGTGCGTGTGTGTGCGTGTGTGTGCGTGTGTGTGCGTGTGTGTGCGTGTGTGTGCGTGTGTGTGCGTGTGTGTGCGTGTGTGTGCGTGTGTGTGCGTGTGTGTGCGTGTGTGTGCGTGTGTGTGCGTGTGTGTGCGTGTGTGTGCGTGTGTGTGCGTGTGTGTGCGTGTGTGTGCGTGTGTGTGCGTGTGTGTGCGTGTGTGTGCGTGTGTGTGCGTGTGTGTGCGTGTGTGTGCGTGTGTGTGCGTGTGTGTGCGTGTGTGTGCGTGTGTGTGCGTGTGTGTGCGTGTGTGTGCGTGTGTGTGCGTGTGTGTGCGTGTGTGTGCGTGTGTGTGCGTGTGTGTGCGTGTGTGTGCGTGTGTGTGCGTGTGTGTGCGTGTGTGTGCGTGTGTGTGCGTGTGTGTGCGTGTGTGTGCGTGTGTGTGCGTGTGTGTGCGTGTGTGTGCGTGTGTGTGCGTGTGTGTGCGTGTGTGTGCGTGTGTGTGCGTGTGTGTGCGTGTGTGTGCGTGTGTGTGCGTGTGTGTGCGTGTGTGTGTGTGTGTGTGAGTGTGCGAGAGAGAGAGAGAGAGAGAGAGAGAGAGAGAGAGAGAGAGAGAGAGAGAGAGAGAGAGAGATTCGCTTTGACTGTCGTTGATCCAGTTGTAGTTGCAGTTCTAGTCGCAGTTGCAGTCACCGTTGCAGTCGCAGTTGCAGTCGCAGTTGTAGTCGCAGTTGCAGTCGCAGTTGCAGTCGCAGTTGTAGTCGCAGTTGCATTCGCAGTTGTAGTCGCAGTTGTTGTTGCAGTTGCAGTCGCATTTGCAGTCGCAGTTGCATTCGCAGTTGTAGTCGCAGTTGTAGTCATAGTTGCAGTCGCAGTTGCAGTCGCAGTTGCAGTCACAGTTGCAGTCGCAGTTGCAGTCGCAGTTGCAGTCGCAGTTGCAGTCGTAGTTGCAGTTGCAGTTGCAGTCATAGTTGCAGTCGCAGTTGCAGTCGTAGTCCCTATCCCAGTCACATTTGCACTCGCACTCGCACTTGCACTTGCACTCGCACTTGCACTCGCACTCTCACTTGCACTTGCACTTGCACTCGCACTTTCACTCGCACTCGCACTTGCACTTGCACTCGCACTTGCACTCCCACTCGCACTCACACTTGCACTCGCACAAGCACTCGCACTCGCACTCACACCTACACTTGCACTCAAATTTGAACGTGCAGTCGGAGTTGCAGATGCAGTCGTAGTCACAGATGGAGTCACAGTCGCAGCCACGGTGGCAAATGCAGCCACAGATGTAGTTGAAGTCAACAACAACGACAGCAACAAACAGTGATGGCGACAGAAACAACAACTGTGACAACGACAGCGACTGAAACAGCGACCCACAGTATCAGCGGCAGCGACAGCAAAATTGACAACGTCATGGATAGAAGCAGCAACAGTGACAGTGAAAGCAGCAGCAACAACGACATTGACAGCAACAGCAAGAACGACAGCAACACGGACACCAACATCTACAGTAACAGTGACAGCAAGAACAGTGACAGCAACAGGTAGAGCAAAAGCGACAGCGAAAGAAACAACGACAGTTGCAACCAGCGACAGAAAAAGCGATGAAAGCGACAACGACAGTGAAGCAACAGCGACAGCAATAGCTTGACCAAGGAATTTCACTATGTGTGGTCAATGTTGACAACTCATGAAACCAGTCACAAATGGTCAGCGGGAGAAACATTGGTTTGAAAATACTAGTTACTAATTAGCAAGTATAGAGACCTTGAATATGTACTGGCATGGTGTGGCTACCTTGCACAATGACCAACCAAAGTATGAATATGGTCATGGTCACTGACCATGACCAAAGAATTTCACTACGTGTGGTCAACGTTGACAACTTACAATACGAGTCAAAAATGGTCAGAGGGGGATACAATGGTTTGGGAATACTAGTTATCGACTAGAAAATACAAAGACCTATAGTAAGTAGTAGCACGGTGTGGCTATCATGCACAATGACCAAACAAAGGAGGCATATGTCACTGACAATGACCAAAGAATTTCATTATGTGTGGTCAACATGGACAGCTCACAATATGAGTCACAAATGGTCAGAAGGGGAAACAATGGTTTAAGAATACTAGATATCAAGTAGTAAGTACAAATACCTTCAATCAGTAGTGGCACGGTGTGGCTACCATGCACAATAACCAATCTAAGTAGGCATATGTCACAGACCATGACCAAAGAATTTCACTGTCTGGTCAACGTTGACAGCTCATAATATAAGTCAAAAATGGTAAGAGGGGATAAAAATGGTTTGGGGATATATGTTATCGACCAGAAATTACAAATACCTTCAAAAAGTAGTGGCACAGTGTAGCTACCGTGCACAATGACTAACCAAAGTAGGCAGATGTAAATGGCCATGGCGAAAGGATTCCACTATGTGTCGTCAACGTTCAACTCTCATGATACGAGTCACAAATGGTCAGAGGGGGAAAAATTGGTTTCATAATGTTATTTATTGACTAGCAAGTACAAAGACCTTGAATAAGTAGTAACACGGTGTGGCTACCATGGACAATGACCAACCAAACTAGGCATCTGTCAAAGACCATGACTAAAGAATTCACTATGTGTGGTCAAGGATGACAACTCATAATACAAGTCACAAAATGTCAGAGGGGGGAACAATGGTTTGGGAATACTAGTTATCCACTGGAAAGAACAAACTTCTTCAGTAAGTAGTGGCACGATGTAGCAACCATGCACAATGACCAACCAAAGCAGTCATGTGTTACTGACCATGACCAAAGAAGTTCACTATGTCTGGTCAACGTTGACAAAACATAATACGAGTCACAAATGTTCAAAGGGGGAAGCAATGGTTTGGGATTACTAGTTATCAACTAGCAAGTACAGATACCTTCAAAATGTAGTGACACGGTGTGGCTACCCTGCACAATGACTAACCAAAGTAGGCATATGTCACTTGCCATAACAAAAGGATTTCACTACGGGTGGCCAAAGGGGGGAACGATAGTTTGGGAACACTGTTTATGAACTAGAATGTAAAAATAGTTTCAATGAATACTGAAATGGTGTGGCTACAGTACACAATGACCAACCAACGTAGGCATATGTCACTGACCATGACCAAAGAATTTCACTATGTGTGGTCAACGTTGACAACTCATGATACGAGTCAGAAATGGCCAAAGGGGGAAACATTGGTTTGGGAATATTAGTTATCCACTGGTAACTAAAAAGATGTTCAATAAGTAGTGGCACGGTGTGGCTACCATGCACAATGACCAACCAAAGTAGGCATACGTCACGGAGCATGACCTAAGAATTTCACTATGCGTGTTCAATGTTGACAAAACAAAATACGATTCACAAATGGTTAGAGGGAAAAACAATGGTTTGGGGCTACTATTTATCGACTAGAAAGATCAAATACCTTCAATAAGTAGAGGTACGGTGTGGCTATCATGCACAATAACCAACCAAAGTAGGCATATGTCATTGACCATTACCAAAGAATTTCGGTATGTGTGGTTAAAGTTGAAAACTCATAATACGATTCACAAATGGTCCAAAAGGGAAACAATGGATTGGGAATACTAGGTGTCAACTAGAATGTACAGAGACTTTCAATGAGTAGTGGCACAGTGTGGCTACCATGCACAATGACCAACCAAAGTAGGCATACATCACTAAGCATGGCCAAACAATTTCGCTATGTGTAGTCAACGTTGATAGCTCATAATACGAGTCACATATGGTCAGAGGGGAAAAAAATAGTTTGGAAATATTTTTTATCATCTAGAAACTACAAATACCTTCAATAATTTGTGGCACGATGTGGCTTCCATGCACAATGACCAACCAAAGTAGGCATATGTCACTCACCATGACCAAAGAATTTCACTATGTGTGGTCAACATTGACAACTCATAATACGAGTAAAAAATGGTCAGATGGGGAAACAATGGTTTGGGAATACTAGTTATTGACTAGCAAGTACAAATACCTTCAATAACTATTGGCACAGTGTGGCTACCATGCACAACAACCAACCAAACTAGGCACATGTCATTGACCATGACCAAAGAATTTCACTATGTTTGCTCATAATACAAGTACAAAATGGTCAGAGGGGGAAACAATGGTTTGGAAATGCTACTTATTGACTAACGGTTACAAAGACCTTCAATAAGCAGTGGCACGGCGTGGCTACCTTGGACAATGACCAACCAAAGTAGGTATATTTCACTGACCATGACCAAAGAATTTCACTATGTGTGGTTAATCTTGACAACTCGTATTACGAGTCACAAATGTTCAGAGGGAGAGACAATGATTTGTGAATATATCTTATCCACTAGAAAGTAAAAATAGCTCCAATAAGTAGTGGCACGGTCTGGCTACCATGCACAATGACCAACCAAAGTGGGAATATGTCACTGGCCATAACCAAAGAATTTCACCGTGGGTGGTCAACGTTGACAACTCTAAAACAAGTCACAAATGGTCAGAGGGGGAAACGATGGTCAAAGAATACTACTTATTGACTAGCAAGTAAAAAGAACTTCAATAAGTGGTGGAATGGTGTGACTACCATGCACAATGACCAACCAAAGCAGGCATATGTCACTGACCATGACCAAAGAAATTCACTATGTGTGGCAAACATTGACAACTCATGATATGAGTCAAAAATGGTCAGGGGGAGAAACATTGGTTTGGGAATATTATTTATTGACTCGCGAGTACAAATAACTTCAATAAGTAGTGGCACGGTGTGGCTACCATGCACAATGACCAACAAAAGGAGGCATGTGTCACAGAGCATGACCAAAGAATTTTACTATTTGTGGTCAACGTTGACCATGTGTAATAAAAGAGACAGATGGGCAGAGGGGGAAACGATGGTTTGTGAATAATTTGTATCGAATAGCAAGTACAAATACCTCCAAGAAGCAGTGGCACCCTGTGGACACCGTTCACAATGAACAACCAAAGTTGGCATATGTCACTGACCATGACCAAAGAATTTCACTATGTGTGGTTAACATTGACAGATCATAATATGATTCACAAATGGTCAGAGGGGAAAATGATGGGTTTGGAACACTAGTTATCAAGTAGCAAGTACAAAGACCTTCAATGAGTAGTGGTACGGTGTGGCTCCCATGCACAATGACCAACCAAAGTAGGCATATGTCACTGACCATGACCAAATATTTTCACTATGTGTGGTCAATATTAAAAACTCATAACATGATTCAAATTTGTAAGAGGGGACAATATTGGTTTTGAAATACTATTTATTGACTAGAAATTACAAAGACCTTCAATAAGTAGTGGCACGCTGTAGCTACCATGCACAATGACCAACCAAAGGAGGCACATGTTACTGACCTTCAATACGTAGTGGCACGGTGTGGCTAGCATGTACAATGACCAACCAAAGTAGACATATGTCATTGACCATGACCAAAGAATTTCACTTTGTGTGTTTAACACTGAAAACTCATGATAGGCGTAAAAAATGGTTAGAGATCAAAATAATGTTTTGGGAATACTAGTTATCGACTAGGAAGTACAAAGACCTTCAATAAGTAGTGGCATGGTGTGGCTACCATACACAAAAACAAAAAAAGTAGGCATATGTCACTGACCATGACCAAAAAATTCCTCTATGTGTGGTCAACGTTGACAACTCATAATATGAGTCAAAAATGGTCAGAGGGGGAGAAAATGGTTCCGGAATACTAGTTATAAATTAGCAAGTACAAAGACCTCCAATAAGTAGTGGCACAGTGTGACTAATATGCACAATGACCAACCAAATTAGGCATATGACGCTGACCATGATCAAAATAGTTCACTATGTGTGGTCAATATTGACAATTCATAATGCAAGTCTCAAATGGTCAGCGGGGGAAACAATGGTTTGGGAATACTAGTTATCAACGAGCAAGTACAAAGACCTTTAATAAGTAGTGGCATGGTGTGGCTACCATGCACAATGACCAACCAAAGTAGGCATATATCACAGCCCATGACAAAAGAATTTCACTATGTGAGGTCAACGTTGAAAACTCATAATACGAGTCACAAATGGGCAGTGGGGGAAACAATGGTTTGGAAATACTAGTTACTGACTAGCAAGTGAAAATACCTTCAATAAGTAGTGGCACTGTGTGGCTACCATGCACTATGACCAACTGAAGTAGGCATATGTCACTGATCATGACCAAACAGTTTAACTATGCGTGGTCAATGTTGACAACTCAAAATACGAGTAACAAATGGTTAGAGGGGGAAACAATGGTTTGGGAATACTATTTATTGACTGGCAAGTACAAAGACTTTCAAGAAATCGTGGCTTGGTGTGGCTGCCATGCACAATGACCAACCAAAGTAGGCATATGTCACTGAACATGACCAAGGACTTTCAGTATGTATGGTCAATGTTAACAAGTCATGATACAAGTCACAAATTGTCAGAGGGGAAAACATTGGTTTAAGAATGCATATGTCACTGACCATGACCAAAGAACTTTGTGGTCATGGTCAGTGGTACAAGTACGTACCAAGTTGCCACAAGTTATAACTTTGTGGACGGTCAGTGACATATACGGAGTTGTACGGAGTTGTACTCTGTACAACTCTGTACAACTCCGTACAACTCCGCACAACCCCGTACAACTCCGTACAGCTCCGTACAGCTCCGTACAACTGTGTACAACTCCGTACAACTCCGTACAACTCGCTATAACTCCACGTAACTCAGGACAACTCCGTGCAACTCCGTACAACTCTGTACAACTCCGTACAACTCCGTACAGTTCCGTACGACTCCGTACAATGCCGTACAACTCTGTAAATTTCCTTACAATTTGCTACAGCTCCGTACAACTCCAGACAACTCCGTACAACTCCGTATAACTCTGTGCATCCCCATACAACTCCGTAAAACTATGTACAACCCTGTACAACTCCATACAACTTGATACAACTCCGTGGCACTTCGTACAACTCCGTAAAACACTGTAAAACTCCGTACAACTGTACAAATCCATACAACTCCAAACAAATCTGAACACCTCCGTACAAATCCGTACAACTCCGTACAACACCGTAAAACTCCGTACAAATCCATCCAACTCCGTACAACTCCGTGCAACTCTGTAAAATGCTGTACAACTCTGTAAAACTCGGGACACCTTCGTACACTCCGTACAGATCCGTACAACTCCGTACAAGTCTGTGTAACTTTGTACAACTCTGTACAAGTCCAAACATCTTGGTACAACTCCGTAGAACTCCGTACAACTCTGTACAACACCGCACAACTCCGTACCACTCCCTTAAACTTTGTACAGCTCCGCACAACTTCGTACAACTTTGTACAATGCGCAACAACTGCGTATAACTCCGTACAACTTCGTAGAGCCCCGTACAACTCTGTACAACTCCGTACGGATCCGTACACCTCCGCACAAATCCGTACAAATCTGTACAACCCCGTACAACTCTGTACCATTTGCTACAACTCCGTTTAACTCTGTATAACTCCGTACAACTCTGTACAACTCCGTACAACTTCGAACAACTCCGTACAACTCCGTACTACACCGTACAACTCTGTACATCTCTATACCTCTCTGTAAAACTCCAAATACATACAACTCCGTACAGATCTGTCCAACTACGTACAACTCCATAAACTCCATACAACATGGTACAAATCCGTAAAAATCGCCAAAACTCTGTACAACTCCGTACAACTCTGTACAACTCCGTAAAACTGCGTACAACTCTGTACAACTCCGTACAACTTGCTACAACTCTGTATAACTCTGTACAACTCTAAACAACTCCGTACAACTCCGTAAAACTCCGTACAACTCTGTAGTTCTCCGTTCAACTCCGTACAACTCTGTATACCTTTTTACAACTCCATACAAATCAGTACAACTCTGTACAACTCCGTACAACCCTGGCCAACTCCGTACAACTCAATACAATTCCGTTCAACTCCATACAACTTGCTACAACTCGATACAACTCCGTACAACTCCGCACAACTTTGTAAAACTACGTAAAACTCCGTTCAACCCCGTACAACTGTGTACAACTGCGTACAATTCCGAACAACTCTGTACAACTCTATACAACTCCGTGCAGCTCTGTACAACTCTTTACAGCTTCGTACAGCTTTGTACAACTCTGTACAACTGTGTACACCTCCGTACAACTCGGTGCAACTCCGTACACATCCACACAACCCTGTACAAATTGCTACAATTCCGTAAAACTCTGTACAAATCCGTACAACTTCGTATCACTCCGTAAAAATTTGCACAATTCCGTACAACTCCGTACAACTCGCTACAACTCTATACAATTCTGTGGGAATCCATAAAACTCTGTACAACTCGGTACAACTCCATACAACTCCGTACAACTCTGTACAACTCAATATAGCTCCATACAACTCTGTTCAACTCCTTACAACTCCGTACAAATCCTTACAACTCCATACAACACCGTACAACTCCGTACAACTCCGTACACCTCCATCCAACCTTGTACAGCTCCGTACAACTGTGTACAACCCCATACAACTCAGTACAACTTTGTACAACTCCTTACAGTTCCGTACAACTCCGTACAATTTTGTACAAATTCGTACAACTCCGTACAACCCCGTACACACTGATTCAACTTCGTACAGCTCCACACAACTCCGTAAAAGTCTGTACAACTTTGTACAACTCCGTACAACTCAGTAAAACTCCATACAACTTCATACAACATTGTACAACCCCGTACAACTCTGTACAACTCTGCACAACTCTGTAGAATTTGCTACAACTCCGTACAATTCCGTAGATTTCCATATAACGCCGTACAACTCTGTACAACTCCATACAGCTCTGTACATTCCTTCCAACTCCATACAACTCCGTACAACTCCGTTCAACTCCATACAACTCTGAACTCCGTACAACTCGATCCAACTCTGTACAACTCCGTACAATTCCGTACAACTCTGTCCAACCTTGTATAACTCCGTACAACTCCGTACATTTCGCTACAAGTCACTACAACTCTCTACAACTCCGTACAGGTCTGTACAACTTTGTACAACTCTGTACAACTCCGTACAATCCCGTACAACTATGTACAACTCCGTACAACTCTGTACAGCCCCGTAAAAATTGATACAACTCCGTACAACTCCGTACAGCTCTGTACAACTCCGTAAAACTCCATACAACTCCACACAACTCAGTAAAAATCCATACAACTCCGTACAACTCCATACAACTTCGTACAACTTTGTAAAAATCGCTACAACTCTGTACAACTCCCTACAACTCTGTACAACTCTGTACAACTCCGTACAACTTCCTACGAATCTGTACAACTCCGTAAGAATCTGTACAACTCCGTACAAGTCGCTACAACTCCGTACAACTCCGCATAGCTCCGTACAACTCCGTACAACTCCGTAAAATTTGCTATAACTTTGTACAACTCCGTACGACTTCATACAACTTGGTACAATTTTGCACAACTCTGTATACCTCCATACAACTTTGTACAACTCTGTACATCTCTTTACAACTCCGTACAAACCGCTACAACTCCGTATATCTCTGTACAAATTCGCGCAACTCCGTACAACTCGCTCCTACTCGCTACAACTCTCTACAACTCCGCACAACTCCGTTTAACTCCGTACAAATCCATACAATTCTGTACAACTCCATACATTTACGCACAACTCTGACAGTTCCATACAACTCCATACAACTCCGTATAAAACTATACAAATCGCTACAACTCGGTACAACTCCGTACAGCTCCGTACAGCTCCATACAACTCCATACGACTCAGTACAACTCCGTACAACTCCATACAACTCTCTAGCAATCACTAAAACTCCGTACAACTTCGTAAAACTCTGTAAAACTCCAGACAAATTTGTACAACCCCATACAACTCTGTTCATTTCCGTAAAACTCTGTACAACTCTATACAACTCCATAAAAATCCATACAACTACCTTCAACTTGCTACAAATCCATACAACTCCGTAGAACTCCGTACAACTTCGTAAAACTCCCTACGACTCCGTACGACTCCGTACAACTCTATACAACTATGTACTACTTTGTACAAATCGCCACAACTCCGTACAACTCTGTACAACTCCGTATAACTCCGTACAACTCCATAAAACTCCGTACAATTCCGTACAACTCTTTACAACTCCGTACAACTCCATACAAATTCGTAAAAGTCCCTACATTTTGCTACAATTCCGTACAGTTCCGTACAAATCTGTATGACTCCGTAAAACACCGTACAACTGCGTACAATAATATACAACTCTGTATAACTCCGTACAACCCCCTTACAACTTCGTACAACTTCGTTCAACTCTGTAAAACTCCGTACAACTCCGTGCAACTCCATACATATCCGTACAAATTCGTACAACTCTATAACTCTTTAGAACTCCTCACAACTCCGTACAACTCCGTACAATTCCCTACAACTCCCTACAACTCCGTACAACTTTGTGTAACCATACAACTCTGTACAAGTCACTACAGCTTCGTACAACTCAGTACAAATCCGTATAAATCCGTTCATCTCTGTACAACTCCTTACGGCTCCGTACAACTCCGTACAACTCCGTACAATTTGCTACAACTCCGTACAACTCCAGACAACTCCGTACAACCCTGCACAACTCTGTGCAATTCCGTACAACTCCGTACAACTCAGAACAACTCTGCACAACTTTCTATGACTCTGTACAACTCCGTACAACTCCATACAACTACGTACAAATCCGTACAACTCTGTACAACTCCGTACAACTCCTTCCAACTCCGTACAACTCCATACAACTATGTACAGCTCCTTACAACTCGCTACAACTCGCTACAACTTGCTACAACTCCGTACAACTTTGTACACCTCTGTACAACTCGCTACAACTCCGTAAAACTCTGTACAACTCCGTACAACTCCATACAACTCCATACAACTGTGTATAGCTCCATACAACTCTGTACAACTCCGTACAACTCTGTGCAACTTTGTACAGCTCCGCCCAACTCTGTAAAAATTTCCACAACTCCGCACAACTTTGTACAGCTCCGTACAACTCTATACAACTCCGTACAACTTCCTACAACTCCGTACAACTTTGTACATCTCAGTACAACTCCGTCAAACTCCGCATAACTCTGTACAAATCGCTACAACTCCGAACAGCTCCGTACAACTCTGTACAACCCTGTACAACTCCGTACAGCTCTGGAGAACTCCATACAACTTGCTATTACTCGGTACAACTCTCTACATCCCTGTACAACACCATACAGTTCTATGCACCTCCGTACAACTCTGTACAACTCTGTAAAACTCCATACAACTTGCAACAACTCTGTACAACCCCATAAAACTCTGTACACCTCCGCACAAATCCGTACAATTCTGTACGACTCCGTACAACCCCGTACATTTCCTTACAATTCTCTACAACTCCATACAACTCCTGACAACTTTGTACAACTCCGTATAACTCTGTGCATCTCCGTACAACTCCGTATAACTGTGTACAACCATGTACAACTCCATACAACTTGGTACAAATCCATACCACTCTATACAACTCCGTACAACACTGCACAACTCCGTACATCTTGGTACAACTTCGTACAACTCCGTAAAACTACGAACAAATCCCAATACCTCCGTAAAACTCCGTACAACTCTGTACAAATCTGTGCAACTCTGTACAATTCTGTCCAACTCTGTACAACTCCGTAAAACTCACTTCAAATCGCTACAACTTGCTACAACTCCGACCAACTCTATCCAACCCCGTAAAACTCTATACAACTCCGTACAACTCCGTACAACTTCGTACAACCTTGTACAACTCCATATAGATCCATACAACTCTGTACAACTCCGTATAACTCCGTACAGCTCTGTGCAACCCCGTACAACTCCGTACAACTCCATACAACTCAGTACAAATCCAGACAACTCCGTACAACTCCGTACAACTTTGTACAAATCGCTACAGCTCTGTACAACTTCCTACAAATCCGTACAACTCCGTACAACTCTCTACAACTCCGTACAACTCCGTACAACTCTGTACAACTCTGTACAACTCCGTACAACTCGGTTCAACTCGCTGCAACTCCGTACAAATCCGTACAACTCCGTACAACTCTGTACAACTCCGTATAACTCCATAAAACTCCGTACAATTTGCTACAACTCCGTACAACTCCATACAACTCCGTACAACGTCATACAACTCCATACAACTCTGTACAACTCTGTACAAGTCCGTACAACTTCGTACAGCTATCTACAACTCTTCACAACTTTGTACAAATCGCTAAAACAACGGACATCTCCGTACAACTTTGTGCAACTCTGTACAAATCGCTACTACTCGCTACAACTCCATACAACTCCGTACAACTCCGTACTCAGTACAACTCCGTACAAATATGTACAACCCGTAGAACTCAGTACAACTCCGTACAACTCTGTACTACTTTGTACAAATCACTACAACTCCGTACAACTCCGTACAACTCCGTACAACTCCGTACAACTCCATGCAACTCCCTTAAACTCCATACAACTCCGTACAACTCCCTACAACTTGCTACAAGTCCGTACAGCTCCGTACAAATGTGTATAACGCCGCAAAACACCATACAACTGCGTACAATAACATACAACTCCTTTTAACTCCATACAACCCCGTACAACTCCGCACAACTCCAGTCAACTCCGCCCAACTCCGTACAACTCCGTCCAACTCCGTACATATCCGTACAACTTTTGCAACTATGTACAACTCCTTACCACTCCGTAAAACTCAGAACGAATCTGTACTGCTCTGTACCACACCGTACAACTCCATACATCTCCCTACAACTTTAAACAACTCTGCACAACCCCGTATAACTCTGTATAACTGGCAAGAAATCTGTACGGATCTGTACCACTCCATACAACTCCGTACAAATCTGTACATCTCCACCAAATTCCGTACCATTTGCTGCAACTACGTACAGCTCCGTACAACTCCGTACAACTCTGTGCAACTCCGTACAAATCCGAACAACTCCGTACAACTCTGTACTACTCCGTACAACTCTTTCAAATTCCGTACAGCTCCGTACAACTCTATACATCTTCGTAAAGCTCTGCACAATTCCGTACAACTCCGTGAAGATCTGTACAACTACATACAACTCTGTAAACTCCGTACAACTTGGTACAACTCTGTAAAATTTGCCAAAACTCCATACAACTCTGCACAACTCCGTACAACTCTGTACAACTCCGTACAACCCCGTACAGATCTGTACAACTCTACACAACTCTGTACAACTTGCTACAACTCCGTACAACTGAGTACAACTCTGAACAACTTCGTACAACTCTGTACAACTCCGTACAACTCCGTTTAGCTCTCTATATCTCTGTTTAACTCCGTACAACTCCGAATCACTCTGTACAACTCCATGCAACTCCGTACAACTCCGTACAACCTCGTCCAACTATGTACAACTCCATACAACTCAGTTCAACTCCATACAACTCGCTACAACTCGCTCCAAGTCGCTACAACTCCGTACAAATCCGCACAACTCCGTACAACTCCGTACAATTCTGGTAAACTCTGTACAACTCCGTACAACTGTGTACAATTCCTTACAACTCTGTACAACTCCGCACAAATTACTATAACTCTGTAAAACTACGTATAGCTCCATAAAACTATGTACAGCTCCGTATAGCTCCGTATAGCTCTGTACAACTTTGAACAACTCCGTACAAACCCATAAAACTCAGTACAACTCCGTACACATCCGTACAACTCTGTACAAATTGCCACAATTCCGTACAACTCCGTACAACTCTGTACAATTCCGTACAACTCTGCACAACTCAGTACAACTCTCTACAACTCCGTACAATTCCGTAGGAATCCATGAAACTACATACAACTCGGTACAACTCTGTATAATTCTGTACAACTCCGTACAACTCCATACAACTCCGTACAATTCCATACAACTCCGTACAACTCCTTTCAACTCAGTATAACTCCGTACAACTCCGTACAACTCCATTCGACTCCGTACAACTCCATTCAACTCTGTACAACCCCATAAAAATCTGTACAACATTGTACAACTTTGTACAACTCCTTACAGTTCTGTACAACTCCGTATAACTCCGTACAATCCCATACACATTGATACAACTCCATAGAAGTCCGTACAGCTCCGTACAACTCCGTACAAGTCTGTGCAACTCCGTACAACTCCGTACAACTCAGTACAACTCCATACAACTCCGTACAACTTTGTACAACTCTGTACACTTCAGTACAACTCCATGCAAATCCGTACAACTGTCTACAAATCCGTACAACTATGTACAACTCTGTACAACTCCGTACAACACTGTACAACTCCGTACAACTCTGTACAATCCCGTACAACCCCATACAATCCCGCACAACTTTGTACAACTCCGTACAACTCCGTACAACTTGTTACAACTCTTTACAATTCTGTACAACTCCGTACGACTCCGTCCAACTCTTTACAATTCTGTTAAACTCCGTAGAACGTTGTACAACCCCGTGTAATGTTGTACAATTCCAAACAACTCCGTACAACCCCGTACAACTCTGTACAACTCTGCACAGCTCTGTAAACTCCCGTGCAACTCTGTACAACTCCGTACAACCCCATGAAACCCCGTACAACTCCGTACAACTTCATACAATTCTATACAAATTTGCACAACTTCGTACAGCTCAGTGCAGCTCCAAAAGACTATGTACAACTTCGTACAACTACGTACAATTCTGTACAACTCCATAAAACTCCGTACAGCTCCGTACAACTCCGAAAAACTCTGTACATCTCGCTTCAACTCCGTACAAAATCCGTACAACTCCGTACAACCTCGTACAACCCCGTACAATGCTGTAGAATCCCGTTTATCTCCGTACATCCCCATACAACTCATTACAACTCCGTACAACTCTGTAAAACCCCGTATAGTTCCGTAGAGCCCTCTACAACTCTGTAGAACTCCGTATAAATCCGTACAACCAAACTACTCCGTACAACTCCATGTAACTCCGCACAACTTCGTACAAGACTGTAAAACTCCGTAGAACAGTGTACAACCCCGTACAACTCCGTTCACCTCCTTTTAATTCCGTACATTTCTTTACAGCTCCTTACAACTCCGTACAACTCCGTACAGCTCCATACAACTTTGTACAAGTCCTTTCAACTCCGTACAACTCCGTATAACTCCGTACAACCCCGTACAATTCCATACAACTCCATACAATCCCGTACAACTCCGTACAACCCCGCAGAACCCCGTACAACCCCGTACAACCCCGCAGAATCCCGTAAAACTCTGTTCAACTCCCTACAACTCCGTACAACTCCGCAAAACTCTGTGCAACTTTGTACAACTCTGTACAACTCCGTACGACTCTGTACAACTGCGTACAATTCCATACAACTCCGTAAAATTCCGTACAACTCGCTACAACTCCGTACACCTCCCTACAACTCCGTACAACTCCATATAACTCAGTACAACACCGTACAATCCCATACAACTCTGTACAATTCCGTACAAATCCGTACAATGCAGTACAACTTGGTACATTC
This sequence comes from Penium margaritaceum, assembly GCA_023375785.1. Taxonomy (NCBI): domain Eukaryota; kingdom Viridiplantae; phylum Streptophyta; class Zygnematophyceae; order Desmidiales; family Peniaceae; genus Penium; species Penium margaritaceum. Next base: position 201,513 of record SZWC01000851.1, read on the forward strand.
CCGTAAAATCCCGTAAAACCTCTTATAATCCCAAAGAACCCCGTTCAACTCCGTACAGCTCTGTACAACTACAAACAACTTCGTACAACTCCACAGAAATTTGTACAACCCCGCACAACTCCGTACAACTCCACACAAAACTGTACGAATCTGTACAACGTGCTACAACTCTGTACAACTCCGTATAACTCCGTTCACTCCATACAATCCTTTACAGCCCCGTACAACCCCGTACAACTCCGTACAACTCCATACAACACCGTACAACTCCGTACTGCTCCGTACAACTCCGTACTGCACCGTACAACTCAGTACAACTCCGTACAACTATAAATTACTCTTTCCAACTGCGTAAAACTCTGTACTACTCAGTACAACTTCCTAAAACTCCATACGACTCCCTATGACTTCTTAAAGCTCCATACAACTCCGTACAACTCTGTACAACTCTGTACGATTCCGTATAACTCCGTACAACTTTGTACAACTCTGTACAACTATGTACAAGTCCATACAAATCCCTCCAACTCTGTACAACTCCGTACAACTCCGTACAAGTTGCTACAACTCCATACAACTCTGTGCAACTCCGTACAGCTTCGTAAAACTCCGTACAACTCCGTACGACTCGCTACAACTCCGTACATTTCTGTACAACTCCGTATAACTTTGTACAACTGTGTAAAATTCCGTACAACTCTGCACAGATCCGTGCAACTCCTTTCACTTTTGTACAACTCCGTACAACTCCTTGCAATTCGCTACAACTCCGTACAACTCCGTACAACTACGTATAACTACGTACAACTGCGTACAACTCCGCACAACTCTGTACAAATCCATCCAACTCCGTACAACTTCGTACAACCCGGTACAGCTCTGTACAAGTCCGTACAACTCCGTACAACTCGCTACAACTTGCTACAACTCCCTACAGCTCACTAAAACTCCCTTCAACTCCGTACAACTCCGTACAACTCGGTACAATTCCGTACACATCCGTACAGCTCCATACAACTCCGTACGTCTGCATAGGACTCTGTATAGCTCCATACAAATACTTACAACTCCAAACAACTCCGTACAACTCCGGACAACCGCGTAAAACCCTGTACAAATCTGTACAGCTCCGTGCAACTCCATTCAATTCCGTACAACTCTGTACAACTCCGTACAGCTCCTTACAACTCCGTACAACTTTGTACACTTCCGTAAAACTCTGTAAAACTCCGTACAAATCTGTTCAATTACGATTCCGTACAACTCTGTACAACTCCGTACAGCTCCTTACAACTCCGTACAACTTTGTACACTTCTGTAAAACTCTGTACAACTCCGTACAAATCTGTTCAATTCCGTACAACTTTGTACAACTCCGTAAAACCCGATACAACTCTGTCCAACTTTGTAGAACTCCGTACGACTCCGTACAACTTCGTACAAATCCATACAACTCTGTACAACTCTGTAGAACGTGATACAAATCTGTACAACACTGTACAAATTCGTATAAACCCGTATAACCTCGTACAATCCCATACAATCCTTTACAACTATGCACATCTCCGTACAACTCTGTACAACTCCGTACAATCCCGAAAAACTCAATACAACTCAGTACGACTCTGTACAACTCTGTACAACTCTGTACAACTCCGTTAAACTCTTTACAACTCCGTATACTTCCGTACAACTCCGTATAACTCCGTACAACTGCGTACAACTCAGAACAACTGGCTACAACTCCACACAAGTCCGTAAAACTCTCTCAACTCTGTAAACCTCCGTACAACTCTGCTCAACTCCGTACAACTCCATAGAACTCCGTACAATACCATGCAACGCCGTACACCTCTGTAAAACTCGGTGCAACACCGTAAAACTCCGTACAAATTTGTACAATTCCGTACACCTCCGTACAACTCCGTGCAACTCTGTACAACTCTGTACAACTCCGTACAGCTCCGCACAACTCCGTACAACTTCGTACAACTCTGTACAACTCCGTACATCTCACTACAACTCTATATATCTCCGTACAACTCTGTACAACTCTGTACAACCCCGGACAACCCTGTAAAACCTCGTACAACCCGGTACAACCCCGTACAACCCCGTACAGCCCCCTACAACTCCGTACAACTCCGTACAATTCTGTACAAGTTTGTACAAAACCGTATTATCCTGTAGGACTTTGTTAAACTCCGTTCAACTCCGTACAATTCCGTACAACTCTGTACAACTATGTACAACTCCATACAGCTCTGTAAAACTCTGTACAACTCCGTACAACTCTGAACAACTACGTACAACTCTGCACAACTCCGTACAAATCCGTACAACTCCGTACAAGTCCGAACGTTTTTTTTACAACCCCGTACAACTCCGTACACGTCTGTACAACTCCGTACAACTCTGCACAACTCTTTACAATCCCGTACAAACCCGTACAACCCCGTACAACCCCGTACAACTCCGTACAACACTACACAACTCTGTAAAACTCCGTACAATCCTGTACAACTCCGTACAATACCGTACAACTCTGTACAACTCCATACAACTTTGTACAATTCTGCACAACTCTGTACACTTCTGTACAACTCCACAAAACCCCATACAACTTCGTACAACTCCGTACAACTCCATACCACTGTTTACAACTCTGTATAACTCTGTACAACTCCATACAACATCGTACAACTATGAACAATCCCGTACAGCCCCGTACAATCCCGTACAACTCCATATAACTTTGTACATCTATGTACAACTTCGTACAACTCTGTACAACTCCGTACAACTCCGTATAACCCCGTACAATCCCATACAACTTTGTACAACTCCATACAACATTGTACATCTCCGTACAACTCTGTACAACTCTGTACAACTCCGTACAACTCCGTAAAACCCCGTACAACTCCATACAACTCCATACAACTACGTACAACTCCGAACAGCTCCGTACAACTTTGTACAACTCCGTGCAATACCATACAAAACCGTGCAAAATTGACACCTCTGTATAACTTGGTTCCACTCCGTACAAATTTGTACAACTCCGTACAACTCTGTACAACCTCGTACAGCTCCGTACAACTCCGTACAACAGCTTACAACTCTGTTCAACTCCGTACAACTCGGTACAGCTCTGTTCAACTCCGTACAAATACGTACAACCCGTACAACTTTGTATAAATTCGTACAACCCGGTAAAACTCCGTACAACTTGATTCAACTCTGTACAACTCCATACAATGCCGTACAACTCCGTACAAATCCATACTACTCCTTACAACTGCGTATAACTTGATACATCTTGCTACAACTCCGTTACATTCCGTACAAATCCTGACAACAGCGTACAACTCCGTACAACTGTGTAAAATCCCATACAGCTCCATACTTTCCCATACAACTTTGTGGAACTCCATACAACTCCGTACAACTCCGTACAACTCGCTACAACTCTGTGCAATTCTGTACAACTCCGTACAACTCTGTACAACTCTTTACAACTCCGTAAAACTCCGTACAACCTTGTACAACCCCGTGTAACCTTGTACAACTCCATAAAATCATGTACAGCCCCGTACAACTCTATACAACTCTGCACAACTCTGTAAAACTATGTGTCAATGACTATGACCAAAAAATTTCACTGTGTGTGGTCAACGTTGACAACTCATAATACGATTCACAAATGGTCAGAGGAGGAAACAATGATTTGGGAATACTAGTTATTGACTAGCAAGTACGAAGAACTTTAATATGTAGTGGCACGGTGTGGATATCATGAAGAATGACCAACCAAAGTAGGCATATGTCAATGACCATGACCAAAGAATTTCACTTTGGATGGTCAACGTTGACAACCCATAATACGAGTCACAAATGGTAAGAGAGGAATTTAATGGTTTAGGAATACTAGTTATCAACTAGCAAGTACAAATACCTTCCATAAGAAGTGGCACGGTATGGCTACCATGCACAATGACCAACCAAATTATGCATATGTCACTGACCATGACCAAAGAATTTCACTATGTGTGGTCAACGCTGACAACCCACAAGACAAGTCACAAATTGTCAAAGGGGAAAACAATGGTTTGGGAACACTAGGCATTGTCGAGCAAGTACAAAGACCTCCCATAAGTAGTGGCACGGTGTGGCTACCATGCACAATGACCAACCAACGTATGCATATGTCATTGACCATGGCCAAAGAATTCCACTATGGGTGGTCAACGTTGACTACCCATAATACGAGTCACAAATGGTAAGGGGGGAAACAATGGTTTATAAACACCAGGTATCGTCTAGCAAGTACAAAGACCTTCAATAAGTAGTGGCACAGTATGGCTACCATGCAAAATGACCAACCAAAGAAGGAATATGTCACTGACCATGGCCAAAGAATTTCACTATGGGTAGCCAACGTTGACAACTCTCAACACGAGTCACAAAGGGTCAGAGAGGGGAACAATGGTTTGGGAACGCTAGGTATCTTCTAGCAAGTACAAATACCTTTAATACGTAGTGGCATGGTGTTGCTTCCTTGCACAATAACCAACTAAAGTAGGTATGTGTCACTGACCACGACCAAAGAATTTCACTATGGATGGTCAACGTTCAAAACTCATAATATGAGTCACAAATGGTCAGAGGGGGAAAAAATGGTTTGGGAATACTGGTTATTGAATAGCAAGTACAAAGACCTTCAATAGGTTGTTTCATGGTGTGACTACCATGCACAATGAACAACCAAAGTAGGCCTATGTTACTGACCATGACCAGAAGAATTTCACTATGTGTTGTCAATGTTGACAGCTCATAATACGACCACAAATGGTCAGAGGGACAAACAATGGTCAGGGAATACTAGATATCAACTAGAAATTACAAAGATCTTCAGTAAGTACTGGGACGCTGTGGCTACCATGCATAATGACCAACCAAAGCATGCATATGTCAAAAATCATGACCACAGAATTCCACCATGTGTGGTCAACGTTGAAAACTCATAACACGAGTCAAAAATGGTCGGAGGGGGGGAAACGGTTTGGAAATACTTGTTATCAACTAGAAAGTACAAAAACCTTCAATAAGTAATGGCACGGTGTGGCTACCATGCAAAATGACAAACCAAAGTAGGCAAATGACATTGACCATGACCAGAGAGTTTCACTTTATATGGCCAACATTGAAAACACATAATACAAGTCACAAATGGTCGGAGGGGGAAACAATGGTTTGGGAATACTAGTGATGAAATAGCAAGTAGAAAGACCTTCTATAAGTAGTGGCATGGTGTGGCTACCATGCACAATGACCAACCAAAGCATGCATATGTCACTCACCATGAACAAAAGAATTACACTGGCTGTGGTCAACATTGACAACTCATGATATAATTCACAAATCATTAGAGGGGGGGAAAATGGTTTAGGAATACTAGTTATCAACTAGCAAGTACAGAAACCTCCAATTATGTAGTGACATGGTATGGCTAACATGCACAATGAGCAACCAAAGTAGGAATATGACATTGACCATAACCAAAAAGTTTCACTTTATGTGGTCAAGGTTGAGAACCCATAATACAAGTCGCAAATGGTAAGAGGGGGAAACAATGGTTTGGGAATACTAATTATCAACAAGGAAGTATAAAGATCTTTATTAAGTAGTGGCACGGTGTGGCTACCATGCACAATGACCAACCAAAGTAGGCATTTGTCACTTACGATGAACAAATAATTTCACTATGTGTGGTCACCGTTCACAACCCATAATGTGAGTCACAAATGGTCAGAGGGAGGATCAATGGTCTGGGAATACTAGTTATCAACTAGCAAGTACAAAGACCTTCAATACGTCATGGCACGGTGTGGCTACCATACACAATGACCAACCAGATTTGGCGTGTGTCACTGACTATTACCAAAATAATTTCACTTTGTGTGGTCAACACTGACAAGTCATAACACGAGTAAAAAATGGTCAGAGTGGAAAATAATGGTTTAGAAACACTAGGTATCTTCTATCAAGTACAAAGACCTTCAATAAGTAGTGGCACGGTGTGGCTACGATGCACAATGACGAACCAAAGTAGGCATATGTAACTGACCATGACTAAATAATTTCACTGTGTGTTGTCAACGTTGACAACTCATAATACGAATCACAAATGGTTTGAGGAATAAACAATGGTTTTGGAATACTAGGTATCGACTAGCAAGTATAAAGACCTTCAATAAGTAGTGGCACGGTGTGGCTACCATGCACAATGAACAACCAAAGCAGCATAAGTCACTGACTATGACCAAATAATTTCACTATGTGTGGTCAATGTTGACAACCCATAATACGAGTCACAAATGGTCAGAGGGGGAAACAATAGTTTGGGTATACTAGTTATCAACTAGCAGGTACAAAGACCTTCAATAAGTAGTGGCACGGTGTGGCTACCATGCACAATGTCCAACGAAAGTAGGCATATGCCACTGATCATGAACAGAGAATTTCACTATGTGTGGTCAATGTTGACCACTCATACGACGAGTCACAATTGGTTCTGAGGGGAAACAAATGTTTTGGAATACTGGTTATCGACTAGAAACTACAGAGATCTTCAATAAGTAGTGGCATGGTGTGGCTACCATGCACAATGACCAACCAAAGTAGGCATATGTTACTGGCTATGAAAAAAAAATCCACTATGTGTGGTCAATGTTGACAACTCATAACACGAGTCACAAATGGTCAGAGGGGGGGAAATGGTTTATGAATACTAGTTCTTGATAAGCAAGTACAAAGACCTTCAGTATGTAGTGGCACAGTGTGGCTACCATGCACAATGACCAACCAAAGTAGGCATTTCTCACAGACTATGACCGAGGAATATCACTATGGGTGGCCAACGTTGACAACGCATAACACGATTCACAAGTTGCCAGAGGAAGAAACAATGGTTTGGAAATACTAGGTATCATCTGGCTAGTACAAAGACCTTCAATAAGTAGGCGCATGGTGTGCCTACCATGCACAATGACCAACCAAACTATGCATATGTCATTGACCATGACCCAAGAATTCCACCATGATGGGTCAATGTTGACAACTCCTAACACGAGTCACAAATGGTTAGAGGGCGAAATAATGATTTGGGAATACTAGTTATAAACTAGCAAGTACAAAGATCTTCAATAAGTAGTGGAACAGTTTGGCTAGCATGCACAATGACCAACCAAAGTAGGCATATGTCACTGACTATGACGAAAGAGTTTAACTATGTGTGGTCATTGCTGAAAACTCATAACATGAGTCACAAATGGTGTTAGGGGGAAATAATGGTTTGTGCGTACTAGTTGTCAACTAGCTAGTACAGAGACTTTTAATAAGTAGTGGAACGGTGTGGATACCATGTGCAATGACCAACCAAATGAGGCATATGTCACTGACCATGACCAAAAGAATTTCACTATGGATGGTCAACATTGACGGCTCATAGTACGAGTCACACATGGTTAGAGGGGGAAACAATGGTTTGGGAATATTATTTATCAACTAGCAAGTACAGAGATCTTCGATTAGTAGTGGCACTGTGTGGTTACCATGCACAATGACCAACCAAAGAATGCATGTCACTGACTATGACCAAAGAATTCCACTATGTGTGGTCAACGTTGAAAACTCATAACACGAGTCACAACTGGTCAGAGGGGGAATCAATGGTTTTGGAACACTAGGTATCGACAGGCCAGTACTAAGACCTTCAATAAGTAGTGGCACGGTGTGGCTACCATGCACAATGAGCAACCAAAGAAGAAAAATTTCATGACCAAAGAATTTCACTATGGGTAGTCAACGTTAACAACTCATAACACAAGTCCAAAATGCCAGAGGGGGACACAATGATTTGGAAATACTAGGTATCATCTAGCAAGTACAAAGACATTCAAGAAGTAGTGGCAGGGTGTTGCTACCATGCACAATGTCCAACCAAAGTAGGCATATGTCAATGACCATGACCAAAAGAATTCCACTATGTGCGGTCAACGTTGACAACTCATAACTCGAGTCACAAATGGTCAGAGGGGGAAAGAATAGTTTGGGAATACTAGTTATCAACGAGCAAGTACAAATACCTTCAAGAAGTAGTGGCACAGTGTGGCTACCATGCACAATGATCAAGCAAAGTAGGCATATGTCACTGACTATGACCAAAAGACACTTCCTGTGTGTGGTCAACGTCGACAACTCATAATACAAGTCACAAATGGTCAGAGGGGGAAACAATTTTTTGGAAACACTATGTATCGTCTATGAAGTAAAAATACCTTCAATAAGTAGAGGCACGGTGTAGCTACCATACACAATGACCAACCAAAGTAGGCATATGCCACTTAGAATGACCAAAGAGTTTCACTATGTGTGGTCAATGTTGAAAACTCATAATACGAGTCACAAATTTTCTGAGGGAGAAAAAATGGTTTGGAAATACTAGTTATCCACTAGCAAGTACAAAGATCTTCAGTAAACAGTGGCATGGTGTGGATACCGTGCACAATGACCAACCAAAGTATGCATATGTCACTTCATATGACCAGAAATTTCACTGTGTGGGGTCAATATTGACAACTCATAATACGAATCACAAATGGTCAGAGGAAGAAAAAATGGCTTGAGAATACTAGTCATCAACTAGCAAGAACAAAGACCTTAGATAAGTAGTGGCACGGTAAGGATACCATGCATAATGACCAAACAAAGTAGGCATATGTCAGTAACCATGACCAAAGAGTTTCACTATGATGGGCCAACGTTTAGAACTCATAATACAAGTCACAAATGGTCAGAGGGGGGAGCAATGGTTTGGGAATACTATTCATCAACTAGAAATTACAAAGATTTTCAATAATTAGTGGCACAGTGTGGCTACCATGCATAATGACCAACCAAAGTAGGCATATGTCAATTATCATGGCCAAAGAGTTTCACTATGTGTGGTCAATGTTGACAACTCATAACACAAGTCACAAATGGTCAGAGGGGACTACAATTGTATGGGAATACTACTCATCGAATAGCAAGTACAAATATCTTCAATACGTAGTGGCACGGTGTGGATACCATGCACAATGACCAACCAAAGTTTGCAAATGTCACTGACTATGACCAAAGAATTCCACTGTGTGTGGTCAACGTTGACAACTCATAACACGAGTCACGAATGGTCAGATGGGGAAACAATGGTTTGGGAACAATAGGTATCAACTAGAAATTACAAAGACCTTCAAAACGTAGTGGCACGGTGTGGCTACCATGCACAATGGCCAACCAAACTAGGCATATGTCACTGATCATGACCAAAGAATTTCACTGTGTGGTCAATGTTGACAACTCATGACACGTTTCACAAACGGTAAGAGGGGGAAACAATGGTTTGGGAATACTAGTTATCAACTAGCAAGTACAAATACATTCAATAAGTAGTGGCATGGTGTGGCTACCATGCACAATGAGCAACCAAATTATGCATATGTCACTGACTATGACCAAAAAAATTCCACTATGTGTGGTCCATGTTGACAACTCATAACACGAGACACAAATGGTCAAAGGGGGAATCAATGGTTTATGAATATTAGTTATCAGATAGAGAATACAAAGACCTTCAATAAGTAGTGGCACGGTGTGGCTACCATGTACAATGACCAACCAAAGTAGGCATATTTCACTAACCATGATGAAAGAATTTCACTCTAGTTGGCAACGTTCACAACTCATAATACAAGTCACAAATTGATAGAGGGGGAAAGAATGGTTTGGAAATAGTAGTTATTGACTAGTAATTACAAATATCTTCAATAAGTAGTGGCACGGTGTGGCCACCATGCACAATGACCAACCAAATTAGGCATATGTCACTGACCATGACCAAAGATGTTTTCTATTTTTGGTCAACGTTGACAACTCTTAACATGAGTCAAAAATGGTCAGAGGGGGAAACAATGGTTTGGGAACACTAGGTGTCAACTAGCAAGTACAAGACCTTCAATAAGTAGTGGCACTGTGTGGCTACCATGCACAACGACCAACCAATGTAGGCATTTGTCACTGCCTATGACCAAAGAATTCCAATGTGTGTTGTCAACGGTGACAGCTCATAACACGAGTCGCAAACAGTTAGAGGGGGGATTCATGGATTGTAAACACGAGGTATCTTCTAGCAAGTACAAAGACCTTCAATAAGTGGTGATTCGTGGCACGGTATGGCCACCATGCACAATGACCAACCAAAGTAGGCATATGTCAGTGACCATAACCAAAGAATTTTACCATGTGTGGTCAACGTTGACAACTCAAAACACGAGTCACAAATGGTCAGAGGGGAAAACAATGGATTGGGAATACTATTTATAAACTAGCAAGTACAAATATCTTCAATAAGTAGTGGCACGGTACGGTTACCATGGACAATGACAAACCAAAGTATGCATATGGAACTGACTGACCAAAGAATTCCACTATGTGTGGTCAACGTTGACAACTCATAATACGAGTCACAAATGGTACAAGGGGGAAATAATGTCAGAATATTGAAGACGAAGTCAACACTGACATACTTCCTCGGATAACCCGAGCTCTAAATAAGGTTCAGGTTCCGCATAGAGCCAACACGAACCACCTCGCCAACGGATTGTCGGTCACGATCAAGGACCCAGAAGTGAGCCGCCCCTAATAACTACGACCACGTCGTAACCGCGTCTGGCTATTGCTTTGCTTTTGTCCTGTTATTTTGTATATTACCGAGGATGTTCATTCCCCCGAGGTTAACCTGAACAGTCTTCTTCTCTCTATTCCCTTTCAGTTCTACGGCTTCACTGTTGTGTCTTTGCTCTGCTCGCCTTTCACTCATCCTTCCTCACTGCCCAATTCAAGCCCCTCGCTTCACTCCGCTCTCACTTTGATTATACTCAGTGCTCAACTCTTCGCACCAGGCCTCAGCCTCCTTGCCAAACTTTGAGACTGACCTCAGTTCTCTTTCATACTCACTAAGCAACCTGCCAATTCTCGCTTTCTGACTAACTCCCACTTCCGCCCAGCTCCTCTCCACAGCTCTACACAACTGCTTGCTCCTACTCGCTTCTGCCGTTACCCATTCCGCTTACTCCATTCTTCTGACATGGTATCAGAGAATCAGGCAAAACTATTGGTGATCATTGACAAAGTCGTCACCTCGCAGGCATCATCGCTGCTCCTGAAAACTGCGCTCATTTCCGACTGTCACCGTTTCCACCAACGACTTCCTCCTGCCTCCCTTCCAACGCAACTGCAATGTCGACCAGACTCTCAATCGGCACCTGCTCATCAAACACGAGAAGCATTGTATGTCCTAGTCTTCCATGAATCTACTCGCCACCTTCTCCGCTTTCTCACTGCTTCCTCCGTAACTGACGTCTGCGACGCTACATCGAGTGCTTCTCAAGCTTTGGTGGCCTGCAGCACTGTGACCAAGCCTTGCGTCCATTCGCACGCTTGTGGAAAAGTTCTGGTGATTCCCTGCTGTCAAACAGCTGCCAGAAGCTCTTGAGCCGCCTTCTTTCACCAGCTTTGTCGAAGCTTCCTACTGCTTCTCACTTTCTCTACTATCACTCTGCCTCTCCTCACCTTTCGTCAACAAATTCGTCTCTGCAGACTCATCCTGTCTTCCTCCCTTCACGCTACTCTCATCGCTCCAAAGTGTCCTCCTGCCAAGGACACGACCTTGTCTGTTGCCTCTTCCTCCAGCAGCGCCTTCATTCCCTCCTCCTTCTTCAGTCCTCCCATTACTATTCACCGGCCCCGTCTGCATCATTGTCTTCATCATCCTCGCCTGTAGCCTCCTCCTCGTTCACTCCGCATCATTTCCTTGAGCCACTCCTTTGTGCCGCCTTCCTGTTCTTCTCAGCAGCAGAAGCGTGTTTTGCCAACAAGATATCGGACACCACCAGTCTCCCTGCTCGTCGGTCTCGAGCCAACTGGGGCACAAACCGTCACTCTCCTAACTCCAGCAATCGGTTCTGCTTCATCTACCCCTTCCTTTCTGTCAGGATAACAGACACCACCAGTTCTGCTGCTCGTCGGTCTCAAGCTCAAATTGGTGAACAAGCCGCCAATCTCCTGACACCGGAAGACCTTTGCTACATCCTCGTCAATTCGACCAACATCATTCTATTCTACACTTTTGGATCTCTTATGATCAGCCTTTCACCACGCTGCCTCCTCATTCTCAGCTCTCCTCCCCTTCATCAGCCTCATTATCAGCCGTCTCATCCACATCTGCGTTCTCCAGCCACGCACGTGGTTCTGCCTCTGCGCCCAAAACAACATCATTCTCTGTAATTCTCCTCCGTCATCAGCAGCAAATTCAGCATTTGTGGCTAGTACAAGGATCTGCATGTGCCATGTCTGCCTCGTAGTGGCCTGCACCCACGCCGGCAGCAGATTTCTCGCGGCGCGTTGGCCGAAGCCTTCCCCTTGCCGCATCTCCCTCCTCTGCTTTTGTAGCACACGTGGTCCACCCCTACGCCCAGTTCATCACTCCTCCGCAAGAATCTGCCTTCATCATCCTCAGCTCGGTACCAGGAGTTGCCCGGCTGAACCGCCAGCCTCACGGCAGCCTGCACCCACGCCGATCCGTCATCATTGCACGTGGTTCCACCCCTGTGCTCAAACTTCAGCATTCAAGCCTCCGCCATTCTGTCATCCTCCTTCCTCCGCACTGGCACCTGGATCCGCCCGGTAACACCGCCAATCTTGCGGTGACCTGCATCCTCGCCACTTCTTAGCAGCAGCAAGACTCCCTCTTGCCAGAGCATCGGACACCGCTAGTCGTCCTGCTCATCGGGCTCGAGCAAACTGGGGGCACAAGCCGTCACTCCTCCAGCAAAAGTGGATGCTCTTGCTTCCTGAGTATCTCCTTCTCCCGCACGTGGGCACGACACCCACATTCTCCTCCATCAGAACTTGTATTCGTAGCCGAAGCCAGTCAACAAAGGAACAGTCAAAACGCCACTGGAACCGGACACCACCCGTCTCCTTACTTGATCAAGCTAACCGGTGGAACAAGCCGCTGTAGCTATGGTCCTGACTGCCTGAATCCTACGCTTCCCTACCTGCATCCCCAGCATTCAGCACCACCACCAACCCCATCATTCTCACCATCACCCTTCAAATGGATAATACAGAGGAGAATGAGCTCTCAGTGGTATCCCCTTGGAACAACATCCTCATCAACGCTATCTCCTCAGACGGCCTTGATGAATCAACGGTTCCTCTCGGCACTCCGTACACTGGAACAGACCATGACTAACAACACAGCCACTGCCCTTCTTCGTGTTCAATCATCAATGAAGGCAATCTAATTCATTGATTGTTCCACACCTAGCAGGGCATTGACTCACATTGTTACTCATCTTCCAGAGTGCCTACATGACTCCCCCCAAATGCACAGGAAAAGAGATGGTTCCACAAACTACCATCAATGGAGGGTTGAACTTCTGCTCAATATGGGAAGACTTCAATTCCGCAAGTTCAATCTCCGACAGGTACTCCTCGGTCTCTTGAATTCAATATCACTTCTTGGTATGGACTGGGTAGAAGCACTCCTGAAGGAGGCACTCCTCCTCACCACTCATCACTCTCTTCACCCACTCATCCGGGAACCACACAAAGGATTCTCGAAGACCTGGTGATCCCTGTATCTGACCTGTGCACCACATCCTATCCAGTGTTGACTTCAGGGGGACTGTCTAAATATTGAAGACGAAGTCAAAAGTGACAGAATCCCTTGGATAATCCGAGCTCTGAATAAGGTTCAGGTTCCGTACCGAGCCAACATGAACCAGCTTGCCAACGGATTGTCGGTCACGATCAAGGAACCAGAGGCGAGCCGCCCTTAACAACTGCGACCATGCCGAAACCGCGTCCGGCTAGCGAAAAGAAGCCGTTGCTTTGCTTTTGTCCTGTTCTGTTGTGTATTACGGAGGATGTTAATTCCCTCAAGGTTAACCAAAACAGTCTTCTTTGCTCTGTTTTTTTTAGTTCCACAGCTTTGCCGCCGTGTCTTCGCTCTCCTTGCCTTTCACTGATCCTTCCTTGCTGCCAAAACGGAGCCCCCCGCTTCACTCCGCTCTCACTTCGCTTATACTCAGTACTCAACTCTTCACACCAGGCCTCAGCCTTCTTGCCAAACTCTAAGACTGACCTAAGTTCTCTCTCATACTCACTAAGCAACCTGCTAATTCTTGCTTTCTGAATAAATCCCAGTTTCTCCAGCTTCTCTCCGCAGCTCTACACACCTGCCTGCTCCTACTCGCTTCTGCAGCTACCCATTCCTCTTACTCCATTCGTCTGACAAATAATGGTTTGGGAACATTAGATATCAACTAGCAAGTACAAAGACCTTTAATAAGTAGTGGCACAGTGTGGGTACCATGCACAATGACCAACCAAAGTAGGCATATGTCACCTCCTATGACAAAAGAATTTCACTATGTGTGATCAACGTTGACAAATCATATACGAGTCACAAATGGTTAGAGGGAGAAACAATGGTTTGGGAATACTTGTCATCTGCTATCAAGTACAAAGACCTTTAATAAGTAGTGGCACGGTGTGGATACCATGCACAATGACCAACCAAATTAGGCATATGTCACTGACCATGACCAAAGAGTTTCACTATGTGTAGTCAACGTTGACAACTCATAACACGAGTCACAAATGGTCAGATGGGGAAACAATGATTTAGGAATACTAGTTATCTACTAGAGTGAACAAAGAGCTTCAATAAGGAGTGGCATGGTGTGGCTACCCTGCACAATGACCAACCAAATTAGGCATATGACACTCACCATGACCAAAGAATTTACTATGTGTGGTCAACGTTGACAATCCATAAAACGAATCACAAATGGTCCGAGGGGGAAACATTGGTTCGGGAACACTAGTTATCAACTAGCTAGTACAAAAACCTTTATTAGGTAGTGGCACGGTGTGGCTACCATGCACAATGACCAGCCAAAGTAGGCATATGTCACTGATCATGACCAAAGCATTTCACTATGTGTGGTCAATGTTGACAACTCATGACACAATTCACAAATGGTCAGAGGGGGAAACAATAATTTGGGAATGCTAGTTATCGACTAGCAAGTACAAAGATCTTCAATAAGTAGTGGCACGGTGTGGCTACCATGCACAATGACCAACCAAAGTAGGCATTTGTCACTGATCATGACCAAAGAATTCCATTATGGGTGGTCAACGTTCACAACTCATAATCCAAGTAACAAATATTCAGAGGGGGAAACAATGGTTTTGGAATAGTAGTTCTTGAATAGCAAGTACAAATATCTTCAATAAGTAGTCGCAAGGTGTGGCTACCATGCACAATGACCAACAAAATTAGGCATATGTCACTGACCATGACCAAAGATTTTTACTATGTGTGGTTAACGTTGACAACACATGATTCGAGTCACAAATGGTCAGAGGGGGAAATCATGGTTTGGGAATACTTGTTATCGACTAGCAAGTACAAAGACCTTCAACAAGTAGTGGCACATTGTGGCTACCATGCACAATGACCAACAAAATTAGGCATATGTCACTGACCATGACCAAAGATTTTTACTATGTGTGGTTAACGTTGACAACACATGATTCGAGTCACAAATGGTCAGAGGGGGAAATCATGGTTTGGGAATACTTGTTATCGACTAGCAAGTACAAAGACCTTCAACAAGTAGTGGCACATTGTGGCTACCATGCACAATGGCCAACCACAGTAGGCATATGTTACTCACTATGACCAAAGAGTTTTACTATGTGTGGTCAATGTTGAAAACTCACAACACAATTCATAAATGGTCAGAGGGGGGTTCAATGGTTAAGGAATACGAGCTATCAACTAGCAAGTATAAAGAACTTCAATAAGTAGTGGCACGGTATGGCTACCATTTACAATGACCAACCAAAGTATGCATATGTCAATGCCTATGACAAAAGAATTCCACTATGTGTGGTCTGTTAAAGTAGTAAAGTGTTGGTCGAGTGGAAAATAGTGTGATGTTTGTAGGGCATTCGCGACAATTGCCCAAGTGAGGATTTCGGACATCGCAGCATCTGTTCTTGGCCAAACACGTGGCCAGTTGATGATGTTTAGGATTGTTAGCATCCCTGCCAGGTCATCATGATCATGTGCGTGGCGGCCGGACGCAGTTGCTAGAAAGTGCTGTCCGGCCTCGCCAGTTTTCTGTTTCCTTCTCAATCAACATCTTCACGTTTTCTATGTCTTAGATCTACCTCTCCAACTCTACTTCACTCTTCTCAACATGGCATCGAGCTAACCTCAGTCGATCCAAATTCCGCTTCCGCTCAGTCAATTCCCTCCTCGACCTCGTTGACCCTCCTTGACCGGCGCGCCAGTGGCTGGGTTCCGTGGCGTCTCGTGGAGGCGTTCTGGCGTCGCTAGTCTTTCCGTGGTGTCTCGACATTCTTCGGCGGCATTTCCGGCGTTTCCGGCGTGTCCGGCGTTTCCGGTGTGCTCGGCGTTCCCCGGCGCGCGCGTTTCCGGCGTTTCCCCCTTGGCGCGCGTCGGCGGTGCTCTCTCCGTGGCGCGCGTCGGCGCTTCCCCCGCCCGTCGCGCGAGTTTCGACCCCCCCCTCCCATCCGCTCCCACCTCAACCCTCCCTTTTGCCCTCCCTCCCGTCCTCCTCCCCTCCCTCGCTCAGGCCTCCTCCCTCTCTCGCTCCCTTCCCCAGCCCTCCCTCCCCTCTCTCTCGCGTTCCCCCCGCCCCCCCGCTCTCTCGTCCTCCCACCCTCCCTCTCTTCCCTCCTCTCGATCCCGCTCCTCCCTCCTCCTTCCGCCCACCCCCCTCCCTCCGCCTTCCCTCCCTTCTTCTCTCGGCCTCCCCTCCCTCCGCCCGCCCTCTCCCCCCATTTCGGCTTCCCCCCTCCCTCCGCCCGTCCCTCTGCTCCCTTTCTCCGTCCGTCCCTCCTCGCCTTCT
>SZWC01000851.1:221683-268703 GCA_023375785.1 Penium margaritaceum
ACCCTCCCCCTCCTTCCCTTCCTCTCTTCCCCTCCTTCAATCTCTCTCTTTGACTCTCTCTCTCTCTCTCTCTCTCTCTCTCTCTTCCCCTTCCTCTCTTGTCATCCGTGTCCTTCCTCTCACTCTCCTCTTCCCTCCTCTACCATGACATCCTCCTTTGCTTACAATCTTCCTTCCCTCCTCTCACTGCCCGTTCCCCCTTTCCCCTCTCCATCCTCTTCCCCTCACCGTGCAGTCCTTCCCTTTCCTCCCTCATTGCCGACTGCCCTCATCCCCGACCCGTTCTTCATCCCGCCGCCTCTCCCTCCTTGTCCTCGCGGCCCGCGTCTATCTACACCCTCTTCCCCTGATCCCCCAACCTGCTTCTACTATGCCTCCTTCACTCACGTCTGGCAACAATGTCCGTGTCGTCCTCCCCTGTG
Source organism: Penium margaritaceum (assembly GCA_023375785.1). Lineage (NCBI taxonomy): Eukaryota > Viridiplantae > Streptophyta > Zygnematophyceae > Desmidiales > Peniaceae > Penium > Penium margaritaceum. The sequence goes on from SZWC01000851.1 coordinate 222,106, forward strand.
GGTTCCTCGTGGTCTTCGCGAAGTTTCCCCTGTGTCATTGTCTCCTCGCAGTCTTCTCCCTCACCTCCCTGCTCTCGCGGCACAAGTTGCTAGCCTATCAGCCCTTCATGCATCGTCATGCCCTTCGTCCCTACTCTCGGCTGTGAATGTACTTACCGATGTCGTCCGACTTACGTCCTCTCCTCCTCGTACCTGCTTTATCTCTCCTAACTCTGCCCACCACATTCTCAATACCCTCGCTGTCATCCCGTCCATCCCAACCCAGTCATCTCTTCATTGTCCAACCCCTCCCCACCCCTCGCTCTCCGTCTCAACCTCCTCCACGGACATCGCCTCTCCTCTTCTCCAAACATCCTCCCCTCTCGCCACCCCATCTCCCATCTCCATCCTCAACCTCTCCCACTCTTCTGAGGCCTCTCCCTCATCTCCTTCCTCCCCCGTCGCCTCCACAACTCCCTCTTCACCCCCATCAGGTAACACCACCTTCACTCCCACTCTTCCCCCTCTCCTCCCTCTTCAACATGCCACTTCCGCCCCACCCTCGCCTCTCACCACCCCACCCTCCTCTCCTCTCTCCTCTTCTCATTCCTCGCCTCCTACTTCTCTAGGCCTGCCACCACCTCCATCCTCCAAATCCTCTTCTCTCCCACCTCTCCCCCCTCTCTCCTCTTCACTCCCGGTGTCCGCTCGTGCTCGAAAACGGGCCCGCCAACTTCTTAATCGTGCCTCCCATCCTCCTTCCTCGTCCCCTGCATTGGCCTGCATCACGCCTCCGCCTTCTCTTGAATCATCCATTTCTCCACCCGTCTTGACCGATCTTCATCATCGACTGATCACTCTCATCCGCAACTTCCCTCCCCTCACCACTACCTACGGTCTTACAGAGTCCTCCATCTCCAACCTCTCCATCGAGGCTCTTCATGTCGTGATTGCTGACACCTCTGGGTGGCTCCATTCTACCATTGCGTTTCGAGTTCCATGAACACCTTTGAGTAGGAGTCTAGTCTCAATGTGTCACGAGAGAGACTGAACGAGGTCCATCAGCAACTGCAGTTGCCCCCTCCACCTCCTGCCTTCATCATCATCATCGTTCTCGCAATCGTCATCGTCATCGTCATCTTCCTCGTCATCATCATCATCATCATCATCACCACCATCCTCATCATCTTCCTCGACACACTGAACAGCTTGACACCACGACTAAGGACTAGAATAGCGAGACCCAGCATTGTATGGGAGCCATGGTAGTTCTATCATTTGCTTTCGTTGTCATGTTCAAGTAGTAAAATATTGGTCGCGTAGAACATAGTATCATGCGTGTCGGGCATTCGTGACAATTGCCCAGGTGCGGATTTCGTACATCACAACTTGATACTCCAACTAAAGTCTAGAATGGCGAGACCCAGCACTATCTGGGAGCCATGGTAGTTCTATCGTTTGCTTATGCTGTCGTGTTAAAGTAGTAAAGTGTTGGTCGAGTGGAAAATAGTGTGATGTTTGTAGGGCATTCGCGACAATTGCCCAGGTGAGGATTTCGGACATCGCAGCATCTGTTCTTGGCCAAACACGTGGCCAGTTGATGATGTTTAGGATTGTTAGCATCCCTGCCAGGTCATCATGATCATGTGCGTGGCGGCCGGACGCAGTTGCTAGAAAGTGCTGTCCGGCCTCGCCAGTTTTCTGTTTCCTTCTCAATCAACATCTTCACGTTTTCTATGTCTTAGATCTACCTCTCGAACTCTACTTCACTCTTCTCAACATGGTCAACGTTGACAACTCATAACACGAGTCACAAATGATCAGAGGGGGAAACAATGGTTTGGAAATACTTGTTATCGACTACCAAGTACAAAGACCTTCAATAAGTAGTGGCACTGTGTAGCTACTGTGAACAGTGACCAACCAATGTAGGCATATTTCACTGAATATGACCAAAGAATTTCACTGTGTGGTCAATGTTGAGGACCCATAACACAAGTCACAAATGGTCAGAGGGGGAAACAATGGTTTTAGAACACTAGTTATCAAGTAGAAAGTACAAAGACCTTCAATAAGTAGTGGCACAGTGTGGCTACAACACACAATGACCAACAAAAGTAGGCATACGTCTCTGACCATGACCAAAAAAACTCACTATGTGTGGTCACCGTTGACAACTCACAATACGAGTCACAAATTGTCAGAGGGGGAAACAATTATTTGGAAACACTAGGTGTTATCTAGCAAGTACAAAAACCTTCAGTACAGAGTGGCACGGTGTGGCTGCCATGCACAATGAGCAACCAAAGTAGGCATATGTCACTGTCCATTACCAAATAATTTTAATATTTATGGTCAACATTGACAACTCATAATACAATTCACAAGTGGTCAGAGAGGGACACAATGGTATGGAAGCACTAGTTCTTGTCTAGCAAGTAAAAAGACCTTCAATAAGCAGTGACACAGTGTGGCTACCATGCACAACAACCAACGAAAGTAGGCAACGAATTTCACTATGGGTGGTCAACGTACACAACTCATAATACAAGTCACAAATAGTCAGCGGGAAAACAATGGTTTGGGAATAGTAGTTATCGACTAGCAAGTGCAAAGATCTTCAATAAGTAGTGGCACAGTGTGGCTACCGTACACAATTACCAAAAAAATTAGGAATATGTAACTGACCGTGACCAAAGATTCTTACTATGTGTTGTCAACATTGACAACTCATAATACGAGTCACGAATGGTCAGAGGATGAAACAATGGTCTGGTGATACTTGTTTTCAACTAGCAAGTACAAAGATCTTCAATACGTAGTGGCATGCTGTGGCTAACATGCACAATGACCAACCAAAGTAGGCACATGTCACTGACTATGACCAACGAATTCCACTATGTGTGGGGCCAACGTTGACAACTCATAACACGAGTCAAAAATGATTAGAGGGGGGAACAATGGATTGGAAACACGAGTTGTCAACTAGCAAGTACAAAAACCTTCAGTACGTAGTGGCTCGGTGTGGCTACCATGCACAATGATTAACCAAAGTAGGCATATTTCACTGACCATGACCAAAGAATTTCAATAAGATGTGTCAACGTTCACAACTCATCATACAAGTCACAAATGGTCAGGAGGGGAAACAATGATTTCGGCATACTAGTTATCAACTAGCAAGTACAAAGACCTTAAAAAAGTAGTGGCACAGTTTGCCTACCATGCACAATGACCAACCAGGCATATGTCACTTATCATGACCAAAGAGTTTCACTATGTGTGGTCAACGTTGACAACTCATAACACGAGTCGCAAACGGTCCGAGGGGGAAACAATGGTTTGGAAACACTAGGTGTCTTCTATCAAGTACAAAAACCTCTAGTACGTAGTGGCACGGTGTGGCTACCATGCACAATGACCAACCAAAGTAGGCATTTGTCACTGATCATGACCAAAGAATTTCATTATGGGTGGTCAACGTTCACAACTCATAATCCAAGTAACAAATGTTCAGAGGGGGAAAAAATGGTTTTGGAATATTAGTTCTTGAATAGCAAGTACAAATATCTTCAATAATTAGTGGCAAGGTGTGGCTACCATGCACAATGACCAACAAAATTAGGCATATGTCACTGACCATGACCAAAGATTTTTACTATGTGTGGTTAACGTTGACAACACATGATTCGAGTCACAAATGGTCAGAGGGGGAAATCATGGTTTGGGAATACTTGTTATCAACTAGAAAGTACAAAGACCTTCAACAAGTAGTGGCACAGTGTGGCTACCATGCACAATGGCCAACCACAGTAGGCATATGTTACTCACTATGGCCAAAGAGTTTTACTATGTGTGGTCAATGTTGAAAACTCACAACACAAGTCATAAATGGTCAGAGGGGGGTTCAATGGTTAAGGAATACAAGCTATCAACTAGCAATTACAAAGACCTTCAATAAGTAGTGGCACGGTATGGCTACCGTGCACAATGACCAACCAAAGTATGCATATGTCAATGCCTATGACAAAAGAATTCCACTATGTGTGGTCAACGTTGACAACTCATAACACGAGTCACAAATGATCAGAGGGGGAAACAATGGTTTGGAAATACTTGTTATCGACTGCCAAGTACAAAGACCTTCAATAAGTAGTGGCACGGTGTAGCTACTGTGAACAGTGACCAACCAATGTAGGCATATTTCACTGAATATGACCAAAGAATTTCACTGTGTGGTCAATGTTGAGGACCCATAACACAAGTCACAAATGGTCAGAGGGGGAAACAATGGTTTTAGAACACTAGTTATCAAGTAGCAAGTACAAAGACCTTCAATAAGTAGTGGCACAGTGTGGCTACAATGCACAATGACCAACAAAAGTAGGCATACGTCACTGACCATGACCAAAAAAATTCACTATGTGTGGTCACCGTTGACAACTCATAATACGAGTCACAAATTTTCAGAGGGGGAAACAATTATTTGGAAACACTAGGTGTTATCTAGCAAGTACAAAAACCTTCAGTACGGAGTGGCACGGTGTGGCTGCCATGCACAATGAGCAACCAAAGTAGGCATATGTCACTGTCCATTACCAAATAATTTTACTATTTATGGTCAACATTGACAACTCATAATACAATTCACAAGTGGTCAGAGAGGGACACAATGGTATGGAAGCACTAGTTCTTATCTAGCAAGTACAAAGACCTTCAATAAGCAGTGACACAGTGTGGCTACCATGCACAACAACCAACCAAAGTAGGCAACGAATTTCACTATGGGTGGTCAACGTACACAACTCATAATACAAGTCACAAATAGTCAGCGGGAAAACAATGGTTTGGGAATAGTAGTTATCGACTAGCAAGTGCAAAGATCTTCAATAAGTAGTGGCACGGTGTGGCTACCGTACACAATTACCAAAAAAATTAGGAATATGTAACTGACCGTGACCAAAGATTCTTACTATGTGTGGTCAACATTGACAACTCATAATACGAGTCACGAATGGTCAGAGGATGAAACAATGGTCTGGTGATACTTGTTTTCAACTAGCAAGTACAAAGATCTTCAATACGTAGTGGCATGCTGTGGCTAACATGCACAATGACCAACCAAAGTAGGCACATGTCACTGACTATGACCAACGAATTCCACTATGTGTGGCCAACGTTGAAAACTCATAACACGAGTCACAAATGATTAGAGGGGGGAACAATGGATTGGAAACACGAGTTATCAACTAGCAAGTACAAAAACCTTCAGTACGTAGTGGCTCGGTGTGGCTACCATGCACAATGATTAACCAAAGTAGGCATATTTCACTGACCATGACCAAAGAATTTCACTAAGATGTGTCAACGTTCACAACTCATCATACAAGTCACAAATGGTCAGGAGGGGAAACAATGATTTCGGCATACTAGTTATCAACTAGCAAGTACAAAGACCTTAAAAAATTAGTGGCACAGTTCGGCTACCATGCACAATAACCAACCAGGCATATGTCACTTATCATGACCAAAGAGTTTCACTATGTGTGGTCAACATTGACAACTCATAACACGAGTCGCAAACGGTCCGAGGGGGAAACAATGGTTTGGAAACACTAGGTGTCTTCTATCAAGTACAAAAACCTTTAGTACGTAGTGGCACGGTGTGGCTACCATGCACAATGACCAACGAAAGTAGGCATATGTCGCTGTCCATGACCAAAGGATTTCACTATTTGTGGTCAGCGTTGACAACTCATAATACAAGTCACAAATGGTCAGAGGGGGACACAATGATTTAGAAATACTTGGTTATCGTCTAAGAAGTATAAATACCTTCAACGTGTAGTGTCATGGTGTGGCTACCATGCACAATGACCAGCCAAAGTAGGCATATGTTATGACCATGACCAAAGAATTTCACTATGGGTGGTCAACGTTCACAACTCATAATACAGGTCACAAATGGTCAGAGGGGAAAACGATGGTTTAGGAATAGTAGTTATTGACTAGCAATTACAAAGATCTTCAATAAGTAGTGGCACGGTGTGGCTACTATACACAATTACCGACCAAATTAGGCATATGTCACTGACCATGACCAAAGATGTTTTTAGTGTGTGGTCAACGTTGACAAGTAATAATACGAGTCACAAATGGGCAGAGGGTGAAAAAATGCTCTGGAATACTTGTCATCAAGTGCCAAGTACAAAGATCTTCAATAATTAGCAACACGGTGTGGCTACCATGCATAATGACCAACCAAAGTAGGCATATGTCACTGACTATGATCAGCGAAATCCACGATGTGTGGCCAACGTTGACAACCCATGATACGAGTCTTAAATGGTAAGAGGGGAGAAAAAGGTTTGAGAATACTAGTTATCACCTAGCAAGTACAAAAACATTGAATAAGTAGTGGCACGGGGTGGCTACCATGCACAATGACCAACCAAAGTAGGAATGTGTCACTCATCATGTTCATAGAGTTTCACTATGTGTGGTCAATGTTGACAACTCATAACAAAAGTCACAAATGGTCAGAGGGGGAAACAATGGTTTGAAAACACTAGGTATCATCTAGAATGTATAAAAACCTCTAGTACCTAGTGGCACGGTGTGGCTACTATGCACAATGACCAACCAAAGTAGGCATATTTCACTGCCCATGACCAAAGAATTTCACTATTTGAAGTCAACGTTGACAACTCATAATACAAGTCACAAATGGTCAGAGGGGGACACAATGGTTTGGAAATACTTGTTATCATCTTGCAAGTACAAAGACCTTCAAAAAGTAGTGGCACAGTGTGGCTACCATGCACAATGACCAACCAAAGTAGGGATATGTCATTGACCGTGACCAAAGAATTTCACTATGGGTGGTCAACGTTCACAAATCACAATACGAGTCACAAATGGTCAGAGGGGAAACAATGGGTTGGGAATAGTAGTTATTGACCAGCAGGTACAAGGATCTTCAATACGTAGTGGCACGGTGTGGCTACCATACACAATTTCCAACAAAATTAGGCATATGTCACTGACCATGACCAAAGATTTTTACAATGTGTGGTCAACATTGACAACTCATAATACGAGTCACAAATGGTCAGAGGGTAGGAAAATGGCTTGGTAATACTTGTGATCAACTAAAAAGTACAAAGACCTTCAATAAATAGTGGCAAGCTGTTTCTACCATGCACAATGACCAACCAAAGTAGGCATATGTCACTGACTATGATCAACGAAATCCACTATGTGTGGCTAACGTTGAAAACCCATAATACGAGTCACAAATGGTAAGAGGGGGATAAAAGGTTTGAGAAAAGTAGTTATCAAATAGCAAGTACAAACACATTCAATAAGTAGTGGCACGCTGTGGCTATCATGCACAGTGACCAACCAAAGTAGGCACTTGTCACTGACCATGACCAAAGAGTCACTATGAGTGGTCAATGTTGACAACTAATAACACGAGTCACAAATGGTCAGAGGGGGGAAACAATGGTTTGGGAATACTAGTTATCTTCTAGTAAATATAAAGACCTTCAAAAGGTAGCTGCACGGTGTGGCTACCGTGCACAATGACCAACCAAAGTGGGTATATGTCACTTATCATGACCAAAGAGTTTCACTATGTTTGGTCAACATTGACAACACATAATACAATTAAAAACTGGGTAGAGGAGGAAATAATGGTTTGAAAATACTTGTTATTGATTTTCAAGTACAAGAAAATTTGATACGTAGTGGCACCGTGTGGCTACGATGCACAATGACCAACCAAAGTAGGCATATGTCACTGACTATGACCAACAAATTCCACTATGTATGGCCAACGTTGACAACTCATAACACGAGTCACAAATGGTCAGAGGGGGAACAATGGATTGGAAACACGAGTTATCAACTAGAAAGTACAAAAACCTCAAGTACGTAGTGGCACGGTGTGGCTACCATGCACAATGATTAACCAAAGTAGGCAAACTTCACTGACCATGACAAAATAATTGCACTATGATGTGTCAATGTTCACAACTCATAATACAAGTCACAAATGGTCAGAAGAGGAAACAATGATTTGGGCATACTAGTAATCAACTAGCAAGTACAAAGACGTTCAATAAGTAGTGGCACGGTGTGACTGCTATGCACAATGACCAACCAAAGTAGGCATATGTCACTTATCATGACCAAAGAGTTTCACTACGTGTGGTAAACATTGAATACTCAGAACACGAGTCACAAATGGTCAGAGGGGGAAAAAATGGTTTGGAAACACTAAGTTTTGTCTAGCAAGTACAAAAACCTTCAGTACATAGTGGCACAGTGTGGCTACCATGCACAATGACTAACGAAAGTAGTCATATGTCACTGTCCATGACCAAAGAAGTTCACTATTTATGGTCAACGTTGAAAAATCATAATACAAGTTAAATATGGTCAGAGGGGAGCATAATGGTTTGGAAACATTTAGAAATTACAAATACCTTCAATAATTAGTGGCACAATGTGGCTACCATGCACAATGACCAACGAAAGTAGGCATATGTCACCGACCATGACCAACGAATTCCACTATGTGTGGTCAACGGTCACAGCTCATAATACAAGTCACAAATGGTCAGAGGGGGAAACAATGGTTTGGCTAGCAAGTACAAAGTGTTAGCTATTGAACTAACCACCTCTGGCAGCGAAGTCGCAAAACTGAAAAGCTCACAAAGGTTTTTAGGCCTTCTTCCTTTGCTGACATGTTTCATGCACCCCAAACTTAATTAGACATACACTTCACCTTCAAGAGTACTAACGCCTTAGCATTACATCTCAAGAAGAGCTCAAGTCGTCAATACGCAAGAGAGCATCAAGCAAGGGTTGATTGATCAGCATGCAAGACAATTCCTTTTATAGCTGTCTGTCCAGTCCTAAAACTCNAAAAGCTCACAAAGGTTTTTAGGCCTTCTTCCTTTGCTGACATGTTTCATGCACCCCAAACTTAATTAGACATACACTTCACCTTCAAGAGTACTAACGCCTTAGCATTACATCTCAAGAAGAGCTCAAGTCGTCAATACGCAAGAGAGCATCAAGCAAGGGTTGATTGATCAGCATGCAAGACAATTCCTTTTATAGCTGTCTGTCCAGTCCTAAAACTCAAAAGCACATTCCTGGGAAGTGGCCTGAACCAGAAACATCACCAATAGACTTGCACTGTGGGCTTGACACATAAGCATCCTAGTGTCAAGCTGACAAACCAACCATGTAGCATCCAAGAAGCTACGGAATTTCTTTCTTTGAAGTTTCCATAGCAAACAAGATGTGCATGGAGCCAGGATCGAATCATGACCTCTCACTTGGCCAAATCAACAAAATGGCCAAGGTAACCACTCACCCACATGGTGTACTCACAGGTCATATCTCACATGAGATAGACCATAGTTGAGTCACACTACAACGGATCCAGGGGTCATACCTCCATAAGGGGCAGAGCATTCCTGATCCGTCCTACAACACTGAACAAGGGGCAAAATCATTCAACAAATCTCTCCCTTGCACCTTGCGTCAGTGACCATCATCATTCGTCATCACTTGTGTTGACCATGCCGATACCTTGCCTGCCTGCCTGGTGGAGATCCTTGTCCAGTGGCTTTGTAAGCATATCAGCCCGGTTCAGCTTGGTACCGACATACTCGAGCTCCACAATCTATTTGTAGACCAAGTCTCGAGCATAGTGGTAGCGGGTCTCGATGTGCTTTGTGCGCTTGGACAGGACAGGATTCTCGGACATGTCAATCACGCTCATGTTGTGAATCTTGATGACTGTCGCCGCTGCTTGTGGTACCTTCATCTCAGATAGCAAGCTTTGTAGCCACTGCATCTCTTTACACACCTCAGCCAAGACGATGTACTCAGCTTCAGCTGTCGACAGAGAGACACATTTCTACTTGCGGCTTGCCCAACTTACTGCACCTCCATTCAACATACACACAAAGCCGGAGGTAGATTTTGTGTCATTGATATTCCCTCCCCAATCAGCATCGGTGTAGTACATAAGACGGAGTGATGCAGATCTAGCGATGCCTCCAAACTGGAGCCCCACGTGCCGTGTCCCCTGAAGGTAGCGCATGATGCGCTTCACGGCCTGCCAGTGAAGTGGACTGGGATTGGCCACAAACTGGCTCACCTGCCCAACAACATGGGCTATATCTGGTCGGGTGGCAACCATGGCATACATCAGACTTCCCATTGCAGACTGATATGGGATGCCCAGCATGTCAGTTTTCTCCGCTTCGTTGGATTGGGACATGGAGGTGGAGGATCTGCACTCCGAGCTCATGGGTGTGCTGGCAGGTTTGTAATTTGCCATGTCGTATCGTTTGAGGATGGAGTCGATGTATTTTTTCTGGTTCAGGCTGATGGTACCTGCTGCTCTGTCGCGCTTGATAGAAATTTCAAGATAGAAGTCAAGAGGACTCATGTCCTTCATCTCGAATGTGCTACTCAGCTGCCCCTTGAGATCGTCTAATAACTGTGTTGAAGAAGAGCATAGAATCAGGTCATCAACATACAAGGCAACCAACATAGTCCCTTTATTGCTCTCATGCACGTACATGCTAGGGTCATTGTCGTAGTGCATGAAGGACTCCTTGGCCATGAACGTGTCCATCTCCTAGTACCAAAGTCTTGGCACTTTTTTGAGCCCATAGAGCGCCTTCACCAATCTGCACACCTTGCCCTCGGGAGCATCAACCCCCTCCGGAACCTCCATCAGTACCTCCTTGTCAAGTTTGTCGTAAAGGAAGGCTGTCTTGAAATCCATCTGGTGGACCTCCATGTTCTCGGTAGCAGCAATGGCAAGCGTCACAACTAGAGCAAAGGTCTCATCGTACTCTGTACCAGACCGTTGGGAGAACCCCTTTGCTACCATCCATGCCTTGTACTTGCCTATCTTACCATCCTGTTTCCTTTTTACTTTCAGCACCCACTTAGACCCCACAACGTGAGCCCCGGCAGGTCTGTCCACCAACACCAATGTCCCATTCTCCTTGATGGAGCTGAGTTCACTACAAATTGCTTAGTCCCACTCCGCTTTGTCAAGCCGAGTGAGTGCCTCTGAGACTGACGTTGGCTCCTTTTGAACCAAGAATGAATAGTTGAAGCCTGTCCATTCACCCCTATCTACGTCGTAATACTGTCGAGGAACTTTGAGGTGTGAATTGCTCCTTGAACCTGCTGGCTGGTGCTGGTGATGTGGAGTCTGGAGGTCTGGTTCATCGTTGATGATGGGAGAGGCACTCTCCTCATGTTCTGGAGGATCGGATACATCGAAATCAGAGTCTGATTCCTCCGAGTCATCTTCATGAGTTCCTCTCCTTGTTGCAGCACCCATCCCATGCCATTGTACTGGTGCTTCGTCTCCCTCCTCAAGGAGAGTGGGCCACTCTCCCTGTTTAGGAGTGTTCTCAAGTTCGAGAAGCTCTCCTTACTCAAAGACCTTTCGTGGAAATCCGCGTCTTTGCTGCGGATGACTTTCTTGGCTCCTTGGTCCCACAGTCGATAAGCTTTGTGAGCGGTGTCACAGCCAATGAAAATACACTGTTGTGCTCTTGCATCCAGCTTTTTAGGGCCCTCACCGGCCTGGACCTTGGCAAAGCCGGTGCAACCGAACACCTTGAGATGGGAGGCGTCCGGCTTCCTGCCTGACCATGCTTATTGAGGAGTCTTCAGCTGCTATGTCTCCTTCTTCTTGCCTCTCCTTTGCAAAGCTACTACAGGTGTGAGGTTCACAAGATAGGTAGCCGTACATGTTGCTTTTGTCCAGAACCTAGGAGGCAGCTTGGCATCAAAGAGCATGCACCTTGTCATGCCCAGGAGGTTCTGGTTCATCCTCTCCGCTATGCCGTTGATTTGAGGTGAATAGGGAGTAGTTTTCTGATGTTCAATGCCCTACAACTTGAGCCACTCCCTGTAGGCTTCGTACTCTCCTCCATTGTGTGTCCTGAATGCCTTCACCTTCTTTCCACTCTGTCGCTCAACCATAGCGACAAAAGGCTTGTAGATTCTCCTTCACCTCACTTTTCTTTTTGAGGAAGTATATCGTGACTTTGCGGCTGTTTTCATCGATGCATGTGAGGAAATATCTGCTGCCTCCATTTGACGGTATGTGAAAGGGACCACACATGTCAGAGTGGACGAGATCAAGGGGTGCAAGAGCACGCATGCCATAGCGCTTGAAGGATTTCCTTTTCGCCTTGCCTTGAAGGCATGGATCACACATGATCCCGGCTCCCTCCGTCCCATCACCTAGTTCCATCCCACGCACTAGCCCCTGCTTTCCCATGAGCTCCAATGTGCAATGAGCTACGTGCCCAAAGCGCCTGTATCAAAGGTTCTAGGAGGATGTGCAAAGGCTAGAATGAACAGCCTTGGTGGTTGCATCTGCTTGCGGTTTTGTTGCCGAATCATCTGCTGCCAATGCTTCCGCTGCTCTAACGTGTCCTTCCTCATATGAGTCTACATCGCTGTTCTCATCATCATCACTCTCGACCAAAGATTCAGTCATTGAAGTTATCGTTTTGGTATGCAAGACGTAGAGTCCATCAACACGAGAAACCTGTGCGACAACCTTCTTGGCAGAGTAGGAGATGTTGATGTCCTTGGTAGACACTATCACCGCTTCCTTCTCTGTAAAGACCACAGTCATGCCATGGTCGGTTATCTTAGAGACGGAGAGCAGGTTGGCTGTGAAGGAGGGCAAGTAGACCACCCCATCTAGCTTGAGGTCGGAATCTCCACCGTTGACACCCACTGTGACGAGCTTGTCACCAATCCCCTCAGCTGCCTCAATCTTGCCGTTGGCGACTCTGAAGTTCTTGTTGCATGGAGCAAGGGAGATGAAGGCTCCTGGCCTGAGTATCGCTAGGAGACTTCTCGTATGTGGTGTGCTTGTTTATGCCAAAGTCAAGGCCGTAGGCTCCTGGCCTCAGTATCGCCCTCCATTTATTGAAGGCACACTCAGCCATCAAGCTTGTGGAATCCTTCCCACCATTTCCCCCTCGCCATTCATCCCCGTCTCCTCCCTCTTTCTTGGGTGCACGGCACTCTCGAGCCCAGTGTCCAGCCTTGCCACAGTTATGGCAGTTTCCTTGGTGCTTTGCACTCCTTCCACTGTTGCTAGTCCTTTTGTTTCCCTTGTAACCAAAGGAGGAGGTATTGCAGAAGGTGCCGCTGCTCCGTGAGGCAAAGGCAGCCATGTTTGCTTCGCTGCTGCTATGATGCATGGTTTCATTCTGCAAACACTCAAAGACGGTGGTGTAGGAAACTTGTTCTTCAGTCCACCCTCCAATCATCGATATCATAGGGCTCCAAATTTCCGGCAGCGTCATCAGAAAAATCATGGCCTACATATCGGATTCCAGGTCCCACCCCATGCCGGTGGCTTGTTGCAAGAGTGTCTCAAACTTCTGCATAGAGGCGGAGACGTCCTCCCCTTCACCAAGCCTCATGCTGATGAGGTTTTGTAGAATGAAGAGACGGTTAGCAAGTGAGGAGGACTGAAACACCTTGTCGAGTTTGGCGTATGCTGCGACTGCCACTGTACAACTGCTAATGTGTGAAAGGACTGAGGGTTGTATGGAGGACACAAGAATGGCGAGAGCAATCTTGTTGAACTTGACCCATGCCACAAGGTCAACACCCTCTTCCTTTGGTGCTGGGATAGTTCCGTCAAAATGTCCTAGCAGATCTCTGTCAACCGTGATGATATCAAACTGCCACTTCCAGAGTGCAAAACCCTCTCCATCAAACTTGAGGATGGGCGAATGATTCCCTGGTTCCCCTGTCCATGTTATCCCTATAACTACTACTGCTACAGCTGCTGCACCTGTTGTTGATGCCGATGTACCTGCGTTTGAGGCCATTGTAGGCTGTTGGTGAGAAGAGGCAACTGCTTCCCCTGTTCACGTTGGTCGTAGTAAGCAGATGTAGGCTGTTGTAGGCTGATGTAGGCTGATGTCAGCTCCCAAGGTAGAAAGGTGCAGATGTGTTGCATTCCCCTCCTACTGATGTTAACCTGCAAACAGAGAAGTTGGGTGAGAACGAAGGCGCTCTCACTGCTTGTGACCTAGCGGTTGCGTGCGTGAAACTTCTCTAACCAGAGGTGTGGGCCCATAACCCATTGTTAGCTACTGAGCTAACCACCTCTGACACAGAAGCCGCGAAACCAAAAAGCTCACAAAATGTTTTAGGCCTTTTTCCTTTGTTGTCATGTGTCATGCACCCCAAACTTAATCACGCATACACTTCACCTTCAACAGTACTAACACCTTACATCTCAAGAAGGGCTCAAGTCGTCAATACGCAAGAGAGCATCAAGCAAGGGTTGATTGATTAGCATGCAAGACAAGTCCTTTCATAGCTGTCTGTCCAGTCCTAGAACTCAAAAGCACATTCCTGGGAAGTGGCCTGAACCAGCCACATCACCATTAGACTTCCACTGTGGGCTTGACACGTAAGCATCCTGGTGTCAAGCAGACAGACCAACCATGTAGCATCCAAGAAGCTACGTACTTTCTTTCTTGAAGCCTCTATAGCAAACAAGATGTGCATGGGGCCAGGATCAAACTCATGACCTCTCACTTAGCCAAATCAACAAAATGGCCAAGGTAACCACTCACCCACATGGCGTACACACAGGTCATATCTCAAATGAGACGGATTATAGTTGGGTCACTCTACATGGGATCCAGGGGTCATACCTCCACAAGGGGCAGGGCATTTCTGATCCGTCCTACAACACTAAACAAGGGGCAAATCATTCAACACAAATATTTTCAACGAGTAGTGGCACGGTGTGGCTACCATACACAATCACAACCAAAATAGGCATATGTCCCTGACCATGACCAAAGCTTTTTACTATGTGTGGTCAACGTTGACAACTCATAACATGGGTAACAAATGGTCAGAGGGTGAAACAATGGTCTGGTAATCCTTGTTATCAACTATAAAATACAAAGATCTTCAATTATTAGTGACAAGCTGTGGCTACCATGCACAATGAACAACCAAAGTAGGCATATGTCATTGACTATGACCAACAAAATCCACTATGTGTGGCCAACGGTGACAACCCATAATAAGAGTCACAAATGGTAAGAGGGGGGAAAATGTTTGAGAATACTAGTTATCAACTAGCAAGGACAAACACATTCAATAAGTAGTCACACACTGTGGCTACCACGCACAATGAACAACTAAATTATGCATATGTCACAGACCATGACCAAAGGACTCTACTGTGATGGGTCAACGCTGACAACCCATAACACGAGTCACAAATGGTCAGAGGAGGAAACAATGGTTTGGGAGTACTAGTTATTAAATAGCAAGTAAAAATATCTTCATGAAGTGGTGGCACGCTATGGCTACCATGTACAATGACCAACCAAATTATGCATATGTCACAGACCATGACCAAAGAACTCCACTGTGTGTGGTCCACGTTGACAACTCATAACACGAGTCACAAATGGTCAGAGGAGGAAACAATGGTTTGGAAATACTAGTTATCAACTAGCAAAGACAAAGACCTTCCATAAGTAGTGGCACGGTATGGCTACCATGCACAATGACCAACCAAAGTAGGCATATGCCACTGATCATGACCAAAGAATTTCACTATGTGTAGTCAATGTTCACAACTCATAATACAGGTCAGAATTGGTCAGTGGGGGGAACAATAGTTTAGGAACACTAGGTATTGAATAGCAAGTACAAATACCTTGAATAAGTAGTGGCATGGTTTGGCTACCATGCACAATGACCAACCAAAGTAGGGATATGTCACTTATCATGACCAAAGAGTTTCACTATATGTGGTCAATATTGACAACTCATAACACGAGTCATAAATGGTCAAAGGGGGATACAATGGTTTAGGAATACTAGTTATCAACTAGAAAGTACAAAGACCTTCAGTAAGTATTGGAACAGTGTGGCTACCATGCACAATGACCGACAAAAGTCGGCATATGTAACTGACTATGACCAAAGAATTTCACTATGATGGGTCTATGTTGACAACCCATAATATGAGTCACTAATGGTCAGAGGGGGAAACAATAGTTTGGGAATACTAGCTATCAACTAGCTAGTACAAAGATCTTCAATACGTAGTGGCATGGTGTGGCTACCATGCATAATGACCAACCAAAGGAGGTATATGTCACTGACCATGACCAAAGACTTCCACTGTGTGTGGTCAGTATTGACAACTCATAACACGAGTCATAAATTTTCAGAGGGGGGGAAATGGTTTTGAAACACTAGATATTGTCTAGCGAGAACAAAATCATTCAATAAGTAGTGGCACGGTGTAGCTACCATACACAATCACCAAACCAAAGTAGGCATATGTCACTGACCATGACCAAAGAATTTCAGTATGTGTGGTCGACATTGACAACTCATAATACAAGTCACAAATGGTCAGAGGAGGAGACAATGATTTAGGAATACTAGTTATGGACTAGCAAGTACAAATACCTTCAGTAAGTTGTGGCACGGTGTGGTTACCAAGCACAATGACCAACCAAAGTAGGCATATGTCACTTATAATGACAAAAGAGTTTCACTATGTGTGGTCAACGGTGACGATTCATAATACGAGTCACAAATGGTCAGAGTGAAAGAAAATGGTTTGGGAATATTTTTTATTGATTAGCGAGTACGAAGACATTTGATAAGTAGTGGCACGGTGTGGCTAACATGAAGAATGACCAACCAAATTAGGCGTATGTCATTGACCATGACCAAAGAAGTTTACTATGTGTGGTCAACATTCACAACTCATAATACGAGTCACAAATGGTCTGAGGGGTAAGGAATAGTTCGAGAATACTAGTTATCGACTAGCAAGTACAAAGAAGTTGAATAACTAGTGGCATGGTGTGGCTACCATGCACAATCACCAACCAAAGTAGGCATATGACACTGACCATGACCAAATAGATTTCACTATGATGGGTCAACGTTCACAACTCATAATACAAGTCACAACTGGCCAGAGGGGGAAGCAATGGTTTGGGAACACTAGGTATTAACGAGAAAGTACAATGATCTTCAATAAGTAGTGGCACGGTGTGGCTACCATGCACGATGACCAACGAAAGTAGGCATATGTCACTAACTATGACCAAAGCGTTCCACTATGTGTGGTCAATGTTGACAACTCGTAATACAAGTAAAAAATATTCAGAGGAAGAAACAATGGTTTGGGAATACAAGTTTTGAACTAGCGAGAACAAAGACCTTCAATACGTTGTGGTATGGCGTGGCTACGATGCTCAATGACAGTCCAAAGAAGGCATATGTCACTGATCATGACCAAAAAAATTCCACTGCGTGTGGTCAATGTTGACAACTCATAACACGAGTAAAAAATGCTCAGAGGAGGAAGAAATGGGTGGGAAACACTAAGTGTCATCTAGCAAGTATAAGGACCTTCAGTACAGAGTGGTATGGTGTGGCTATCATGCACAATGACCAACCAAAGTAGGCATATTTCACTCTCCATGACCAACTAAATTCATTGTGTGCGGTCAACGTTGATAACTTATAATACAAGTAAAAAATGATCGGAGGGGGAGAAATGGTTTGGAAATACTAGTTATTGTCTTGCAAGTACAAAGAGCTTGAATAAGTAGTGGTACGGTATGGCTACCATGCACCATGACCAACCAAAGTAGGCACTTGTCACTTATCATGACCAAAGAGTTTCACTATGAGTGGTCAACGTTGACAACTCATAACACGAGTCACAAATGGTCAGAGTGGAAAATAATGGTTTGCGAATACTTTTTATTGATTAGGAAGTACAAAGACATTCAATAAGTAGTGGCACCGTGTGGCTACAATGCACAATGACCAACCAAAATAGGCATATGTCACCAACTATGACCAAAGAGTTTCACTATGTGTGGTGAACGTTGACAAATCATAAAACGAGTCACAAATGGCCAGAGGGTGAAACAATGGTTTAAGAATACTAGTAATCAACTAGCAAGTACAAAGACCTTCAATAAGTACTGGAACGGTGTGGCTACCATGTACAATGATCAACCAAACTAGGCATACGTCACATATCATGACCAAAGAGTTCCACTATGTGTGGTCAACGTTGACAACTCATAGCGCAAGTCACGAATGGTTAGAGGGGGAAACAATGGGTTGGAAACACTAGGTGTCATCTAGCAAGTATAAAAAACTTTAGTACGTTGTGGCATGATGTGGCTTCCATGCATAATGACCAACCAAAATAGGCATATTTCACTGCCCATGACCAAATAATTTTACTGTGTGTGGCCACGATGACTTTTCCAAGTCGAAGTCGACCCCAAGTCGGAAGTCGAAAGTCGGACGTCGCCATATTGGCAGAATTTGGTCAAAGTCGACTTTGCTTAAGCACCCAAACATGCCAAAAATTGCACCTAATCACTCTCAGCATGTTACTTTGTAGGTGTTCTTGAAGTTACATGTTGGATCACGTACTAAGTACAATACACTTGTTCCCTTGTGTTTCAATGCCTAGACCATTCCACCTTGCAATTTTACACATTTTGCCTCTACATCCTGCTTTTCAAACAATGCAAAAGTCTTGGATGAACCATCAGAAGTGAGTAGAAAGAAGTGAGTGCACATAAGTCATTCTATCTACTTTCCTACAGTCTAAGCATCCATAGCATGCTATGGTTATATTCTCATTCATGGAAATCATTAACAAAGGTGAATGTGGAAAGTGCTTGAATGTAAGGCAATGAAACTGGACAATGAGAAGAATACGATTGCATTGGAACTTTCACAGACCAGTCATATCCTCAGTCTTGCGTGCTTTCTTGCCAGCCTTGGCAGCAGCAACCTTGCTAGCACTGGCCTTGGCAGCCACAGCCTTTGCAGCAGCAGCTGTCTTCAGAGCAGCTGCCCTAGCAGCAGCTGCCTTGGATGAACCAGCCATGACAGATGTGTCAGGCTGCCCAATGGCCCTAGCAGAAGCAGGACGAGCTGTAGATGTTGCTGCTGCTGTTGTAGATGGACTTGACACAGTTGAAGTCCCACCACCTGCACCAGCAGCTGCTATACTTCCAGTGTCGCCCCCAGGAGTTGCTACAGCTTGCTCCAACTCCAAAGCAGCCTCCACATCCTTCCGCTTCCGCACACCAAGCTGTAGAATCCTTCCAACTTCCTTCTCAGCTGTCAGCTCCTCCTCCTCAACCTCCTCTACTTCCTCTGTCACTTCACTATCATTGTCATCCCCCTCCATTTCCTCCTCAACATCATTGTCAGAATCCTCCTCTACCTCTGATGCCGCCACTCCTGCACCAGCAGCTTCAGCACCCTCGCCACTAGCACCAGCAGCTCCTGCTCCAGCTTCAGCACCCTCACCACTAGCACCAATTTCTTCCAACCACACCTCATCATCATCACCGGCATCGGCAATGAGGGGGTCCCACACCCAGTCTGCTCCATCTTCGTCATCTGCATCTTCAATCTCTCCATTTGCTTCACTCCCACTCTCAGCTTCTTCGTCCTCTGTTGCTTTCAAGATGTCGGCAGAAAGGGTGCGTGTCTTCTTCTTGCCGTACAGTTTGTTGAGGCGGACGTTGACCCGCACCAGCAGCTCCAGTGTGCTGACCTTCAGCCTGTTCCATCGTGCTGTCTGCACCAGCTCGTGCTTTGAGAACATGCGTTCGTTGTCCGAGGAACTGCATGGTTGTGCGAGAAATCTCATGGAGAATGCACGGAGAACAGGGAGACTTGTCATGAACCTGGCATGCCAGCGGAAAGCTGGTATGTCGCCAGCCACCACCTGCTGCACTGTTGCCTTTGCCTTCTCTACGTCTTTGGTACGAGAGGGTTCATTGTTGCACGTCACCCGTGCGTTCTCAAACCCCTCTAGCTCTCTATCAAGAGCCTCAACGTCCTTCTCAGGCACGAGGGCCATAACCACCACGTTCCCATGCCTCAACCATCTTCTCGCCACCGTCAAATTTGTGCTCAAAGTGCATCGGATGCACACGACGTGCAGCAACAAAAATAGGACAGTTCATCTGGTTATCCCACCGCCAGCTCAGCCGCTCGGATGCAAACTTGACCCAGGCTGGGTTGCACGGTGCACGCTTGCGTCCACGTGCAAGCCCAAGCTTACGCACAGCCTCTGTTGTATCCAGCAGGATCTCGTAGACACTTCCTGCAGTGCCACCAGCAGCATCAGCCTTGCGCAATGCAAGCACAAACGGCATCATGAGTTTCATCAGCGCCTTCACCTGGAGCCAGAACACACCCATCCTGATAATGCGGCGCACTTCCTTCTTCTTTGCTTTCCAGCCAGCGTCTCTGCCATCTCCCATCTGCTTCCATTTTTCACTTGCCACCAGCTTCTGCAAAACATCCATCATATCCAAGAGGCAGGTCAGAATCCTGTGGACAGATGCAAAACGTGTGGCAGCAGCTGGAAGGAGCACCCTGCCCCCGGACTCTGACTTCAGCCAGGACCTCAGGAGGTCCTTGTTCCTGTCCCCATTCTGTCTTCCCCAAGTCGTTCAGGCACAGTTCAAGAGTGTGACAGACACAGTGAGTGAAAAAGACTGCAGGGTACTTCTCTCGCAAAGCCTCATATGCCTTCTTGTTGGTGCTTGCGTTGTCTGTGATCACCAGGATTACCTTCTCCGGTCCCACCTCAGTGATGGCCTGGTCAATGACGCAAGCCACATGGTTAGCGTCAGGGGCCAAGCCACTCGCGTCATGGCTGAAGAGATGAGCAACCTCCTCGACGTTGGAGGCCATGGCCGAGTAGATGGGGCGGATCTGGATGTCGCTCCACTCGTCCACCCCGAGGGAGACGCCTAAGATGTCCCAGCTGCTCCGCAGTGGCGTCTCCATCTCAGCAAGCTCCCTATCCAGCGCAGGGAGAATCACATCCTTCACTCTGTCCTTGCTTGGCAACCTGAAATTCCTCGTTGTCTTCCGCGAATCCTCCACAAGCTCCAGCACGCAAGAGTCCCGACAGAAGGAGATGGGTAAGGCGTTCTTGGCCATGATTTCGACGATCGTTTTCTGGCACTGCGAGTTGGCAGCGTTTGCGAGATGCTCCGACATCAAGCTCTGCCTGCCTGAGCTGAGAGAGGCTGCCAAGGCCGGAGTGCCGGTGAAGATAGGGCTGAAAGAAGGGACGTTGCACGACTGTGAAGTGGCCAGCTGCTGCTGCTGCTGCTGCTGTTGCTGCTGCTGCTGCTGCTCACCAGGCGTCTGCTGCACACCAACTGCTTCCCGTGCCTGCTCACGCTGCCGTGACTGGTGGAGGTCCAACCAGTTCACTGGGCTGTCCCACGTATCCCATGCTGAGCCCTCCCCCTTGAAAAACACCTCGTCCGCGGGATTGAAGCCGTCTGGAAGCGGGAGAGGGAGCAACCCTAGCATCGCATGTGCTGCTGCTGGGGCATAGTTACACTTCTTGACGTTTCCCACGGGTGCGCCATAGTGACCACGCATGCGGTCACTGCCACCGGAGTAGGTGGTGCCACATGCACCACAGAAGAAGCCAGGATAGACTGCTTCTGTGGGCACTCGCTTGAAGAACTTGCTGAGGGCACACACGAGAAAATCCCCTTTGAGGACAAGGAGCCTGCCAGAGGAGGTGCCCTGGCTGGCTGAAGATGTCATCCGAGATCCACCAGCCATGGTGGTGCTGGTGGATCTCACCAAGGCCTAGGTCTGACGGGCTAGAGCTCCATGGTGGTGCTGCAAGGTGCAGCTAAGGCCCCTGGCCAGAGGGTCTTAGTTCAGAACGTCGGGAAGAGCAAGGCAATGGACAACCGTTTGCCCTACTAAACGAGGCACAAGGGCCAGGGGGTACGGGGGGGGGGGGGGACAACCATCTATCCATCCATTCATTCCTCCACAATCTGCGGCCCAGATTGTGCGTCTCATGCACTGCTGTTCATTGCATATAGTCTAGTGATGTGGATGCCACCTAGGCTAACTATGTGGAAGTGCCAGATATTAACCCTATTATCATTGGCTGTAAACGAGCATGCATTATCGTGGAGAGGAGCCATCATGCCAATCATATGTGCCTTATGTGTGGACGGCACATGTGACGGTGCCGCAAAGAGCCCAAAATGCATCTTGTACGAGATGCTCACGAGATTGCTCCGAAAGTCGGCCTTTCAGGGTTCGACCTGACCCCCTTTTTTTTCGTTGGTCGTCAACGTGGAAACAGGCATGTCCACCATAGTGTACACCATTTGAACCCTATTTCAAAAATATGGGGGTCAAATAGAGTCGACGTCCAAGTCGACGTTGATCGACTTGGCGACTCCACCTTGACCCCCAAAAGTCGGAAGTCGAAGTCTTCATGGGTGTGTGGTCAACATTGACAACTCATAATACAAGCCACAAATGGTCCGAGGAGAAACTAATTGTTTGGGAATACTAGTTATTAACTAGTAAGTACAAAGACCTTCAATAATTAGTGGCACGGAGTGTATGCAAGGCATACTGACCAACCAAAGAAGGCATGTGTCACTGACCATGACCAAAGTGTTTCACTATGTGTGGTCAATGTTGACAACTCATAATGCGAGTCAAAATTGGTCAGAGGGGGAAACAATGGTTTGGGGATACTAGTTATCAACTAGCAAGAACAAAGACCTTCAATAAGTAATGAAACGGTATGGCTACCATGCATAGTGACCAACCAAAGTAAGCATATGTCACAGACTATGACCAAAGAATTCACTATGTGTGGTCAACGTCCACAACTCATAATACAATTCACAAATGGTCAGAGGGGGAAACAATGATTCGGGAATACTAGGTATTGTCTAGCAAGTACAAAAACCTTCAATAAGTAGTGGCACGGTGTGACTACCATGCACAACTACCAACCAAAGTAGGCATATGTCACGGACCATGACCAAATAATTTCACTATGTGTGGTCATTGTTGATAACTCATAATTCAAGTAACAAATCGTCAAAAGGGGAAACAATGGTTTGGAAATACTAGTTATCGTCTAGCAAGTAAAAAGACCTTCAACAAGTAGTGGCACGGTGTGGCTACCATGCACAATGACCAACCAAAGTAGGCAGATGTCACTGATCATGGCCAAGAGAATTTCACTATGTGTGGTCAACGTTGACAACTCATAACACGAGTCATAAATGGTCAGAGGGGAAATAATGGTTTGGGGACACTAGTTATTAACTAGCAAGTAAAAAGACCTTCAATAAGTAGTGACACGCTGTGGCTACCATGCACAATGACCAGCCAACGTAGGCATATGTCACTGACCATGACCAAAGAATTTCACTACGTGTGGCAAACGTTGACAATCCATAATGTGAGTGACAAATGATAAGAAGAGGAAACAATGGTTTGGGAATACTAGTTATCAACTAGCAAGTATAAAGACCTTCAGTACGTAGTGGCACGGTGTGGCTACCATGCACAACGACCAACCAAAGTAGGCATATGTCACTGACCATGACCAAAGAATTCCACTGTGTGATCAACGTTGACAACTCACAACACAAGTCACAACTGGTCAGAGGGTGAAACACTGGTTTGGGATCACCACGTATCATCTAGCAAGTACAAAGACATTAAATACGTAGTGGCACTGCGTGGCTACCATGCACAATGACCAACCAAAGTATGCATATGTCACTGACTATGAGCAAAGAGTTTTACTATGTGTCGCCAACGTTGAAAACTCATAATACAAGTAACAAATGGTCAGAGGGGGAAAACATGGTTTGGGAATACTAGTTATCAACTAGCAAGTGCAAATAATTTCAAAGTGGCGCGGTGTGGCTACCATGCACAATGATCAACCAAAGTATGCATATGTCACTGACCATGACCAACAAATTTCACTATGTGTGGCCAACATTGACAGCTCATAATACGAGTCAAAAATGGTTAGAGCGGGTAACAATTATTTGGGAACACTACTTATGAACTAGAAAGTACAAATACCTTCAATAAGTAGTGGCACGGTGTGGCTACCATGCACAATGGAGAACAAAAGTAGGCATATGTTACTATCTACGACCAAAGAATTTCACTATGTGTGGCCAACGTTGACAACTCATAAAACGAGTCACAAATGGTCAGAGGGACAAAGAAAGGTTTGGGAACACTAGTTATCAACTAGAAAGTACAAAGATCTTGAATAAGTAGTGGTACGGTGTGGCTACCATGCACAATGACCAACGAAAGTAGGCATATGTCAGTAACCATCACCAAAGAATTTAACTGTGTGGTCAACATTGACAACTCAGAATACAAGTCACAAATAATCAGAGGGGGAAAAAATGGTTTGGGAATACTACTTCTTGACTAGTAAGTAAAATGACCTTCAATAATTAGTGGCACAGTTTGGCTACCATGCACAATGACCAACCAAAGAAGGCATGTGTCACTGACCACGACCAAAGAGTTTCACGATGTGTCGTCAATGTTGACAACTCATAACACAAGAGGGGGAAACAATGGTTTGGGGAAACTAGTTATCAACTAGCAAGTACAAAGACCTTCAAGAAGTAGTGATTCGGTGAGGTTACCATGCACAATGACCAACCAATGTATGTATATTTCACTGAATATTTCCAAAGAATTTCACTGTGTGTACTCAATGTTCAAAACTCATAATGCAAGTCAAAAATGGTCAGAGAGGGACACAATGATTTGGGAAAACTAGGTACTGTCTAGCAAGTACAAATACCTTCAATAAGTAATGGCACAGTGTGGCTCCCATGCACAATGACCAACCAAATTAGGCGTCTGTCAATGACTATGACCAATAGCATTTCACTGTGTGTGGTCATCGTTGAAAACTCATAATACTAGTGACAAATGGTCAGAGGGAGAAACAATGGTTTGGGAATAATACTGATCGTCAAGCAAGTACAAAGATCTTCAGCAAGTAGTGGCACGGTGTGGCTACAACGCACAATGAACAACCAATGTATGCATTTGTCACTGATCATGACCAAAGAATTCACTATGTGTGGTCAACGTTGACAACTCATAACACGAATCACAAATGGTCAAAGGGGGGGTTTCAATGATTTGGAAATACTAGGTATGAACTAGCAAGTACACAGACCTTCAATAAGTAGTGGCACGGTGTGGTTACCATGCACAATGACCAACCAAAGTACGCATATGAGACTGACTATGACCAAAGAATTTCACAGTGTGTGGCCAACGCTGACAACTCATAATACGAGTGACAAATTTTCAGAGGGGGAAACAATGGTTTGGCAATGCTAGTTATTGTTTAGCAAGTACAAAGACCTTCAATAAGTAATGGCACGGTATGTCTACCATGCACAATGACCAACCAAAGTAGACATATGCCACTGACCATGATGAAAGAATTTTACTATGGGTGGTCAATGTTGACAACCCATATTACGAGTCACAAATGGTCAGAGGGGGAAACAATGGTTTAGAAATACTAGTTATCGAATAGCAAGTACAAAGACCTTAGATAAGTAGTGGCACGGAATGGCTACCATGCACAATGAGCAACCGAATTAGGCATATGTCACTGACCACGACCCAATAATTCCACTATGTGTGGTCAACGTTGACAACCCATAACACGAGTAAAAAATGGTCACAGGGGGAAACAATGGTTTGGGAAAATTACTTATCAACTATCAAGTACAAAGACCTTCAACAAGTAGTGGCACAGTGTGGATTTCATGCACAACGATGAACCAAAGTAGGCATATGTCACTGACCATGACCAAAAGAATTTCACAGTGTGGTCAACGTTGACAACTCATAACACAAGTCAGAAATGGTCAGAGGGGAAAACAATGGTTAAGGAATACTAGTTATCGACTAGCAAGTACACAGATCATCAATAAGTTGTGGCACGCTGTGGATACCATGCACAATGACCAGCCAAAACAGGAATATGTCACTGACCATGACCAAAGAGTTACACTATGTGTGGTCAACGTTGATAACGTATAACACGAGTCACAAATGGTCCAAGGGGGAAACAATGGTTTGGGAATACTAGTTATGAATTAGCAAGTACATAGATTTTCAATAAGTAGTGGCACGCTGTGGCTACCATGCACAATGATCAACCAAAGTAGGCATATGTCACTGACCATGACCAAAGAATTCCATTGTGTGTGGTCAATGTTGAAAACTAATAATACGAGTCACAAATGGTCAAAGGGAGAAACAATGATTTGGAAACACTAGTTATCAACTAGCAAGTACAAAGAACTTCGATAAGTAGTGGCACGGTGTGGCTACCATGCACAATGACCAACCAAAGGAGGCATATGTCACTTATCATGACCAAAGAGTTTCACTATATGTATTGAATGTTGAAAACTCAGAACACGAGTCACAAATCGTCAAAGGGGGAAGCAAAGGTTTGGAAATACTAGGTATTTTCTAGCAAGTACAAAGACCTTCAGTAAGTAGTGGCACGGTGTGACTACCATGCACAATGACCAAACAAATTAGGCATATATCACTGACCATGACAAAAGAATTTCACTATGATAGGTGAATGTTCACAACTCATAATACGAGTCACAAATGGACAGAGGTGGAAACAATGGTTTGGGAATACTATTTATCAACTAGCAAGTACAAAGAACTTCAATAAGTAGTGGCACGATGTGGCTACCATGCACAATGACCAATGAAAGTAGGTATATGTCACTTATCATGACCAAAGAGCTTCACTATGTATGGTCAATGTTGACAACTCATAACACGCGCCATAAACGGTTAGAGGGGGAAAAAATAGTTTGGAAACACTAGGTATCGTCTAGCGAGTACAAAGACCTTCAATGAGAAGTGGCACGCTGTGGCTACCATGCACAATGAACAAGCAAATTAGGCGTATGTCACTGACCATGACCCAATAAATTCACGGTGTGTGGTCAACGTTGACAACTCAGAACACAAGTAAAAAATGGTTAGAGGGGAAAAAGATTATTTAGGAATACTAGTTATTGACTAGTAAGTAAAAATATCTTCAATAAGTAGTGGCAAGCTGTAGCTATCATGCATTATGACCAACCAAAATAGGCATATGTCACTGACCATGACCAAAGAATTCCACTATGTGTGGTCAACATTGACAACTCATAACACGAGTCACAAATGGTCAGAGGGGGAACAATGGTTTGGAAATACTAGTTATCAACCGGCGAGTACAAAGATCTTCAATAAGTAGTGGCATGTAGTAGCTACCATGCACAATGATCAACCAAAGTAGGAATATGTCATTGACCATGACCAAATAATTCCACTATGTCTGGCTAACGTTGACAATCCATAGTACGAGTCACAAATGGTCAGAGGGGGGAACAATGGTTTGGGAATACTAGTTTTCAGCTAGCAAGTTCAAAGATCTTCAATAACTATTGGCACGGTGTGGCTACCATTCACAATGACCAACCAAAGTAGGCATATGTCACTGACCATGACCAAAGAATTTCACAATGATGGGTCAACGTTCACAAGTCATTTCATGAATCACAAATGGTCAGAGGGGGAAGCAATGGTTTGGGAATACTAGTTATGGACTAGTAAGTACAAAGACCTTCAGTAAGTAGTGGCACAGTGTGGCTACCATAAAAAATGACCAACCAAATTAGGCATATGTCACTGACCATGACAAAAGAATTTCACTATGTGTGGTCAGCATTGACAACTCATAATACGAGTCACAAATGGTCAGCGTGGTAAGTAATGGTTTGGGAATACTAGTTATCAACTCACAAGCACAAAGACCTTTGATAGGTAGTGGCACGCTTCGGCTACCATGCACAATGACCAACCAAAGTAGGCATATGTCACTGACCA
Source organism: Penium margaritaceum (assembly GCA_023375785.1). Taxonomy (NCBI): domain Eukaryota; kingdom Viridiplantae; phylum Streptophyta; class Zygnematophyceae; order Desmidiales; family Peniaceae; genus Penium; species Penium margaritaceum. Next base: position 249,997 of record SZWC01000851.1, read on the forward strand.
TGACCAAAGAATTTCACTTTATGTGGTCGACATTGACAACTCAAAATACAGGTCACAAATGGCCAGAGGGGAACAATGGTTTGGAAATACTAGTTATCAACTTGCAAGTACAAAGAACTTCAATAAGTAGTGGGACGGTGTGGCTGCCATGTACAATGACCAACCAAAGTAAGCATATGTCACTGGCCATAACCAAAGAATTTAACTATAATGGGTAAACGTTGACAATCCATAATGCGAGTCAAAAATGGTCAGAGGGGGAAACAATGATTTGGGAATCCTAGTTATCAACTAGCAAGTACCAAGACCTTCAGTATGTAGTGGCACAGTGTGGCTACCATGCACAATGACCAAGCAAAGAATGCATATATCACAGATCATGACCAAAGAGTTTCACTTTGTGTGGTCAATGTTGACAACTCGAGTCACATATGGTCAGAGGGGGAGAGAATGGTTTGGAAACACTATGTATTGTCCAGCAAGTACAAAGACCTTCGGTAAGTAGTGGCAGGCTGTGGCTACCATGCACAATGGCCATCCAAATTAGGCATATGACACTGACCATGACCAAAGAATTTCACTATGTGTGGTCAACGTTGAAAACTCATAACACGAGTCACAAATGGTCAGAGGGGGAAACAATGATTTAGAATAATAGTTATCAACTGGCAAGTTCAGGGACCTTCAGTACGTAGTGGCACGGTGTGGCTACCATGCACAATGACAAACCAAAGTATGCATATGTCACTGATCATGACCAAAGAATTTCACTATGTGTGGTCAATGTTGAGAACTCATAAGCCGAGTCACAAATGATCAGAGGGGGAAACAATACTTTGGAAATAATAGGTATCATCTAGCAAGTACAAAGAACTTCAATATATAGTGGCACGCTGTGGCTACCATGCACAATGACAAACCAAAGTAGGCATATGTCACTGACCATGACCAACGAATTTTACTTTATGTGGTCAACGTTGACAACTCATATTACGAGTCACAAATGATCTGAGGAGGAAACAATGGTTTGAGAATACTAACTATCAACTAGAAAGTACAAAGACCTTCATTAAGTAGTGGTACTGTGTGGCTACAATGCACAATGACCAACCAAAGTAGGCATATGACACTGACCATGAGCAAAGAATTTCACTATGATGGGTCAACATTGACAATCCATAACATGAGTCACAAATGGTCAAAGGGGGAAACAGTGATTTAGGAATACTAGTCGTCAACTGGAAAGTACCAAGACGTTCAGTATGTAGTGCCACGGTGTGGCTACCATGCCCAATGACCAACCAAAGTATGCATATATCACAGATCATGACCAAAGATTTTCACTATGTGTGGTCAATTTTGACAACTCATAACACGAGTCAAAAATGGTCAGAGGGGGGACAATGGTTTGGAAACACTAGGTATCGCCTAGCAAGTACAAAGACCTTCAGTAAGTAGTGGCACGGTGTGCCTACCATGCACAATGACCAACCAGAGTACGCATATGTCACTGACCATGACCAAACAATTTCACTATGGGTGGTCAACATTGAAAACTCATAAAATGCGTTACAAATGGTCAGAGGAGGAAAAAATGGTTTGAGAATGCTAGTTATCATTTAGCAAGTACAAAGACCTTCAATAGTAGTGGTACGGTATGGCTACCATGCACAATGACCAACCAAACTAGGCAGATGTAACTTGTCATGAAAAAGAATTTCACTATATGCGGTCAATGTTAACAACTCATAACATGAGTCACAAATGGTCAAAGGGTGAAACAATGGTTTAGGAATACTAGTTTTCAACTATCAAGTACAAAGCCCTTCAACAAGTAGTGGCAGGGTGTGGCTACCATGCACAATGACCAACAAAAGTAGGCATGTCACTGATCATGACCAAAGAATTCCACTATGTGTGGTCAATGTTTACAACTCATAATACAAGTCACAAATGGTCAGAGGGGGAAACAATGATTTGGGAACACTAGGTATTGACTAGCAAGTACAAATATCTTCAATATGTAGTAGAACGTTGTGGCTACCATGGAAAATGACCAACCAAAGTAGGCATATGTCACAGAGCATGACCAAAGAATTCCACTGTGATTGGTCAACGTTGACAACTCATAACACGAGCCACAAATGGTCAGAGGGGTAAACAATGATTTCGGAATCCTAGTTATCAACTAGCAAGTACCAAGACCTTCAGTACGTAGTGCCACGGTGTGGCTACCATGCACAATGACCAACCAAAGTATGCATATATCACAGGTCATGACAAAAGAGTTTCACCATGTGTGGTCAATGCTGACAACTCATAACACCAGTCACAAATGGTCAGAGGGGGAGATAATGGCTTTGAAAAACTAGGTATTTTCTAGCAAGTACAAAGACATTTAGTAAGTAGTGGCAGGGTGTGGCTACCATGCACAATGAACAACGAGAGTACGCATATGTCACTGACCATGACCAGAGAATTTCACTATGGGTGGTGAACATTGACAACTCATAATACACGTTACAAATGGTCAGAGTAGGAAAAAATGGTTTGGGAATACTAGTTATCAACTAGCAAGTACAAAGAACTTCAATACGTAGTTGCATAGTGTGGCTACCATGCACAATGACCAACCAAAGGAGGCATATGTCACTTATCATGAGCAAAAAGTTTCACTGTGTATATTCAATGTTTACAACTCATAACACAAGTTATAACTGTAAAGAGGGGGAAACAATGGTTTGGAAATACTAGTTATCGACTACCAAGTACAAAGATCTTCAATAAGTCGTGGTACGCTCTGGCTACTATGCACAATGGCCAACCAAATTAGATGTATGACCTTGATCATGACCAGAGAATTATGCTTTGTGTGGTCAACGTTGACAACTCATAACACGAGTCACAAATGGTCATAGGTGGAAACAATGGCTTGGAATTACTAGTTATCAACTAGCAAGTACAAAACCTTCAATAAGTAGTGACAAGGTATGGCTACCATGCACAATGACCAACCAAAGCAGGCATATGTTTTTTGTCATGACAAAGAATTTCACTATGTTTGGATAATGTTGACAACTCATAGCGCGAGTCACAAATGGTCAAAGGGGAAACAATGGTTTTGGAATACTAGTTATCAAATAGCAAGTACAAAGACATTCAATAAGTAGTGGTATGGTGTGGCTACCATGCACAATGACTAACCAAAGTATCCATATGTCACTAACCATGACCAGAGAATTTCACTTGATGTGGTCAACATTGACAACTCATAATACGGGTCACAAATGGTCAGAGGGGGAAACAATAGATTGGGAATACTAATTATCAACTAGCAAGAACAAAGACATTCAATACATAGTGGCACGGTGTGGCTACCATGCACAATGAACAACCAAAATAGGCATATGTTACCGACCATGACCAAAGAATTTCACTATGATGGGTCAACGTTGACATCCCATGACACGAGTCACAAATGGTCAGAGGGGGAAATAATGGTTTGGGAATACTACTTATCAACTAGCAAGAACAAAGACATTCAGTAGGTAGTGGCACGCTATGGCTACCATGTACAATGACCAACCAAAGTATGCATATGTGTGGTCCATGGTCCATGTGTGGTCCATATGCATGACCATGGAATTCCACTATGTGTGGTCAATGTTGACAACTCAGAACACGAGTCACAAATGTTCTGTGGGGGAAAAATGGTTTGGAAATACTAGGTATCGTCTAGCAAGAACAAAGAACTTTGATAGGTAGTGGAAAGGTGTGGCTACCATGCACAATGACGAACCAAAATAGGCATATGTCACTGATCATAACCGAAAGATTCCACTTTGTGTGGTCAACTTTGACAACTCAGGACAGAAGACACAAATGGTCGGAGGGGGAAACATTGGTGTGGGAACACTAGGTATTGACTAGAAAGTACAAATAAATTCAATAAGTACTTGCACGGTGTGGCTATCATGCACATAGACCAACCAAAGTATCCATATGTCACTGACTATGACCAAAGAATCCCACTATATGTGGTCAATGTTGGCAAATCAAAACACGAGTTTAAAATGGTCAGAGGAGGAAACAATTTTTTGGAAACACTAGGTATCAACTATAAAATACAAAGACTTTCAATAGTTAGTGGCACGGTGTGGCTACCATGTACAATGGCCAACAAGATTAGGCATATGTCACTTATCATGACAAAGAGTTTCACTATGTGTGGTAAATGTTGACAACTCATAGCGCGAGTCACAAATAGTCAAAGGGGGAAGCAATGGTTTAGGAATACTAGTTATTAAGTAGCAAGTACAAAGACCTTCAATAAGTAGTGGCATTGCGTGGCTACCATGCACAATGACCAACCAAAGTAGGGATATGCCACTGATCTTGTCCAAAGAATTTCACCATGTGTGGTCAATTTTGACAACTCATAAGACAAGTCACAAATTTTCGAAGAGGGAAACAATGATTCGGGAACACTAGGCATCAACTAGCAAGTACAAAGACCTTCAATAAGTAGTGGCACGATATGGCTACCATGCACAATGACTAACCAAAGTACGCATTACGTCACTGACCATGACCAAAGAATTCCACTATGATGGGTCAACGTTGAAAACCCATTACACGAGTCACAAATGGTCAGAGGGGGAAAAAATGGTTTGGGAATACAAGTTATCAACTAGCAAGTACAAAGATCTTCATTAAGTAGTGGCACGCTGTGGCTGCCATGTACAATGACCAACCAAATTATGCAGATGTCACAGGCCATGACCAAAGAACTCTACTGTGTGTGTTCAATGTTGACAACTAGCACGAGTCACAAATGGTCAGAGGAGGAAACAATGGTTTGGAAACAATAGTTATCAACTAGCAAAGACAAAGGCCTTCCATAAGTATTGGCATGGTGTTGCTACCATGAACAATGACCAACCAAAGTAGGCATAGGTCACTGACCATGACCAAAGAATTTCACTATGTGTGGTCAATATTCACAACTCATAATACAAGTTAGAAATGGTCAGAGGGGAAAACAATGGTTTGGGAACACTAGGTATTGAGTAGCAAGTACAAAGATCTTCGATAAGTACTGGCACGGTGTGGCTACCATGCACAATGACCAACCAAAGTAGGGATATGTCATTTATCATGACCAAAGAGTTTCACTATGTGAGGTCAATGTTGACAACTCATAAAACAAGTCACAAATGGTCAGAGGGGGAAACAATGGTTCAGGAATACTAGTTATCAACTAGCACGTACGAAGACCTTCAATAAGTACTGGCACGGTGTGGCTACCATGCACAATGACCAACCAAAGCAGGAATATGTCACTGACTATGACCAAAGAATTTCACTATGATGGGTCAATGTTGACCACCCATAATATGAGTCACTAATCTTCAGAGGGGGAAACAATGGTTTGGGAAAACTAGCTATCAACTAGATAGTACAAATATCTTCAATACGTAGTGGCACGGTCTGGCTACCATGCTCAATGACCAACCAAAGGAGGCATATGTCACTGACCGTGACTAAAGACTTCCACTGTGTGTGGTCAACGTTCACAACTCATACCACAAGTCACAAATAGTCAGAGGGGGAAACAATGGTTTGGAAACACTAGGTATCGTCTAGAAAGTACAAAAACCTTCAATATGTAGTGGCAGCTACCATGCACAATCACCAACCAAAGTAGGCATATGTCACTGACCATGACCGAAGAATTTCACTATGTGTGGTCCACGTTGACAACTCATAATACAAGTCACAAATGGTCAGAGGGGGAAAGAATGATTTAGGAATATTAGTTATGTTCTAGCAAGTACAAATACCTTCAATAATTAGTGGCAAGGTTCCGCTACCATGCACAATGACCAACCAAATTAGGCGTATGTCACTGACCATGACCAAAGAATTTCACAGTGTGTGGTCAACGTTGACAACTTATAACACGAGTCACAAATGGTCAGAGGGAGAAAAAATAGTGTGGAAACACTAGGTATCGTCTAGCAAGTATAAATTCCTTCAAAACGTAGTGGCACGGTGTGGCTACCATGCACAATGACTAACCAAAGGCTTATGTCACTTATCATGACCAGAGAGTTTCACTATGTGTGGTCAATGTTGACAACTCATACTACGAGTCACAAATGGTTAGAGGGGGGAAAATTGTTTGGGGATACTTTTTATCAACTAGCAAGTACAAAGACCTTTAGTAAATAGTGGCACGGTGTGGCTACCATGCATAATGACCAACCAAATTAGGCGTATGTCACTGACCATGACAAAAGAACTTCACTATGCGTCGTCAACGTTTGCAACTCATAATACGAGTTACAAATGGTCAAAGGGGTACCGAATGGTTCGGGAATACTAGTTATTAACTAGCAAGTACAAAGACCTTTAATAACTAGTGGCACGGTTTGGCTACCATGCACAATGACCAACCAAAGTATGCCTATGTCACTGACTATGACGAAAGAATTCCACTGTGTGTGGTCAACTTATAATACGAGTCACAAATGGTCAGAGGAGGAAACGATGGTTTGGAAACACTAGTTATTGACTAGCAAGTACAATGACCTTAAAAAAGTACTGGCATGGAGTGGCTACCACGCACAATGACCAACCAAAGTAGGCATATGTCACTAACCGTGACCAAAGAATTTCGCTGTGGGTGGTTAATGTATACAACCCATAATACGAGTCACAAATGGTAAGAGGGGGAAACAATCGTTCCGGCATATACTTTATCAAATAGAAAGTACAAAGAACTTCAATAAGTAGTGGCACTGCGTGGCTACCATGCACAATGACCAACCAAAGTAGGAATATGTCACTGAACATAACCAAAAGAATTTCACTATATGTGGTCAACGTTGACAACTCAGAACACGAGTCACAAATGGACATAGGGGGAAACAATGGTTTGGGAATACTTATAATCAAATTGCAAGTACAAAAACCCTCAGTACATATTGGCACAGTGTGGCTACGATGCACATGACCAACCAAAGTTGGCATATGTCACTGATCATGACCAAAGAAATTCTACTGTGTGTTGTCAACGTTGACAACTAATAACACGAGTCACAAATGCTCAGAGGGGGAAACAATGGTGTATAAATACTAGTTATCTACTAGCAAGAACAAAAATCTTCAATAAACAGTGGCACGGTGTGGCTACCATGCACAATGACCAACCAAAATAGGCATATGTCACTGACCATGACCAAAGAATTTCACTATGTGTGGTCAACATTGACAACTCATAATAAAAGTCACAAATGGTCATAGGGGGAAACAGTGGTTTAGGAATACTAGGTATCGTCTGGCATGTACAAAGACCTTCAATGCATAGTGGCACAGTGTGACTACCATGCACAATGACCAACCAAAGTGGGCCTATGTCACTGACTATGACCAAAGAATTTCACTATGTGTGGTCAATTTTGACAACTCATAACACGAGTCAAAAATCGTCAGAGGAGGTAAAAATGGTTTGGGAACACTCGGTATTAACTAGCAAGTACAAAGACCTTCAATAAGTAGTGGCACAATGTGGCTACCATGCACAATGACCAACCAAAGGAGGCATATGTCACTGACCATAACCAAAAGAATTTCACTATGTGTGGGACACCATTGACAACTCATAATACAAGACACAAATGGTCAGAGGGGGGAAACAATGGTTTGGGAATACTAGGTATCAACTAGAAAGTACAAAGATCTTCAATGAGTAGTGGCACAGTGTGGCTACCATGCACAATGACCAACCAAAGAAGGCATATGTCACTGACCATGACCAAAGAATTCCACTATGTGTGGTCGACGTTGACAACTCATAACACGAGTCACAATGGTCATAGGGGGATACAATGGTTCGGAAACACTTGTTATCAACTAGCAAGTACAAATATCTTCAATGAGTAGTGGCACGGTGTTGCTACCATGAAAAATGACCAACCAAAGGAGGCGTACATCACTTATCATGATCAAAGAGGTTCACTGTGTGGTCAATGTTGACGACTCATAACACGAGTCACACATGGTCAGAGGGGGAAACAATGGTTCGGGAATACTATTTGTTGACTAGTAAGTACAAAGATATTCAATTGGTAGTGGAAAGCTGTGGCTACCATGCACAGTTTCCAACCAAAGTAAGCACATGTCACTGAACATGACCAATGAATTTCACTACGATGGATCAACGTTCACAACTCATAATACAAGTCACAAATGGTCAGAGGGGGAAACAATGATTTGGGAAAACTAGTTATGAACTAGAAAATACAAAGATATTCAATAAGTAGTGGCATGGTGTGTCTACCATGCACAATGACCAATGACAGTATGCATATGTCACTGAACATGACCCAAAGAATTTAATTATGTGTGGCCAACGTTGAAAACTCATAATACGAGTCACAAATGGTCAGAGGGAAAAACAATGGTGTGGAAATACTAGTTTCCAACTAGCAGGAACAAAGACTTTGAATAAGTAAGGGCACGGTGTGGCTACAATGCACAATGACCAACCAAAGTAGGCATATGTCAATTATCATACCCATAGAGTTTCACTATGTGTGGTCGATGTTGACAACTCAACACACGAGTCATAAATGGTCAGAGGGGGAAACAATGGTTTGGGAATGCTAGTTATTGACTAGCAAGTACAAAGATCTTCAATAAGTATTAGCACTTTGTGGCTACCATGCACAATGACCAACCAAAGTCTGCATATGTCACTGACTATGACCAAAGATTTTCACTGTCTGTGGTCAACATTGACAACTCATAACACGAGTCACAAATGGTCAGAGGGGTAAAAAATGGTTTGGAAATACTAGTTCTTGACAAGAAATTACAATGATCTTTAATAAGTAGTGGCACGGACTGGCTGCCATGCACAATGACCAATCAAAGTATGCATATGTCTCTGACCATGACCAAATCATTTTTTATGTGTGGACAAAGTTGACAACTCATAACACGAGTCACAAATGGTCAGAGGAGGAACCGATGGTTTGGTAATACTAGTTACGGACTAGCAAGTATAAAGATCTTCAATACATAGTGGCACGGTGTGGCTACCATGCACAATGACCAATCGGAATAGGAATATGTCACCGAGCATGACCTAAGAATTTCACTATGATGGGTCAACATGCACAACTCATAATGCAAGTCACAAATGGTCAGAGGGGGAAACAATGGTTTGGGAATACTAATTATCAATTAACAATACAAAGCCCTTAAGTAAGTAGTGGCACGGTGTGGCTACCATGCATAATGACCAACCAAAGTAGGCATATGTCACTGACCATGACCGAAGAATTCCACTATGTGTGGTCAACGTTGACAATCCATAATATGTGTCACAAATGGTCAGAGGAGGAAACATAGGCATGGGAATTCTAGATATTGACTAGAAAGTAGACACACCTTCAATAAGTAGTGGCACGGTGTGGCAACCATGCACAATGAGCAATGAAAGTATGCATGTCACTGACCATGACCAAAGAGTTCCACAATGTGTGGTCAACAATGGCAATCCACAATACTAGTCACAAATAGTCAGAGGGAGAAACAATGGATTGGGAATACTAATTATCGACTTACAAGTACAAATACTTACAATCAGTAGTGGCAGGGCGTGGGTACCATGCACAATGACCAACCAAAGTAGGCATCTGACACTGACCATGACCAAAGAAATTAACTATGATGGGTCAAGGTTGACAACTCATAATACGAGTCACAAATGGTCAGAGGGTGAAAAAATGATTTGGGAACACTGGGTATCATCTAGCAAGTACAAAGACCTTCAATACGTAGTGGCACGGTGTGGTTACCATGCACAATGACCAACCAAAGTAGGCATGCATCACTTATCATGACCAAAGTGTTTCACTATGTGTGGTCAACGTTGACAACTCATAACATGAGTCACAAATTGTCAGAGGGGGAAAAATGGTTTGGAAACACCAGGTCTCGTCTAGCAAGTACAAAGTCCTTCTATAGGTAATGGCATGGTGTGGCTACCGTGCACAGTGACCAACCAAAGTAGGCATATGTCACTGCCTATGAACAAATTAATTTCACTATGTGGTCAATGTTGACAAATCATAACATGTGTCACAAATGGTCAGAGGGGGAAAGAATGGTTTGGGAATACTAGTTATCAACTAGAAAGTACAAAGACGTTCGATAAGTAGTGGCACGGTGTGGCTACCATGCACAATGACCAACCAAAGTATGCGCATGTCACTGACCATGACCAAAGAATTTCACTATGGGTGGTCAACGTTGACAACTCATAATACGAGTCACAAATGGTCAGAGGGAGAAACAATGGTTTGGGAATACTAGTTATCAACTAGCAATTATTAAGACCTTCAATAAGTAGTGGCACGATGCAGCTACCATGGCCCGGGTGTGGCCGTAGTTGCACCTTAGTTGGCCCCTAGGTTCACCCTAGTTGTGCCCTACTTGTACCCTAGTTGGGCCCTATATATGCCCTAGTTGTGCCCTAGTTGCGCCGTACTTGCGCCTTACTTGTGCCCTACTTACACCCTACTTGCGCCCTAACTACGCCTCAGTTGGTCACTAGCCACGCCCTAGTTGCGCCCTAGTTGCGCCCCATTTGCGTCCTACTTGTGCCCTACTTGCGCCCTAGTTGTGCCCTAGTTATGCCCTAGTTGTGCCCTAGATGTGTCCTAGTTGTGCCCTAGTTGTGCCTCAATTGGGCACCAACTATGCCCTAGTTGTGCCGTAGTTGCGTCCTAGTTGCACCCTAGTTGCACCCTAGTTGTGCCGTAGTTGCGCCCTATTTCCGTCCTAATTGTGCCCTAGTTGCACCTTAGTTGCACCCTACTTGTGCCCTACTTGCACTATAGTTGAGCCCTACTTCCACCCTAGTTGCGCCCTAGTTGCACCCTAGTTGCACCCTAGTTGTGCCCTACTTGCGCCCTGCTTGCATCCTAGTTGCGTCCTAGTTGCGCCCTACTTGCACCCTACTTGCACCCTAGTTGCGTCCTAGTTTTTTCCTAGTTGTGCCCTAGTTGCACCTCAGTTGGACACTAACTAAGCCCTAGTTGCGCCCTAGTTGTGCCCTAGTTGTGCCCTACTTGTGCCGTACTTGTTCCCTAATTGCGCCCTAGTTGTCTCCTAGTTACGTCCTACTTACGTCCTAGTTGTCCCTTAGTTGGGCACTAGCTACGCCCTAGTTGCGCCTTAATTGCACCCTAGTTGTGTCCTACTTGCACCCTTCTTGCACCGTAGGTGCACCTTAGTTGTGCCCTAGTTGCGTCCTAGTTACGTCCTAGTTGCACTTCGGTTAGGTACTAGCTACGCCCTAGTTGCGCCCTTGTTGCATCCTAGTTGTGCCCTACTTGCGCCCTACTTGCGCCCTAGTTGTGCCCTAATTGCACCCTAGTTGCACCCTAGTTGCACCCTACTGACGTCCTTCTTGTGCCCTAGTTGCGCACTAGTTTTGTCCTAGTTGCGCCCTACTTGCGCCCTACTTGCACGCTAGTTACACCCTAGTTGCACACTAGTTGTGCCCTACTTGCGCCCTACTTGCACCCTAGTTGCACCCTAGTTGTACCCTAGTTACATCTTACTTATGCCCTAGTTGTACCCTCCTTGTACCCTAGTTGCGCCCTAGTTATGCCCTACTTGCTTCCTACTTGGGCTCTACTTGTAAACTAGTTGCGTCCTACTTGCACCCTAGTTGTACCTCGTTTGTGCCCTACCCAGCTGCTTGATGATTTCGATATTAAATATTTTTGACCTAGTTGAAAGTCACCGAATTTGATGTGCTCATCGAATTCAAGGGACTACTGAATTATCATAAAATGTGGTTCGTCGAATTCAAGGGTCTACCTCATGATTTACCCCATTTAGGGGCTGGGTGCTACTGCTGCTTTCTTTGGGTGTGAAAGAAACAGGAAAAAACAAATAGACGACTGTGAAAAAGCATTCGGCGATTTCAGGTACTCTTACTTTAAAGTTGCAAAGATTTGGATAGTCAAAGATTCGAACATCGATCGAGATTGTGGCAAGAATAGTTTATTTTTCCACACAGTGAGCCATATACGCAAGGCACATGAGAAATCTTAGTCTACGAAATCCTCCTCATCACATGCCTCATCATGGAACAGCAGCTCGCTGGCGTATGGGGCTGCTTCATGACGGAATGCCGGATCGAATACACGAGTGAAACCCGAGCGAGCCCATGCGTTTTTTACCATGGGCTCCGCCTCACGGATGTAGTCCCATGCATCGATGAACCATGCGCATGCCTCCTCCTTGAGGTCTTTTATGCCGATGTGCATCGTCCCCCCCTCACGACTACGCTCCGCACCCGACATCGAAAAAAGTTCTTCCAGTTTGTTCTTTAGCGGGCGAATGATGCCCACGTCAGCAGGCTGCGCTTTCGATGTGCATCCTGCAGGAATGTAAACAGTGTGCATGAACTTAAATTTGTCCTGCAGCCAGAGCTGAAAAGAAGCGGACGTGTGCGGATGCCAGGTATCGAGCACGGGCAGCAGATCTGCCTCGCCCTCGCGGACCCCCAGCGCCGCACACGTCCGCTTGTAGTACGGGTGGACGATGGTGTGAATCCACTCTTTTTTCGTGTCAGCTTTGGCCCAATGGGAGGGCGTGCACGTCAGGTTCCAACCAGCGTCGATGAGGGCCTCGGCGTGGACTCCACGTGGAAGACAGCGAGAGGTCTTCCCGCCGAAAATCAGCTGCATCGGCTTGAGTTCTCCGGTCATGGACGATGTGACAAGTGCGGTGATGGCACGTTTGTCCTCGAGGCCCACGATCTGAATGTCCTCGGGCCCCGTAGGCGCGTACGTGTGACCTGCTGAGGGAAGAAGCTGGATGCCGGTGTGATCCCCATTAGTACCATGAAGGGTTTGATGCCGTACAGGTTCACCATGCATGCTGCACGGCGATGGAAAGTAAGGATCTTTTTCTCGTAGTCATCCGGCACCTTCTGCGCAGCAATAGTTCCGCTACGCCACGTCCACCCAAGCTCTCTCTTTATAAAACGACGGACCCACGACCGAGCAAAAGCACGTGTACCCATCCGTTTGAGCTCATCTGGGGCGCGCCGAGCAATGACCCCACGAATCTCGCGGCGGATGATCTTTGAATTTAGGGCATGTCCAGCCGACCGAGCATCCCGGAGCGTCGATTTAATCTCATGGACGATCGCAGGGTTTTCGTCGAGCCAAGCACTTTTACCCTTGCACCCATGTTTCCGTTTTTTCTCTCGAATAGGCGCAGACGGTGCACAAACAATAGAAGCAAGCACCGCACCCTCGTACTGCTTCTTCACTACTTTTGTACCATCCACAAACCATCCTGCTACTGTGCTAGGAGCAAGTCTGTCATACACTGAGTAACCATCAGGAGTCCTAAATGTTTTCCTAAGATGCATAACAGCGGCGTAAGCCATCGGATGAGACTTGTACGCCTTGAAAATTTTCTTGAAGTTTCTGCTACCGAACCAATCACAGTAGCGGCCACGCTTCTTCGAAGTTGCGGATGATGCAGCTGATGTGGACGTCGTTGACTCGGAGAGCTGCACCGCAAGGCAGTCCGTGTCGGTCGAGTCGTCTGACGACTGCTCCTCCGTCCCACTTGACGTTCCGGACTCCGCCGATGACGCTGACGGGCTGCTCGAAACGACGTGCACCACGGGCAACTTCGGGGAACCAATGAAAACCGACCCCGAGCGCTGGCTGGTGCGAGGAGGAGACTTGGAGGGCGCAAATGCATCGTCGGAAGCCGTGCCCTTGTCGACGTTGAAGTGTGGAGGAGGGGGTGTAGAGTCCACACGTGCTTTACCCTTCTCGGCCGCTGTAAAACAACGCGCACGAGGGGGAGAGAGGGAAGAAGCAGCTCGTGGAGCAGCAGCAGATGACGTACTTGCTCCGGGCGCGTAGTTCGTGAACTTCCGGGGGGGACACGGCGTCAACGTGGAGTTGCACGCCTTGTCCTCCACCGGAGCAGCGGGTAGGGACATCGGAGACTCCACGTACGTGCCGACGAAGTCGGCATGCATGCACGGAGCCTCCGTGTTGTCCGAAGTCAGCTTCGTCACCTTCCGCGGACGTCCCACAGGTCGTCTTGTTGGCACGGGGCATGGAGGAGGACCCTGATGAGCGGCCTCGTGCAGACGACGAGTCCTCTCGTCGGCGGACACCTTCTTCAAAAACCGGTCCATGGTGGATGAGGGAAGGAAGAAGTTGGGTGTAGGTCGACAATGACGTGTGTACCTGCTCTTTCCCACGACCTTCATGTCTTTATGAAGGCATGCAGGCCTTGGGCAAGGGCAGCTCAACACTTAGCGCGTCCGTATTGCATCCGCTCCTACGGCCACCTTCATCGATGCGGTGACGACCGTTGGGCTAAGAAATTTTTTTCTGACTCGATGCGTGCGTGCGCACTCGCAAACGGTCGCACGACGTCGAAATAAATGAACACAAAGAAATTGACCTCGACCGCTCGTCGAAATTAAAGGACCATGCATAAGCTGCTCGACGAATTCAACGGAACACTAATATGTTTAAACCCTGGTCGAAATCAAGGATTCCTAAATTCTTAAAAAAACCATTGTCGAAATCAATGAGCAGTAGGGTAGTTGCGCCTCAGTTGGGCATTAGCTACGCCCTAGTTGTGCCCTTGTTACATCCTAGTTATACCCTACTTGCGCCCTACTTGTGTCCTACCTACGTCTAAGTTGCGCCCTAGTTGCACCCTAGTTGTGCCCTACTTGCACCACAATTGGGCACTAGCTACGCCCTAGTTGCACCCTAGTTGCACCCTAGTTGTACCCTAGTTGCGCCCTACTTGTGCCCTACTTACTGCCTACTTGCAACCTAGTTGCGCCCTAGTTGCGTCCTAGTTGTGCCCTAGTTGCGCCTCAGTTGCGTACTAGCTATGCCCTAGTTGCGCCCTAGTTTGTCCTAGTTGTGCCCTAGTTGTGTCCTAGTTGCGTCCTAGTTGCGCCCTATTTGCACCCTACTTGTGTCCTAGTTATGTCCTAGTTGCTTCCTAGTTACGACCTACTTGCGCCTTACTTGCGCCCTGCTTGCACCCTAGTTGCATCCTACTTGCTTCCTACTTGCGCCCTACTTGCACCCTAGTTTCGCCCTAGTTGTACCCTAGTTACGTCATTCTTGTGTCCTACTTGCGCCCTGGTTGTACCCTAGTTGCGCCCTAGTTGCGCCCTAGTTGCACACTACTTGTGCCCTAGTTACGCCCTACTTGCACCCTAGCTGCGTCCTAGTTGTGCCTCAATTGGACATTAGCTACGTCCTAGTTGCGCCTTTGTTGTGCCGTAGCTGCACCCTACTTGCATCCAACTTGTGTCGTAGCTGCACCCTCCTTGCACCCTAGTTGGACCAGACTTGCGTCCTAGTTGCACCAGTTGAGCCTCAGTTGGACACTCACTACGCCCTAGTTGCATCCTAGTTACACCCTAGTTGTACCCTCGTTGTGCCCTAGTTGCACCCTAGTTGCATCCCAGTTGCACCCTAGTTGCACCCTACTTGCACCCTACTTGCGTCCTAGTTGTGCCCTACTTGCGGCCTACTTGCACCCTACTTGCACCCTAGTTGCCCCCTAGTTGTGTCCTACTTGCACCCTACTTGTGGCCTACTTGTGTCCTACTTGCACCCTAGTTGCACCCTAGTTATGCCCTAGTTGCATCCTACTCACGCCCTACTGGCACCCTTGTTGTGCCCTAGTTGCGCCCTACTTGTGTCCTACTTGCACCCTAGTTGTGCCCTAGTTTTGCTGTAGTTGCGCCTTAGTTGGGCATTAGCTACGCCCTAGTTATGCCATAGTTGCATCCTACTTGCGCCCTACTTACGCCATAGTTGCACCCTAGTTGCGACCTAGTTGCGCCCTAGTTGTGTCCTTGTTGCGCAACAGTTGGACACCAGCTACGCTCTAGTTGTGCCCTAGTTACACCCCAGTTGTGCCCTACTTGCGTCCTACTTTCTCCCTAGTTGAACCCTAATTGCATCCTAGTTGCATCCTAGTTGCGTCCTATTTGTGCCTCACTTGGGTACTAGCTCCACCCTAGTTGCGCCCTAGTTATGCCCTAGTTGCACCATAGTTGCGCCCTAGTTGCACCTTAGTTGCGTCCTACTTGCGCCCTACTTGCACCCTAGTTACTTCCTAGTTGCATCCTACTTGCGCCCTACTTGCGTCCCATTTGCACCCTAGTTGTGCCCTAGTTACACCCTAGTTGCGTCCTACTTGCACCCTACTTGCGCCCATCTTTCGCCCTAGTTGCACCCTAGTTATGCCCTAGTTGCACCATAGTTACGCCCTACTTGTGTCATACTTGTGTCCTAGTTGCGCCCTAGCTGTGTGCTAGTTGCGCCCTACTTGCACCCTAGTTGCGCTGTACTTGCACCCTAGTTGCACCTTAGTTGCGCCTCAGTTGGGCACTAGCTACACCATAGTTACACCCTAGTTGCACCCTAGTTGTGCCCTGGCTGCGCCCTACTTGTGCCCTACTTGTGCCCTAGTTGCGCCCTACTTGCGCGCTAGTTGCGCCCAAGTTGCGTCCTAGTTGTGCCCTAGTTGCGCTTCAGTTGGGCACTAGTTACCTCATAGTTGCGCCCTAGTTGCACCCTATTTGCGCCCTAGTCGTGCCATAGTTGCACCCTAGTTGCGCTCTACTTGCATCCTAGCTGCGACCTACTTGCGCCCTAGTTGCGCCTTGGTTGCGCCCTAGTTGCGACCTACTTGTACCCTACTTCCGCCATAGTTGTGCCCTAGTTGTACCCTTGTTGCGTCCTACTTGCGCCCTACTTGCGCCCTAGTTGCGCCCTAGTTGCACCCTAGTTGCACCCTAGTTGCGCCGTAGTTGCACCCTACTTACACCCTACTGGCACCCTAGTTGCGCCCTAGTTGCGTCCTAGTTGCATCCTAGTTTCGCCCTACTTAAGCCCTACTTACGCCCTATTTGCGCCCTAGTTGCATTTTATTTGCGCCTCAATTTGGCATTAGCTATGCCCTAGTTGTACCCTAGTTGCACCCTAGTCGCAACCTAGTTGCGTCCTACTTGCGTCCTACTTGTGCCATAGTTACGCCGTACATGCGTCCTTACACCCGACTTGCGCCCTAGTTGTGCCCTAGTTGCGCCTCAGTTGGGTACTAGCGGCACCCTAGTTGCGCCCTATGTTAATCATGTTTCGTCCATCCACCAAAAGAGGGGAGAAGAGAAGGCCCGGGGTCAAGATTACGGGGGAGGGGAGGTCGGATCATCCGCCGGCAGCCGACCGAGGTGAGAAAAATCCTGAAAGGTGCAGCTCGAATCCTGGGAGGAGCGGGGCTCGGACGGGAAGTTCAAATGGATATTGTCGTCCGACCGGACTGACGGGAGAGGAGGGGAAAATGGGTCCGAGGCTCGTGTGATGGCAACAGAGCCACGCCGTGCCTTGGAGGAAGGAGCGGCATTCGAGACGCCTTATCCCCAGAGGTGTTTTGATGTGCGAGCCGCGCCAGAGCATTCCAACCAGAAGGGGCGCCGGGAAGGGCAACGCGGGGAAAGATAAGAAGAGAAGACTGGAAGAAGATTGCTGCTCACGAACCGTTGAGGAGACGAACTGATGCAAACGATGCACACTGCCAGTGATCTCCAGACACGAACCAGTTGCTTCGCAAGCGGCAGCCTAGTCTCTTACCGGACTTCTTTCCCGTCGAGTGTTTGCCTCTGTTGACATGGTGTGCCCCTTGCCATGAGTTCCGTTGAGTGTACTCCCTGGTTTGACCACTGAGGAGTGGTCAAACACCTGATCTGACTTTAGATTTGGATTCCTTGGAATTTTCCATGCAGGATCGAGCTTTGAATCACTCGATTTGAGTGAGTATTCAGAAAGTTAGCCTAGCCCGAAAATCGGGTGTTTGGGGGGTGGAATCTGGTACCCGCCATGGGTGGCGGTATAATCCACCACCAGTGATCCGAGTTCGTCCCCAACGAGCTCCAAATGCACCAGGGCCATAAAGGAAGCAACCAGAGAGTTCTCCTTGACCAGGGTGAACTTCTCCTTGACTTCTGGGCGAGGAAAGGCGCTTCGACGGGTCATCGTCGAAGCGCCTCCCGTTGCCTAGCGTGCAAGGCAAGGTGGGCGGCTCCACCAAGGGTTACTTCGACGGCCGTAGCAGGGACTCTACTGCTCCGTTTTGGGCGTGCTTGGATGCGTTGGAAAGCTTGGATCACAGGCTATAAGGATCTGATGTAATCTCACTATGCTAAGTAACAAAATCGTGTTTCGATTCAGTTCTACTGAATGCGACGTGTTCTGCCCACTCTTGCCCGTGATCCTTGTGCTCCACACTCTTCACCATTGGTGTCCCTTGGCTGCCCCAAACCTTGGTAGCGTGATCCAGTGAGAGCTAGGCATCCTTGAGGGTGCCTCCACACCCAGTAGAGCCAACAGCCTCGTGGAACTTGTCGCGGGCTCAGGGGCCGTCAGCCAGACTGAGAGATTGCTGCCCCTCAGTCAACCCAGACCGCTGAGCAGGACCCGTGTCCTGTCTCACGACAAGCTAGATCAGAGAAGATAGTCTGGGGTATGAGTGTGTGTGTGTGTGTGTGTGTGTGTGTGTGTGTGTGTGTGTGTATGTGTGTGTGTGTGTGTGTGTGTGTGTGTGTG
>SZWC01000851.1:274853-293303 GCA_023375785.1 Penium margaritaceum
GTGTGTGTGTGTGTGTGTGTGTGTGTGTGTGTATGTGTATGTGTGTGTATGTATGTGTGTGTGTGTGTGTGTGTGTGTGTGTGTGTGTGTGTGTGTGTGTGTGTGTACGTTTTTGAGGCCTACTCCCGCATGGAAAGGCCACTTCCGGGGGAGCACGTCACGGAGCCGTCATGGCCGGGTCCTGAGTTCCCGGTGGAGTACCAGGGGTCCAGCATGAGGCGAGTTGCACGAGAGTCCCCGGTGGCCTTTTACGCCATCTGCAGTTGCTGCAACACACCGTATCGGCTAGATGTACGCACGGTCCTGGGTGTGATACAATGGTCGCACCACCCCGTCGGTGGAGCAGTGGAGCAGTTCTGGCAGCCATGGTTGCAGTGGGTCTCCCGTGACGACGAGCCCCGACCCGTGGAGAGCTGGCAGGAGGTCGCACGCGACGTCGGCCACCGGGCCGCGGAGGCTGCCGAAGAGTGGGCCGAGGCATACCGCGCCTACCAACAGTACCAGCAGGAGCTTCATCGCCTGCATGAGGAGGGTCCAGTGCCAATCGGCTCCCGCCTGAGCCGTCGTGCGGGCGGTCCCTTGCACTTGGTTGCACGATCCCGAGGGAGGATGGCGAGCTGATAGCCAGTCGCACCGTCATCATGCAGAGGCAGGCTCCGGCAGATGATCCGTCGCCGGAAGAAGTCTATGGTTTGCGTGTTTCATTGGGTGATGCCTAGGGGAGTAGATGCCTGACTAAAGATGACGTGCTTCTTGTGTGCTTGGCAGATAAACTGAGGCATAGTTTGACTGATTGCTCATCCATTAATATTGTTCCAGTCCAATCCCACTTTCCCGCATACGCGTCCAGTGAATGATTAGCCGTACAATTTGTCTCAAAGGGGAACGTATAGTGGAAATATCGTGTTGAATGTGCTAGTGCTTCATCACTTAGTGTTCCAGGTGGAAGGAAGTGCGTGACATATGCTCCCGGACTGATACGACTGATAATACACCATCAAGAGAACGAAGGAAATCTAGTGGGCAGGACTCGATGGATAGTAGTGACGATTGACTGATTGTATGGAATGGAAAGAAATCATAGGATAGATCCGCAGGAATAGCACGGGAATAACGTAAGCTGTGGCGAAGGGCAAATCCTCGCATGCTGTCAGATTCGGCTCCGGCCGATGGCAGAAAAGTTACGTCCTACTTACGACCTACTTGTGCCCTAGTTGCGCCCTACTTGTGCCATAGTTGTACCCTACTTGCGTCCTAGTTCCGCCCTACTTGCGCCCTAGTTGCGCTCTACTTGTGCCCTATTTCCTTCCTACTTGTACCCTAGTTGCACCCCAGTTGTGCCCTAATTGCGTCCTAGTTGTGCCCTATTTACGCCCTACTTGCGCCCTAGTTGCGTCGTAGTTACACCCTAGTTGCGCCCTACTTGCGTCCTACTTTGGTCCTAGATGCGCCCTTGTTGCACCCTAGTTGCGCCCTACTTGCCCCCTAGTTTCACCCTACTCACGTCCTAGTTAGGTCCTAGTTGCGCCTCAGTTGGGTACGAGCTATGTCCTAGTTGTGCCCTAGTTGTTCCCTACTTATCCCCTTGTTACGCCATAATTACGCCCTAGTTACGCCCTGGTTGTGTCCTAGTTGCACCCTAGTTGTGCCCTTGTTGCGCCCAAGTTGCGCCGTGGTTGCGCCCTACTTGCACCCTACTTGTGCCCTACTTGCGCCCTAGTTGCACCCTAGTTGTGTCCTAGTTATGCCTTAGTTGGGCATTAGCTACGCCCTAGTTGCGCCCTCGTTGTACCCTAGTTGTGCCCTACTTGTGTCCCATTTGTGCTCTACCTACGTCCCTGTTGTGTTCTAGTTGTGCCCTAGTTGCGTCCTAGTTGTGCCATAGTTTCTCCACAGTTGGGCACTAGCTACACCCTAGTTGCGCCCTAGTTAGGCCCTAGTTGCGCCCTAGTTGCGACCTAGTTACGCCCTAGTTGCGCCTTAGTTGGATACTAGCTACGCCCTAGTTGCGCCCTAGTTGTGCCTTAGTTGCGCTCTGATTGCGTCCTAGTTGCACCCTACTTGCGCCCTACTTACACCCTACTTGCGTCCTAGTTGCGCCATAGTTGCTTCCTAGTTGCGTCCTACTTATGCCTTACTTACGCCCTACTTGCACCCTAGTTACGTCCTACTTGCATCCTATTTGCGTCCTATTTGCACCCTAGTTTCGTCCCAGTTGTTTCGTAGTTGCGTCGTACTTGTGTCCTACTTGCGCCAAAGTTACATCCTAGTTGTGCCCTAGTTGCACTATAGTTGCACCCTACTTGCACCTTAGTTATGCCCTAATTGCACCCTAGTTACACCCTAGTTGTGCCCTTGTTGTGCTGTAGCTGCACCCTACTTGCATCATGCTTGTGCCCTAGTTGTGTCCTCCTTGCGTCTTAGTTGTGCCCGCCTTGCGTTCTAGTTGCGTCCTAGTTGAGCCTACGTTGGGCACTAGTTATGCCCTAGTTGCATCCTAGTTGCGCCCTAGTTGCACGCTAGTCGCGCCCTAGTTGCACCCTAGTTGCGCCTTAGTTGTGCCCTATTTGCGCCATAGTTGTGCCCTTCTTGCACCCTACTTGCGTCCTAGTTGCGCCCTAGTTGCGGCCTACTTGCGCCCTACTTGCGTCCTAGTTACGTCCTAGTTGTGCCCTCGTTGCGCCCTACTTACGCCCTACTTAAATCCTATGTGTGCCCTAGTTGCGCCCTAGTTACGCCCTAGTTGCGCCCCACTTGTACCCTACTGGTGCCCTAGTTGCGCCCTAGTTGCGCCCTACTTGTGTCCTACTTACACCCTAGTTACGCCCTAGTTGCGCCCTAGTTGCACCTCAGTTGGGCATTAGCTACGCCCTAGTTACGTCCTCGTTGCGCCCTAGTTGTGCCTTACCTGCGTCCTACTTGCGGCTTACCTGCGTCCTAGTTGCGTCCTAGTTCCTTCCTGATTGCGTCCTAGTTGTGTCCTAGTTGCGCCACAGTTGGACACTAGCTACGCCCTAGTTGCGCCCAAGCTGTTTTTTATTTGCATCCTACTTATGACCTACTTGCGACCTAATTGCGTCCTAGTTGTGCCCTAGTTGTCCCCTCGTTGCGTCCTAGTTGAGCCCTAGTTGCGCCTCAGTTGAGTACTAGCTACGTCCTACTTGTACCATACGTACACCCCAGTTGCGCCTTAGTTGCACCTTAGATGTACCCTAGTTACGCCCTACTTACACCCTAATTATGCCCTACTTGCGCCATAGTTGCGCCCTAGTTCCATCCTACTTGCGCCCTACTTGCGCCCTACTTGCACCCTACTTTTGCCCTAGTTGCGTCCTACTTGCACCCTAGTTGCGTCCTAGTTGTACCCTAGTTGCACCTTAGTTGGGCATTAGTTAGGCCCTAGTTTTGCCCTCGATGCGCCCTAGTTACGTCCTACTTGCGTCCTACTTGTGCCCTACTTGTGCCATAGTTGCACCCTAGTTGCGACCTAGTTGCGCCCTAGTTGTGCCCTAGTTGCGCCACAATTGGACACTAGCTACGCCCTAGTTGCGTCCTAGTTACGCCCTAGTTGTGTCCTACTTGCGTCCTGCTTGCGCCCTACTTGCTCCCTAATTATGCCCTAGTTGCGTCCTATTTGCATCCTATTCGTGCCTCAGTTGGGTACTAGCTATGCCCTAGTTGCGCCCTAGTTGTACCCTAGTTGCACCATAGTTGCGTCCTAGTTATGCCCTAGTTGCGCCTTAGTTGCACCCTAGTTGCGCCATAGTTGCGACAGCAATGCCGTTACATGCTTGCGATGCCTAGATTAGTCCACATACTTGAAACTGGTTAGGAGAATTGTAGGTTTGCTTCCTAGTGTGCTTGTTCACGTGCCCAGGGGTTATCCGAGTTCGGAAACCTCCGTTCGAGGGGCGTGCGAGGACTTTGTCCTCGCACTTTGCAGTTCGCCGGCGAGCTTCGCTCGCCGGCTGATGGGTGAGGATCGACTAGCGATCCTCACCCGTTAGAGAGCTGCTCTCCCTTACTGAGACACTTGTAGGTTTTTCATGGCGCCGGGCCTTGTTTTGACTCTAACTCCCTCCACAGTCCACCATTTGCCATGAAACAAAGTGCAATCTGGTCGTAGGAGATCTCTCATGGTATCAGAGCAGGCTCGCAGGCCTCAAAAAGACTCGAGAGAGGGGCAGCAAGCAAAACAAGGGACGGCCAGATTAGGACACATGGTCGCCCACGTGCCGTCGGCGCCGCAGACAGCCCCGCGGCCAGTGTAGGGGTGTCGAACACGCCCAGAGGGGACCGCGCAAGCTGCGCCGCAGGCGCTGAGGAGGCGGAGCCACCCACGGTCCATGTGGTGGTCATGGGGTGGCGGAGCCGACCCGCTAGGCACCCCAAGGGTCCCCTAACAGGGGGGGACCGCGCAGGTGGGGTGGGAACGGGCTGGGAAGGGTTTGGGGGCTGGATGCAGGTTCCCCAACAGGTCCTAAGGCGGTTTCCTAGAGCTTAAGGCTCTCATCCGAAAACTGGGCCCAAAGTGGACCCGGCGGATTGCTGCCGAAATTTTCTTGACCGGCAGGGGCAGGTTCTAGTCGCGTCCAGCCTCCCCAGCAGTGGGAATGTCCAACGCCGGGGGTAGCGTAGCTGGTGGGAGGGCCGATAGTGCTCAAGACGGTGATCCATCGGCCGTGACCCTCGCGGCCGCCGCCGTCGCACAACTAGGCTTGAGATCCAAGGACCTGTCACCGCCTCAGCTAGGCACCAGGGATTTCCTTGCCTGGAAGGACCTGTTCCTGGACTGGTCCGCTGAGCATGGCCTGGAGAGCTACTACCTCCAGCCGGCTCCAGACACTGCTGATGCGCAAGTTCTCCTTCACGCATTCAACGCACTGCATCGCGCGCTCCCTAATTTGCAGTCATATGCCCTGCGCGAGTACCGTTTCGGGGGAAAGGGAGCAGACCCTACCGACTCTCGCACGGGAGACCCTCGGCCACATGATGCCTGGAGGCATCTTACAACTCGCCAGGAAGAACAAGGCATGACGCTAGTCGTGACCCTGCGAGATAAGCTACGAAATCTCTTCCCCAAACCTGGAGCACCGGTAGCAGACTACTGGGACGAGGCTATGGACATCCGGCGATGTCTACTTGGACTCGGCGCGGCATGCTCTATCCTTGAGTGGCTGGATCTGGTGCTCCTGCACCTGGGCGAGCAGTACAGAGACTTCCGTCGGGATGTTTTCCGCCGTCACCCCGTGGCAGAGATCGAGGGCATCGACTTGTCCGTCATCTTTGCTCAACTCCGCAACTACGAAGATATTCTCAAACGAGAAGCTCGTGACACCGTGGGTGTCCCGACAGCCTATGTGCATCAAGGCAACTCAGGTGGCCCATAACCGTCCATCAACTTCATACACACACAGACCGGGGCTAACAGTACAGGAGGGAGGAGTAATGCAGGGAGTGGTGGTGGGGGCCGAGGGCGTGGACGCGGAGATCAAAGATCCAGTTTTTGCAATCAGAGAGGGCACTTTTGGCGCCGCTGTCCCACACTGCAGCGCCAAATGATGGAAAGGCAGCAGCAGCAGCAACCACAGCAGCAGCAGCAGCAGCGCCAGTGGCAGCAGCCGCAGCAACAGTAGCAGCAGCAGCAGCGCCAGTAGCCCCAGAAAGCAGCAGCAGCAGCGCTAGTGGCCCCAGCAGCAGCAGTCACACCACTCGATTGCCGGTCGGAATGGGCCGCAGAGCACAGGACCAGGTGTCCCAGCACCAACCGTGGTGCCTTTTGGTGCGGCAACGTTTCGGTCACGGATGCAACAGACATTTCCCTCGCCCTCAGCACCTGCACCACCCACCTACCATAGCCCCTACTACATGCCGCCCTTCTTGAACACTCCCGTGCCCGAACCTGAGTGGGCTATGCGCGTGTTCACAGAGACAGCTCAGGTACAACAGCCAACTGCCCCACCACCCGAGCTCAGCTGGACAGCCCCGCTGGAGCCTCAGCTCCCTGAGACAGACGCCATGGCTCCACCACACTTTGCATCACAGCACACAGGTCAGCGGCTAGGTTACACCCATTTCACTACGGGCCATGTCCTACCCATGCATGAGTGGTTGTTTGACACTGCTGCGTTACATCATATGTCCCCGCATCGTCAGCTATTTGTTACACTGCATGCAGCGCTTGGTGTAGATGGTGTGAGAACTGGATCAGGGGAGATCTTGCATGTTGAGGGCGTGGGCACAGTTGCGTTGCAAGCGCTTAAGGGTGTGCTATGGTTGAATGGCGTGCTGTATGTCCCACAGTTGAAAGTCAATCTCTTGTCTGGTGGACAGTTGGACAAACAAGCCAACATGTCCACTGTGACGCAGAGGCAGCGATGCATGCTTTATGATGCTGCTGGTGAGTTGCTGGCTGATGGGCCACTTCACGTTGACATGCTGTACCGGCTCACCCTCTTTCCCCTCGTTCAGACACAGTCACATCGGCCACAAGTTCACACTGTAACTGGCATAGACTTAAGGCACACTGAGCTCACCCACCGCAGACTGGCGCACATACATACTGACGCTGTAACAGACATGTTGAAGCATGCAACTGTACATGGCATCCACCCGACTGACTGTGCTCATGGTCTCAAGGATGGTGCATGCCTAGAGTGCCATGAAGGTAAGGCACACAGACAAACATTCCCCAAGTCCTCCAGCGAGAGGACATCACCTATTGCCCTGGTTCATGCAGACCTTACGGGACCCATGCCTGTCCCCTCTCTTCAATATGGGTCCCAGCATGTTCTGACTCTCACAGACGATTACAACCGCTTCCGCAGGACTTTCTGCTGAAAACCAAGCAGATGCCCATAGGGCTATCATGGAGTGGATAGCTCTAGCAGAACGACAGACGGGGTATAAACTGTTAGTACTGCGAACAGACAGGGGGGGAGATTTCCTTGGAGCCCTGACTAACGAACTCAAGGTCAAAGGCATTGAACATCAGACCACCGCACCCCACAACAGAATGGTATTGCCGAACGGTGGCACAGAACATTGGGTGATGCACTCCAAACTTTGCTCACGGAATCTGGTTTACCGTTCAGCTTTTGGGAGGAGGCAGTCAAGTATGTCACTTGGGTTTGGAACCGTGTCCCACAAAGTCCACTGCCCAAGGCGGTGACACCTTGGGAACGCTGGTTTAAGGAGAAGGCTGACCTTCGACCAGCGCGGGTATGGGGAACAATGGCGTGTGTTTGGTTTCCTCAACCTCAACGTGATAACAAATTCAGCTCCCGTGGACGCTGGTGTGTGCTTGTTGGAGTCTCACACGCCTCGAAGGCATGGCGGTTTTGGGACGCCATGAACCATGCCTTTGTCGAGAGTCGAGACGCGTCCTTTTTGGAGCATATGTCGTATAAGGAGTTTCGGACACTACGGCAAGCACCATCCATGCCACGTCCCGAGCACTACCGGGAGTACGTGAGTGTGCCTGTCTTTGTCCCTTGCCGAGCACAGCGGCCTGCCCAGTCAGTGCCACAGGACCGTGGTGTAGGCACAGTCTCATCTGTACCTACGGATCTACTCACATCCACAGACCTCGTGAGCACTGACTCAGGTACCCCTTCCTCCCCACCTGGCCTGGACCCCGTAGGTAGGCAGAACGACACAGAGGCAACACCGCCTGCCGAGCCTGTGCGAAGGTCACAGCGCACCGTGCCTCGGGTTGATTACAGACAGTTCTATCACACAGTTGGGGTGACAGACGGGGAAACCTCATTGACCGAACCCTTGACGCTGAAACAAGCAAGGGGGCGTGCTGATGCGCCTGAGTGGGAGAAGGCTATGGTGGCAGAGCTAAATGCTCTCGTGGACCATGGTGTCTACGAACTGGTGCCACTGCCACCGTGAAGGAAAGCAATTGATATCAATTGGGTGTTCAAACTCAAGCGCAACCTGGCCGGCATGATTGAAATACAAGGCCAGACTAGTAGCTAAGGGGTTTCATCAAATCCCGGGTCAGGACTTCACCGACACCTATGCGCCTGTCGGGAAGTATGGGACAGGCCGTGCGTTGTTGGCAGTTGCGGCACATGAGGACTGGGACATCCATCAAATGGATGTCAAAAACGCGTTTCTCAATGGCCCACTGGAAGAAGAATTGTACGTCAAACAACTGGAAGGCTTCGAGGATGGCACTGATAGGGTGTGGCTACTGTTGTTAGCTCTTTACGGTCTCAAACAAGCTCCACGGTGTTGGAACAAGGAAATCCGGTGCACATTGGATCTAGGAGGCTTCACCCAGAGTCTCTTCAATCCTTCCCTCTTCTATCGATGGGAGAGTGGTGTGCCGGTTGCCCTGCTTGTCTATGTGGATGACCTGTTGAACCTGTCCCCTTCATCCTCACTCATTGCACAGACCAAAGCATTGCTCACAGCACACTACCACATGACAGATTTGGGTGAAGCACAGAACTTCCTTGGCATGACCATTGTCAGAGACAGATCAGCACGAACACTGACGCTCCATCAGGGTCGATTCATTACACATCTCACCGCACGATTTCACCANGCACATTGGATCTAGGAGGCTTCACCCAGAGTCTCTGCGATCCTTCCCTCTTCTATCGATGGGAGAGTGGTGTGCCGGTTGCCCTGCTTGTCTATGTGGATGACCTGTTGAACCTGTCCCCTTCATCCTCACTCATTGCACAGACCAAAGCATTGCTCACAGCACACTACCACATGACAGATTTGGGTGAAGCACAGAACTTCCTTGGCATGACCATTGTCAGAGACAGATCAGCACGAACATTTACGCTGCATCAGGGTAGATTCATTACACATCTCACCGCACGATTTCACCATTTAGTGCAGCACCTATCCCCACAGCAGTCACCCATGAGCCCAGATATCTATGCGCACCTGCTCGACGTGCGGACAACAGACTACGGACCAATCACGGATCCCACTCTGTACCGACAGATCACGGGCAGCTTGTCATACTTGGCCTCCACAACCCGACCGGACATCTCTTGTGCAGTCAATGTGCTTGCCCAGTTCGGCCAGCAACCATGCAGTACGCATCACAAGGCATTGCGGAAGCTGCTGCGTTATGTGTTGGACACGGCTGAGGTTGGACTGGTGTTTGCCCCAACTGTGGACCCGATGCTTGATGGCTTTTGTGACAGTGATTATGCTCGTGATCGTGCAGCCCGCAGCCGTGGTGGATATGTGTTTCGGGTGTGGGGTACAGCTGTGTCGTGGCGTAGTGCAAAGCAGTCGTGTGTGGCACGGAGCATCGCTGAAGCAGAATACATGGCACTGGGTGAAGCGGCATGTGAAGGGATCTGGCTTGCATGCTTGTTGGAAGAATTGGCGGCTGTACCGCTGCATTGTGACAACTCTGCTGTACATCGCATTGCTGCAAATGATGAGGTGTTGCATCTACGCACAAAGCACATCAACACCGAATATCACTTTGTGCGTGAAGCTGTTGATGCTGAGGCCATTCACGTCTGTGCCGTAAGTGGGGAGGCACAGTTGGCTGACTTCCTCGCCAAAGCTCTATCCTCTTCATCCCTTCTGCTCCAACTGCATCAAATTGGCTGCAAGCCTGCCACACTCACGTCCAAGGGGGCGTGTTCATTCCCTTGTATGTACTTTCCCTTGTGGTCGTGAGTGCGCAGGGCGCGCTGGTCCAGGAAGTGGGGGCGACACATCGTGAGCGGACAGCATCCTGGTGTATCAGCTTGTCGCCCTGGGATTCTTGCTCTTGTGTGCTCACCTCCACCCTGGCAGCGTAGCCTATAGTCCCTCTGCTTTGAATATTCACATGTAGGAGTTTAGCTTGGCAGCAATGCCGTTACATGCTTGCGATGCCTAGATTAGTCCACATACTTGAAACTGGTTAGGAGAATTGTAGGTTTGCTTCCTAGTGTGCTTGTTCACGTGCCCAGGGGTTATCCGAGTTCGGAAACCCCCGTTCGAGGGGCGTGCAAGGACTTTGTCCTCGCACTTCACAGTTCGCCGGCAAGATTTGCTCGCCGGCTGATGGGTGAGGATCGACTAGCGATCCTCACCCGTAAGAGAGCTGCTCTCCCTTACTGAGACACTTGTAGGTTTTTCATGGCGCCAGACCTTGTTTTGACTCTAACTCCCTCCATAGTCCACCATTTTCCATGAAACAAAGTGCAATCTGGTCGTAGGAGATCTCTCAGATCAAACTTGTATAGATTTCTACGGAATTATACTCATGTTTCTGGAGTTGTACAGAGTTATACAGAGATGTACAGAGTTGTACGGAGTTATATGGAGTTGTACAAAGTTTTACGGAGTTGTACAGAGTAACGGAGCTATAGTGAGTTGTAGCGAGATGTACAGAATTGTAGAGTTGTACGGAGTTGTGCAAAATTGTAATATGTTGTATAGAGTTACACGGCTTTATATGGAGTTGTACAGAGTTGTACGGAGTGTTACAGAGTTGTACGGAGTTCTACGAAGCTGTACGGAGTTGTATGGAGTTGTACGGGGTTGTAAGGATATGTAGTGAGTTGTACAGAGTTGTATGGAGTTGTATAGAGTTGTACGGAGCTGTTAGGATTTGAAGCAACTTGTTCTGAGTTGTACGGAGTTGTATGGAGTTGTAGATGTACGGAGTTGTACAAAGTAGTACGGAGCTGTACAGAGTTCTATGGATCTATACGGAGTTGTACGTAGTTGTAGCAATTTGTACAGAGTTGTACGGAGTTGTACTAAGTTGTACGGAGTTGTACGGAGCTGTACGGAGTTTTACAGAGTTGTACGGAGTTGTTTGGAGTTGTACAAAGTTGTACAGGGTTTTACAGAGTTGTAAGAAAATGTACGGAGTAGTACGGAGCTGTAGCAAATGGTAGAGAGTTGTACGGAGGTGTACATATTTGTACGGCATTGTCCGGAGTTGTACGGCTCTGTATGGAGTTGTCCGAAGTTGTACAGAGTTGTCGGAGCTCTAGCGAGTTTTACAGAGTTATAAAGAGATTTGTACGGAGGTGTATGGAGTTCTACGGATTTGTAGCGAGTTGTACATCGCTATACGGAGTTGTGTGGATTTGTACAGAGTTGTACGGAGTTTTGCGGTATTATAAAGAGTTGCACAGAGCTGTTCAGAGTTGTACAGAGTTGTACAGAGTTGTACGGAGCTGTAAGGAGTTGCACACTATTTTATGAAGTTGTAGCAAGGTCTACGAAGTTGTGTGGAGTTGTGCGGTATTGTACGGAGTTGTACGGAGCTATACAAAGTAGTACGGAGTTGTACGGGGCTGTGCAGAATTGTAGTGAGTTGTATGGAGCTGTACGGAGTTGTACCGATTTGTACAGAGTTGTACAGAGTTGTGCGGAGCTGTACCTAGTCGTATGAATTTGTATATAGTTGCACAGGTTTGTAAGGAGCTGTATAGTGTTTTACTGAGTAATGGAGAGTTTTACGGAGTTGTACAAAGTTGTATGGATTTTCACGGGGTATACATAGGTTTTCGTAGCTGTACGTAGTTGTAGCCATTTGTACGAAGGTGTACGGATTTGTAAAACGTTGTACGGGGTTGTACGCACCTGTACAGAGCTGTAAGGAGTTGTACGGAGTTGTACCAAGTTGTAGCAAGTTGCAATGAGTTGAGAAACGTTTTACGGAGTTGTACAGAGTTGTACATACTTGTATAGAGTTTTACGGAGTTGTACTGAGCTGTACGAACCTGCACAGAAATGTAGCAATTTGTATAGAAATGTACGGAGTTGTACGGAGTTGAAAAGAGTTGTACGGAGTTGTACGGAGTTTTGCGGAGTTGTACGGAGTTGTATGGAGTTGCACAGAGTTGTACGGAGTTGTGCGGAGTTGTACATATTTTAAGAAAATTGTACGAAGTTCTACCAATTTGTTTGGCGTTTTATAGAGTTGTACGTAGTTTTACGGATTTGTATGGAGTTGTACGGAGGTGTACATAGTTGCACGGAATTGTACGGAGATGTATGGAGTCTTATGGAGTTGTACGGGCTTGTACAGAGTTTTGCGGCATTGGTCGGATTTATACAGAGTTGTACAGATTTTTACGGAGTTCTACGAAGTTGTACGTACTTGTACAAAGTTGTATGGAGCTTTAGTAAGTTGTACGGGGTTGTACCGATTTGTACGGATTTGTACAGAGTTGTACGGAGTTGTGCGAAGTAATACGGAGTTGTACAGAGTTGGAAGGATCTGTACGGAGTTGTACTGAGCTGTACGAAGTTGTATGGAGTTGTACGGACTTGTGCCGAGTTGTACAGAGTTAAACGGAGTTGTACAGAGTTATATGGAGTTGTATGGAGTTGTACGGAGTTTTACAAAGTTTAACGAAGTTTTACGAAGCTATACAGAGTTTAATGGAGTTGTACGGATTTGTACAGAGTTGTACGGAGTTGTATGGAGTTGTAGCAAGTTGTACAGAGGTTCGGGAATACTAGTTATCAACGAGCACATAAAATGACCTTCAATAAGTAGTGGCACGGTGTGTTTACCATGCACACTGAAAAACCAAAGGAGGCATATCTCACTGACCATGACAAAAGAATTTCACCATATGTGGTCAACGTTGACAACTCTTTATATGAGTTACAAATGGTCAGAGGGGGGACCAATGGTTTGGGAATACTAGTTCTTTACTAGCAAGTACAAAGACCTTCAATAAGTAGTGGTACGGTGTTGCTACCATGCACAATGACCAACCAAAGTGGGCATATGTGACTGACAATGACCAAATAATTTCGCTACGTGTGGTCAACATCGACAATTCATAATATATGTCACAAATGGTCAGAAGGGGAAACAATGGTTTGGGAATACTAGTTATCGACTAGCAAGTACAAAGACCTTCAATAAGTATTTGCACGATGTGGCTACCATGCACAATGACCAACCAAAGTACGCATATGTCACTAACCATGACCAAAGAATTCCAGTGTGTGTTGAACATTGACAACTCATGATACGGGTCACAAATGGTCAGAGGTATGAACATTGGTTTGGGAATGTTATTCATTGACTTGCAAGTACAAATACCTTCAATAACTAGTGGCAAGGAGTGGCTACCATGCACAATGACCAACCAAAGTAAGCATATGACTATGACCACGACCAAAGAATTTCACTATGTGTGGTCAACACTGACAACTCAGAAAACGAGTCACAAATGGCCCGGGGGGGGGGGGGACAATGGTTTTGGGAATACTAGTTATTGACANCAAGTACAAATACCTTCAATAACTAGTGGCAAGGAGTGGCTACCATGCACAATGACCAACCAAAGTAAGCATATGACTATGACCACGACCAAAGAATTTCACTATGTGTGGTCAACACTGACAACTCAGAAAACGAGTCACAAATGGCCCGGGGGGGGGGGGGACAATGGTTTTGGGAATACTAGTTATTGACAGTTAAGTACAAATACTTTCAATAATTAGTGGCATGGTGTGGCTACTATGCACAATGATCAACCAAAATAGGCATACCCTACTGCCTGGGGTATTCGACGATTTTTTTCTTACTCGTTTTGAAATCGTTGATTTAGATGCAAAATTGGACTTGTTCTTATTTTTGGAGTCGTAATTGGTCGAACTGGCAAGTGAATGCCTCTGTGAATTCGTCGAAGCGACTGGGTCAAATCCGCAGTGACACAAGAATTCGACCACCTCGCTTGCGGTGGCCGTTGGCTCCACATCCTTAAAAATCTGACGACGTGGACTTTCTGGTTCCTGCATCCACATCTTGAATGTGCGTTTTGTTCAGTCAAAAGGAGTGCTCGCATCTCACTACGCGTTTAGCCCACACCAGAATCGCATAACACCGTCACTTCAACCGTCCACAGTGCATCATGGACCGCTTTTTGCAGAAGGTTTCCCCTGAGGAGCGTGTCCGGCGCCTTGAGACGCAGCTTGGACGTGCAGTTCCTCCTAGGCCAGCCCCTGTACGCCGCCCTGTTGGCCGCCCTTGCAAGCCAGTGACCCTGGCGTTTGATGACTCCCAGGCTCCTCGTGCTCCTGCACGTGACGTCGGCTCGACCCAGGGAGCCTCGCAACCGACGACTCTGTCACTTCCGGTAACTGCAGCTGCGTCATGGGGTGCAGCCGGTCCAAGCAATGCGGCCGCCGGTACCAGGAAGCCTGCAAGCAGTTCTAGTAAGACGGCTGCCGGCTCCAGCTCTGCTGCAGCTTCTTCCTACAAGGCGCACGCAGAACGATGTGCAACGCAGGACGCCATGCATGCAGCCATAGAGTGCAAGGGCAAGGGAAAGGCTGCTCCAGAGCCAAAGAGGAAGCTTGCCCGTACTTCCCTTCTTCCTGGACGTCGTGCTGACGGCTGCGTTCGTCTGGAGGAGCCACTGCAGCCGCGTCCAGTTAGCAGTGACAGCGACATCAGCTCCTCGGACAGCGGCATCTCCAACCAGCAGGAGAGCGACGACTCCACAGACACAGAGTGTTTGGAGCTCGTCGTTGTGAGCCCCAACACCACCACTGAAGACACTGCAAGCAGCAGCACAAGCCGCAAGCGTGGTCGGTACTGCGATTGGTTTACTTCTGGTCACTTTCCAGCAATTTACCATGCTGTCAAGGCCCACAAGAGTTTCTACGCCGCAGTCAAGCACCTGCAGCGAAGCTTCCGCACTCCGGGTGGCATGTCGGTGTTCGACCATCTTGCGCCATCCACCATTGCGGACTGGTTTGACAAAGACAAGGTGCTGAAGCAACAGTACGCCCTGGCTTCTGTAGTAGCATTAAAGAGCGAGCCGTCCACTCCTCTCAACAACCGCAAGCACGTGCATGGCAGCAAGGGCAAGCACGCATTTCTAGCGGGGCGGCCGGAGCTGGTTGAGGCCATCAAGACTGCGCTAACGCACGCACGTGGCGTGGGGACGCCGATGAACAGCAAAAGCATCCGTCGCGAAATCAGGATGACGATTGCACAGCATGCTCCTGAGGACCTTGCGGCCATGGGTGACCGCGCCTTCAGTCGCTCATGGGTGCGCAATTTTGTCAAGGAGCACATGGCATGGGCATGGCGTGCAGGCACAACAGCAGCCCAGAAGATTCCCGCCGACTGGCCAGTGAAGGTGGAGCATTTTCTGATGCGTTCAGCCGCCCTCGTCTCGTAGCACAGCATCAGGCCGGCTTTCGTCATCAACGCGGATCACACCTCCATCCAGCTTGTCCCAGCATCTGACCACACGTACGCACCCATTGGGGGTGATGACGTTTGCATTGTTGACTTTGATGACAAGCGTGCTATCACCGTGCTTGTGACCTCTTCGTATGCCGACGATTTTCTGCCAATGCAGGTCATCTACGCAGGAAAGACTGCACGTAGTCTCCTTAAGGGAATGCACGCACGCGAACTCGCTGATTGTGGCTGGCAGTTGACGCACACACCAAATTGTCAGGAATTTTTGCCCCTCATCATGCCGTTGTGTGAATGGTGAGGTGGCTGACATCTCGTCAGCACCAAGATGCCAGCTCACACAAGCGCAAGTGGGCATGGGTGCTGTACTTTTGCAGCACGACACACATATGGCCTGCATCATCTGAGCGCACCAACAACATCGGCATCATCGATGGAGCAGTGCTCAAGACGAAGGAGCCGTGAGAAGCTGGTTGGCACAGGAGAAGACATGCAGGGTCAAGGATGGAGGTCTAGAGCATGGCACAGGGCAAAACAGCCCATGGCCATGGCTGATGACGAGGCGGCACTTGAGGCCGGCCACTTTGCCATGTGGTAGAGTCTCAGCCATGTGGCTGAGTTGTCGAATAGGATAGACCCTAGCATGGTGTGTGTTCATATGATCTGAGAGTATCCTTAAATTAGGCGATGTGCTGGATCCAACGCAAGTTGAATCGCAGCAATCGGCCTAGAAATGAGGAAGATATGGCTTGCCAAAGTTGGGTGGTGCGGCCAGCCGGGTTTGGTCAGCCGACCACTCGTCCAACGGAAAAATGGGTTCGACGGTGAGGAGTTCGACTCCCAGCACGCAGACCAAGGCCAAGGCGCCCCTTGGGGGATGTTAGACCAATATCCCATGGTTCATTGGAGCCATGGGCGCCTCGGAAAGGCGGCATGATGTTTCATTGGTAACCAGGGCGCTTCGGACGCCCGTCACTCACGCTGGTGGTGTGACAGGCGGCTGAGTTGCAATGATGCACGTGGGAGAGCATAGCGGGCGCTACGCTGCTCCGAATTGCGCGCGGTTTGGTGCGTTGGAAAGCTTGTGACAAGCAATATAACTCGTCAAATCATGTACGTGTCCATTAAGTGACTCAAAACGACGTCATTTCCGTCCGAAGTTCCCCTCCTGCGTTCTGCTATGGTTCTGCTCATGTGACCTCTCACATTCGGTGTGGCGACCCAAAGCGCACCGTCAGTCAAAATCACCGTTGCTTGCCTTGCCTCAAGCTCCCACTCATGTGAGAGCTGCGTGCCCGGTCGTGGACAGTCGGGAAGCGATTTCCGACAAAAATCACTGGGCTAACACTGAGACCACTATGCAGTGGGTTCGGTCGATTGTGCAGCCGTACTATTAGTAGAGGTGCAAGTTGTATGGTCTCATTGTGGGTGAGGTGCACATGCTTGTGGTTCTTGATGCATGGCGTCCGCATTGCAGTGCTACGTTTTGTCTGTGGCTCAGGAAGAACTTCCCACACATGCATCCAGTGTATGTGCCGGCTGGTTGTACCCCAAAGGCACAACTGGCAGACATCGGCATCATCTCTCCGTTCAAAAACCATGTCGAGGAGCAGTTTGCCATGTGGGCAACTGACGAAACATGTGCAGGCGCCATGTTAAAGCTAGGCATGGGGATTGTCAAGGAAGCATCTTGAAAGTGGTTCCTCATGGCCTGGCAGCATGTGAGCAACAACAGCAACATCATTACAAATGCATGGGCTAGAGCAAGCTTTGGGAAAGTCTTTCAGGCTGACTTCCAGCGCCATGCCAATAGCATGTATGGCGGTATCATGTTTGAGGACGAGGGCGTTGAGGAGGAGGATGAGATCAAGTGATTCATGTTTTCATCTCATTTCCAGTCCTTAAAATGTGTCACGAATCAACTACAATATCAACATTGTTGGTCAAAAACAATTTCCAAATGGCACCTTGAATTCCATGAAACCAGGCAACCATTATTTAAGT
This sequence comes from Penium margaritaceum, assembly GCA_023375785.1. Classification (NCBI taxonomy): domain Eukaryota; kingdom Viridiplantae; phylum Streptophyta; class Zygnematophyceae; order Desmidiales; family Peniaceae; genus Penium; species Penium margaritaceum. Next base: position 292,030 of record SZWC01000851.1, read on the forward strand.
CACAGTTTAATTTCATCGAACGAAATTCCGTGCCATATTCTGATGGCTCTAGTGGGCGTGGAGGCACCCTCAAGGATGCCTAGCTCTTGCTGATGCACGCTACCAAGGTTTGGGGCAGCCAAGGGACACCAATGGTGAAGAGTGTGGAGCACAAGGATCACGGATGTGAGTGGGCAGAACACGTCGCATTCAGTAGAACTGAATCGAAACATAATTTTATTTCTTAGCATAGTGCGATTACATCAGATCCTTATAGCCTGTGATCNAAGCTTTCCAACGCATCCAAGCACGCCCAAAACGGAGCAGTAGAGCCCCTGCTACAGCCGTCGAAGTAACCCTTGGTGGAGCCGCCCACCTTGCCTTGCACGCTAGGCAACGGGAGGCGCTTCGACGATGACCCGTCGAAGCGCCTTTCCTCGCCCAGAAGTCAAGGAGAAGTTCACCCTGGTCAAGGAGAACTCTCTGGTTGCTTCCTTTATGGCCCTGGTGCATTTGGAGCTCGTTGGGGACGAACTCGGATCACTGGCGGTGGATTGTCCCGCCAACCATGGCGGGTACCAGATTCCACCCCCCAAACACCCGATTTTCGGGGTAGGCTAACTTTCTGAATACTCACTCAAATCGAGCGATTCAAAGCTCGATCCTACATGGAAAAATCCAAGGAATCCAAATCCAAAGTCAGATCAGGTGTTCGACCACTCCTCAGTGGTCAAACCAGGGAGTACACTCAACGGCACTCATGGCAAGGGGCACACCATGTCAACAATCTCCCCCTTGCACCGCAGCCTTGATGCCCTGTCCTTGGATCCTGTAGCATTTTAAACTTCACAGCGCAGACCGAGCTCCATGCAGCTCACGTCGTGCCTTTCCTTGGGCTGTACCTTGGTCATGGCATCGGCGAGCATGCGCTTAGTGCCACAATGCACAATAGCCGCATCTCCCTTTGCCACCAAGTCCCGCACGTAGTGATGACGGATCTCGATGTGCTTGGTCCTCCTGTGCAGCATTGGGTTCTGGGTCAGGCTGATGGCACTCATGTTGTCAACGTTGAGTACCGTCGGCTTCCTTTGCGGCACGCCGATCTCCTTTAGCAGCCGCCGCAGCCACACCGCCTCCTTTGCGGCTTCCGCGAGCGCGATGTACTCCGCTTTGGTGCTGGACAGTGCCACGCAGTCCTGCTTCCTGCTTGCCCATGAAACTGCTGCACCACCAAGCACAAACACGTACCCCGACGTTGATTTTCTGTCATCCACATCACCAGCCCAGTCGGCATC
>SZWC01000851.1:296473-308868 GCA_023375785.1 Penium margaritaceum
AAGTAACCCTTGGTGGAGCCGCCCACCTTGCCTTGCACGCTAGGCAACGGGAGGCGCTTCGACGATGACCCGTCGAAGCGCCTTTCCTCGCCCAAAAGTCAAGGAGAAGTTCACCCTGGTCAAGGAGAACTCTCTGGTTGCTTCCTTTATGGCCCTGGTGCATTTGGAGCTCGTTGGGGACGAACTCGGATCACTGGCGGTGGATTGTCCCGCCACCCATGGCGGGTACCAGATTCCACCCCCCAAACACCTGATTTTCGGGCTAGGCTAACTTTCTGAATACTCACTCAAATCGAGCGATTCATAGCTCGATCCTGCATGGAAAAATCAAGGAATCCAAGTTTAAAGTCAGATCAGGTGTTCGACCACTCCTCAGTGGTCAAACCAGGGAGTACACTCAACGGCACTCATGGCAAGGGGCACACCATGTCAACATATTCAACGATAGTGGAAACAATTAAAATCGAATACCTCAGGCAGTAGGGTATGTCACTTTACATGACCAATGAATTTCACTATGTGTGGTCAACATTGACAACTCATAATAAGATGCAAAAATGTTCAGAGGGGGAAACGATGGGTTTGGAATACTAGTTATTGACTAGCATGTACAAGGACCTTCAATAAGTAGGGGCACGGTCTAACTACCATGCACAATGACCAACCAAATTCTGCATATGTCACTGACCATGACCAAATAAGTTCAGTCTGCGTGGTCAACGTTGACAACTTATAATACGATTCACAAATGGTTAGAGCTGGGAACAATGGTTTGGAAATACTAGTTATTGACTAGCAAGTACAAAGACCTCCAGTACATTGTGGCACAGTGTGGCTACCATGCACAATGACCAGCCAAAATAGGCATATGTCACAGACCATGACCAAATGATTGCACTCTGTGTGGTCAATCTTGATAACTCATTATACGAGTCACAAATGGTCAGAGGAGGGACAAATGATTGGATAAAACTAGTTGCTGACTAGCAAGTACAAAGACGTCCAATAAGTAGTAGTACAGTGTGGCTACCATGCACAATGATGAACCAAAGTAGGCATATGTCAGCGACCATGACCAAACTCTTTCACTATGTGTGGTCAACGTTGAAAACTCATAATACGAGTCACAAATGGTCAGTGGGGGAAGCAATGGATTGGGAATACTATGTATCAACTAGCAAGTACAAGGACCTTCAATAAGTATTGGCAAGGCGAGGCTACCATGCATAATGACCAACCAAAGTAGGAATATGTCACTGACCATGACCAAAGAATTTCACTATGGGTGGTCAACGTTGGCAAATCAGAATACAAGTCACAAAAGGTCAAAGAGAGAAACAATGATTTGGTAATACTAGTTATAAACTAGAAAGTACAAATACCTTCAATAAGTAGTCGCATGGTATAGCTACCATGCACAATGACCAACCCAATAAGACACATGTCACTGACCATGACCTAAGAATTTCACTATGTGTGGTCAATGTTGACAAATCATAATACGAGTCACAATTGGTCAGAGGGGGAAGCAATGGTCTGCGAAAACTATTTGTCGACTACCAAGTACAAAGACCTTCAATTAGTAGTGGCACGGTGTGGCTACCATGCACAATGACTAGCCAAAGTAGGCATATCTCATTGACCATGACCAAAGAGTTTCACGATGTGTGGTCAATGTTGACATCTCATAATATAAGTCACAAATGGTGAGAGGGGGAAAACATGGTTTTGGAATATTAGTTATGAAATAGCTAGTAAAAAAACCTTCAATACGTAGTGGCACCGTGTAGCTCCCATGCACAAAGATCAACCGAAGTAGGCATATGTCACTGACCATGACCAAAGAATTTCACTATTTGTGTTCAACGCTGACAACTCATAATACAAGTCACAAATGGCCAAAAGGGGAAGCAATGGTTTGGAAATACTATTCATTGACTAGAAAGTACAAAGATCTTAAATCAGCATTGGAATAGTGTGGCTACCATAGACAATGACCAACCAAATTAGGCATATGTCACCGACCATGACCAAAGAATTTGACTATGTGTGGTTAACCTTGACAACGTGTAATGCGAGTCACAAATGATCACAGGAGGAAACAATGGTTTGGAAATATTTCCTATTGACTAGCAAGTACAAAGACTGTCAAAAAGTAGTGGCACGGTGTTGCTACCGTGCAGAATGACCAACCAAAGTAGGCACATGTCACTGAACATGACCAAGAATTTCACTATGTGTGTTCAACATTGACAACTCATAATACAATTCACAAATGGTCACAGGGGGAAATGATGGGTTTGGAATACTATTTTTCAACTAGCAAGTACAAGTACATTCAAGAAGTAGTGGCACGGTGTGGCTACCATGCACAATGACCAACCAAAGTAGGCATATGTCACTGACCATGATGAAATAGTTTAATTGTGTGTGGTCAACGTTGACAACTCTTTATACGAATCGCAAATGGTCTAAGGGGGGAGCAATGGTTTGGAAATACTATTTAGCAATGATAAAGTACAAATACCTTTTATAAGTAGTGGTACGATGTTGCTAGCATGCACAATGACCAACCAGAATAGGCACTTGTCACAGACCATGACCACAGAATTTCACTATGTGTGGTCAACGTTGACAACTCAAAAATAGGAGTCACAAATAGTCAGGGGGGAAAACATGGTTTGGGAATACCAGTTACTGACTAGCAAGTACAAAGACCTTCAATAAGTAGTTGTACGGTGTGGTTACCATGCACACTAACCAAGCAAAGTAGGCATATGTCACTGACCATGACCAAAGAATATCAATATGTCTGGTCAACGTTGACAACTCATAATATAAGTCACAAATGGTCAGAGGGGGAAACAATGGTTTGTAAATACCATTTATCAAGTAGAAATTGCAAAGGCCTTCAATAAGCATTGGCACGGTGTGGCAACCATGCACAATGACCAAGCAAAGTAGGCATATGTCACTAACCATGACCAAAGAATGTCACTTTGTGTATTCAATGCTGACAACTCATAATAGGATTCACTTATGGTCAGAGGGGGAAAGAATGGTTTAATAATACAAGTTATTGACAAGCAAGTACAAAGACCTCCAATAAGTAATGGCATGGTGTGGCCACCATGCACCATGACAAACCACAGTAGGTATATGTCACTGACAATGACCTAAGAATTTCACTATGTATGGTGAACGTTGACAACTCAGAATACGAGTAAAAAATGGTCATAGGTAGAAACAATGGTTTGGGAATGCTAGTTATCAACTAGAAAGTACAAATACTTTCAATACGTAGTGGCACATTGTGGCTACCATGTACAATGACCAACCAAAGTAGGCATATGTCACTGCCCATGACCAAAGAATTTCACCATGTGTGGTCAACGTTGACAACTCATAATACAAGTTACAAATGGTGAGAGGGGAAAACGATGGTTTTGGGAATACTCTTTATAAAATACTAATTACAAAGACCTTTAATCAGTAGTGGCATGGTATTGCTAACATGCACAATGACCAAACAAAATTGCATGTCACTGACCATGACCAAAGAATTTCACTATGTGTGGTCCACATTGACAACTCATATTACGAGTAAAAAATGTTCAGATGTGGAAACAATGGTTTAGGAATACTAGTTATAAAGTACCAAGTACAAAAATATTCAATAAGTAGTGGCACCCTGTGGCTACCCTGTGGTCATTGTGGATAACTCACAATACGAGTCGCAAATGGTCAGAGGAGGAAACAATGGTTTAATAATACTAGTCATCGACTAGTAAGTACAACGACCTTCAATCAGTAGTGGCACGGATCAACGTTGACAGGTCATAATATGAGTCACAAATGGCCAGAGGGGAAATCACTATTTTGGGAATATTTGTCATTGACTAGCAAGTAAATGTACTTTTACAAAGTAGTGGCACGGTGTGGCTACCCTGCACAATGACCAACCAAAGTAGGCATATGTCACTGGCCATGACCAAAGGATTTCACTATGTTTTGTCAACCTTTACAACTCATAATACGAGTCACAGATGTCAGAGGGGGGAACAATTTTTTGGCAATACCAGTTATCAACTAGAGAATATAATGACCTTCAATAAATAGTGGAACGGTGTGGCTACTGTCCACAATGACCAACGAAATTAGGCATATGTCACTGATCATGACCAGAGAATTTCACTGTGTGGTCAGTGCTGACAACTCATGATACTAGTGAAAAATGGTCAGGGGGGAAAACCTTAGTTTTGGAATGTTATTTAGTGACCAGCAAGTACAAAGACCTTCAATAAGTAGTGGAACGGTGTGGCTACCATGCACAATGACCAACGAAAGTGGGCATATGTCACTGACCATGACCAAAGAATTTCACTATGTGTGGTCAACGTTGACAGCTCATAATATGAGTCACAAATGGTGAGAGGGGAAAACAATGGTTTGGGAATATTTGTTATCAACTAGCAAGTACATATACCTTCAAGAAGTAGTGACACGTTGTGGCTACCCTGCACAATGACCAACAAAGGTAGGCATATGTCACTGGCCATGACCAAAGCATTTGCAACACTGGCAGTTGCGGCACTAGCAGTTGCAGCACTGGCAGTTGCAACACTGGCAGTTGCAACTCCGGCAATGCCAACACTGGCATGTTCAACACTGGCAGTTGCAACACTGGCAGTTGCAACACTGGCAGTTGCAACACTGGCAGTTGCAACGCTGGCAGTTGCAACCCTGTCAGTTGTAACATTGGCAGTTGCAACACTGACAGTTGCAACACTGGCAGTTGCAACACTGGCAGTTGCAACACTGGCAGTTGTAACTCTGTCAGTTGCAACACTGACAGTTGCAACACTGGCAATTGCAACACTGGCAGTTGCAACAGTGGCATTTGCAACACTGTCAGTTGCAACACTGGCAGTTGCAACATTGGCAGTTGCAACGCTGGCAGTTGCAACACTGGCAGTTGCAATACTGGCAGTCGCAACACTGGCACTTGCAACACAGGCAGTTGCAACGCTGGCAGTTGCAACACTTGCAGCTGCACCACTGTCGATTGCAACACTGGCTGTTGCAACACTGGCAGTTTTAACACTGGCAGTTGCAACACTGGCAGTTGCAACACTGGCAGTTGCAACACTGGCAGTTGCAACACTGGCAGTTGCAACACTCTCAGTTGCAACACTGGCAGTTGCAACACTGGCAGTTGCAACACTGGCAGTTGCAACACTGGCAGTTGCAACTCCGGCAGTTCCAACACTGGCAGGTTCAACACTGGCAGTTGCAACACAGGCAGTTGCAACACTGGCAGTTGCAACACTGGCAGTTGCAACACTGTCAGTTGCAACACTGGCAATCGCAAAATTGGCAGTTGTATCACTGGCAGTTGCAACACTGGCAGTTGCAACACTGTCAGTTACAACACTGGCAGTTACAACACTTTCAGTTGCAACACTGGCAGTTGTAACATTGGCAGTTACAACACTGGCAGTTGCAACACTGAGAGTTGCAACACTGGCTGTTGCAACACTGGCAGTTGCAACACTGGCAGTTGCAACTCTGTCAGTTGCAACACTTGCAGTTACAGCACTGGCAGTTGCAACACTGGTAGTTTTGACACTGTCAGCCTGCACGTACCGGAGGATGCGCTTCACGGCCATCCAGTGTAGTGGCCCATGATTGGCCACGTACCTGCTCACCAGACCCACTGTGTAGGCCAAGTCTGGCTGAGTCGCCACCATGGCATGCATTAGGCTGCCCAGCACAGATTGGTAGGTCACCTACGCCATGTCCTCCTTCTCCTCTTTAGTTTGCGGCGCCATTGCTACACTCAGCACACAACTCATGGAGACCGGACTGCCCACTGGTTTGTAGTCCTCCATGTTGTACCGCTTCAAGACCTCGGCCACGTACTTCGCCTGTCCCAGCTCAAGCGTGCGCGTCCTCCGGTTTTGCGTGATGCTAACCCCAAGATATTAGTCCACCTCTCCCATGCCGGTCATCTTAAATCTTCTGCTCAGCTGCTCCTTGAGCTGCTACAGAGCCGCCAGATCTGATGAACACATGATCATATCGTCCACGTAAAGTGCGACAATCTGATGGAGGTCCTTGCTGTGCCACACGTACACATTGTGGTCTAACTCCCAGCTCTTGAAGCCGAGCTCCGCCATGTAGCCTTCCATCTACTGGTACCAATACCTCGGTGCCTTTTTTAGCATGTGCAAGGCCTTCCTCAGCTTGCACACCTTGCCCTCCGACGCATCCATCCCCTCCGGCACCTCAAGGTAGATCTCCTTGTCGATGATGTCATTCAGGAATGCCACTTTGACATCCATTTGGTGGATCTCCATATTTTTTACGGCTGCCACCACTAGGATCATCCGGATGCTTGTTAACTTCACGACGGGCGTGAACATCTCTTCGTAGTGTTAGCCTTTCCGTTGCGCATACCCCTTTATCACTAGCCGTGCCTCGTACTTCTCCTGTTATGGGAGTCGCCGGTCGATGCGGTGATTATGTCATCATGCTGATTTCAGGTGCATGTTTTGACATGCCCATTGTATTCTAAGTGAAAAAACCGTGCGAAATCGACCCAAGAACCGGTTCATTTGGTACAGGGACAAGAAAGATACTGTCGTGCAAAGATGGGGGACGCATCTCCAGAAAACAGGAGACGTACCGGTTCTACCCCAGAGCACTGCGAAGCGACTTTCTCACCCACTGCAGCTGAAGCACCCCTGGATGGACACTTAGCCAATCAAGAAAGGTTCATTGGGGTCCATGGGTGTTCCGGGATGACGCCTGGAGCTGCATTTGCAAGCAAGTGCGCTTCGGGCGGCTGCCGCACCAAAAGGCACGGACGGGGAGTACACATGTCCCAGAACATGAAACCACAAACTGCAAGTCTCCCGAGGCACCGGAACAGTCAATCGTGTGCCCGGGTCTCGACCAACAGGAAAATATCAAATATACCCCAAACACAACCAGAATATACGGTGACACACTAGCATCACGGTCTAGCCAAGCTAGGCAAGTTTAGGCCTCTCGAGACGCTGGAACATGTAATCGGGCGTCCGGGTCTCAGCCACACGCAGACTACACATGTCTGTCAAAGAGGTCCCTAACACTAGACCAATCAGTGCAGGGTCTCCCGAGGTACCGGCACAAACCACCGTGTACCCGGGTCTCGACCACAGAGAGAGTGTACAACCTGTCAGAGGCAATATGCAATCAATCTTTGTGGGTCTCCTGGAGCACTGGCACAAACCACAAAATGCCCGGGTCTCGACCACCGAGAAAACTCTACTAGACACATATGGGTAAACAGAGCTGCTAGAATGCACCATTCATGTCACAGAAGAAGTAATGTAGCCACTGGAGAACCATCAGTTCAAACTATGAGACAAGGCTACATGATAGCTCAAAGCCCATACACCTACACTCCCCCTGGGCTGCAAGAGTTGTCGACAAGGTACCAGCTGAGAAGATACAGACGCTCCCCCGTGATGAGAGAGTCCTGAGAACATGAATGCCAACACCAATGTGCTAGGATGCATCTGCTCCCCCTGCATGCAGAAAGTTGTGAACCTATCGCCTGAAGATAACACTGCATCTCCTCCTGGCTCAATCAATCCTGGGAAGAACAATCCAACAATGGCCACACCTGACAGTAGCTGGAGATGTGAGTACGTCATCAGAGAGATGAGGATGAGGCTACAATGACTAACATGTGCATAACTCACCCACGCACTCTCTAACGCCTGTCACTCACCACGTGGAAGCTGCCAGAGATCCCAACTAACAGGATCCTGGGTGTCACTATCGTCAGACTCAGAGGGTGCAGGAGTGGAGAAGACGCTGCCGAATGCTCCATGGCTGAGCGAGGAGAGAGAGGCTGATCTCCCCACATCTGGGAGGTGCCAGAGGTCCCAACCAGTAGACTCCGAAATAGTACAGGTAGAGAGGATGGTGTTGGAGGATCCTGGAGTGGAGAGTGGAGACGGAGCTGGAGCTGTGTGTGGGAAACTCACTCCTGCAGTCGGTACAGCAACTGCACGCTCCAATGTGCGTAGATGCTCCTATGCTACAACCAACTCACCCTAGAGAAGAGAGGCACGCTCACGCATCTCGGCATGATCCTCCTGAGTCACTGTGCGAAGCTCAAACTCAACATCCTCAAGCACTGCCATCATCGCACTGTACGTGGTGGACAATGAGTCAACCACTCTTCAGAGTACCATCACCACCATCTCTGCTGCTCGAAGCTGAGTGGCTGTAGGTGCTGTGCCTCAGGAAGCAAAATGTCTCAAGGTATCCAAGGATTGAGACAGAGGGTCATCTGAAGGACGTGGATGCTGGACAACCTGTGAGGTAGGAGGCGTGCAAGGCTCTGAAGTGGAGAGAGATGGTCCAGGTGTAATGGAGAAGGATGTGGGTGAACTGAAGGATGTCGCAAGGCTGTCTGATGTGTCGTCACTGCTCACTACATGAGGATCCCCATCCTCTGAGGTGCTGTCTGAGGGTGCTACGGAACTGGACTCGGAACCATCTGGGCTGTGTCCGCTACAACCCTCAGCAAGTATCTCGGCTAACGTATCCTGTAGTGCACGCAACCACCCCTCTGCATCCCTCAGCTCACACTCTCTAGACATCTGGATGTAATCGCTCCTCCCCATGTCCCCAATGAAGGTGTAACCTGGAGCATCCTCTGGTGGAGGGATATCGTCGGACAATATCGCTCGAATAGTAGCGACGTACGTCTCCTGCGCACTGATCTGGGAACGAATCTCATCCTCCTCAGCTCCGCATCTCAGACAGGAATGACCAGGTACTGCCGGCCTGGTGAGGGGAACTAACTCTGCGGTCACTACCATAGGTGGGCAAGACTCCGACGCCCCCTCCCCCCAGATGTCTCTATCAGCTGCTGCACGATCACTGACCAATGAGGGACAAACCAACACGGCTGATGCGGTCGATGCAGCTGAGGCTGCCAGTGGAGATGATGCTGCTGATGCAGCTGATGCTCCAGATGCTGCCGGTGCTGCTGATGTAGCAGATGCTGCCGATGAAGCTGGTGGTGCTGATGCAGCTGGTGCTGATGATGTAGCTGGTGCTGCTGAGGAAGGTGTTGCTGCCGATGTAGCAGATGGAAATGATGTTGGAGGTGCTGTAGATGATGTCGATATGGTAGATGTTACTGACGTCCCAACAGGTGATGCTGAAGAGGATGTAGGTGTTATCGTTGAGGCAGAAGCTGGAGCAGATGCAACAGCCGGAGCTGATGATGATCTTGAAGGTGCCGACACCGCCCATGTAGAGGATCCTGATGAAGGCGTCAATCCAAATGATAGAGCTGGTGTACCTGGTAGAGACGATGTGGTCAGTGCAGCCAACGTGGCTAGTAGGGCTGGTGTGGAAGATGAAAGCTCTGCAGAGGCATCACATACAACTGGTGCTGTCGGCACTGAGGATGCAACAGATGCTGCTGTCGTTGATACTGCTGAAGTACCTGGCGCTGACAGAGGTGTCGACGTAGCTGGTGAAGATGAAGCGGAGGCAGAAGCTGGTGCTGCTGGAGCAGCCGTCATAGCTGAGGCAGCTGGTGCTGTAAGCGAAGGAGATGCTGTAGCAGAGGCTGATGTCGGTGAAGATGTAGATGTAGCAGATGACGATGATGCTGCTGCCGCTGGTGAAGAAGTAGATGGAGTAGGTGGTGCTGCTGGTGCAGCTGTCACAGCCAATGCAACTGGTACTGTAAGCGGTGTAGGTGCTGCACGAGAGGCTGATGCCGATGAAGCTGTGGATGCAGCAGATGATGCCAATGCTGCGACTGCTGGTGAAGAAGTAGATGGAGTAGGTGGTGCTGCTGGTGCAACTGTCACATCCGATGCAACTGGTACTGTAATCAGTGTAGGTGCTGCACGAGAGGGTGATGCCGATGAAGCCGTGAATGCAGTAGATGATGCCGATGCTACGGCTGCTTGTGAAGAAGTAGATGGAGCAGGTGGTGCTGCTAGTGTAGAGAGGGCTGATGCATATGGTACTATAGAGGATGCGGCAAGCGTGGATGTGGACTGTGTCGATATGTCTGATGCTACTCCTGCTGCTGAAGCTGTGGAGGCTGCAGAGGACGATGCCACAGGCGATGCAACGGGTGGGGCAGCTCGTGTAGCAAGCACCGCTGTATCAGCTGATGCAGCTGGTACTGCAGAGGATGCCGAAAGCGTGGATGTGGAAAGCGTGGATGTGGGCTGTGCGGTCCTAGGTGCTCCTACTCCATCCTTGATGCTCACTGGTGCAATCGACGGCGAAGTGGACGGATGCACACACCCTCCCTCAACCGGTGCAACGACAGAAGCCGATGGAGATAAAGACGTGCCAGAGACGAGACAAGCAGAACGCGCCGGGCGACGACGACGTCGGCGAGAAAGAGGCTGAATGGGAGGGGGTATGACGCCATTGGAGAGGAGGATGGAGAGAATAGCTGCAGACTGAGATGAAAGGTCCGGTGCAGCTGGAGAAGGTCCCTTAGAGGAGGAGGAAGAAGATGAGGACGACGCGGAGCAGGAAGAATCATCCTGATGGGAGAAGAGGTGGTCCCTGACCTGCTGCATCATCTGTCGCAGACTCTGGAGCTCGTTGTACAGGACTGCCAGAGCGCCGGTGTGAGGAACGGACGAAAAAGGGAGGTCAGGCTGCTGTGGAGCATGAGGAAAATCACGAGGCTGGAGCCATGGTGGATGCCACCCACTAGGACGCAAGTGGTACTGGCGCCAACCATGGCGTCCATCGCCACAGAAGTGGCAGGCAAAACCACGAAGAGCTGGATCCTGTCGTGGAAGAAGGTGACCAGTTCTCTCAGAGGAACGGTGGTGAGGATGGAGACTGCTGTGTCCCGGCGGTGTAGAGACCGACCACGGGAGTGGCTGGAGAGCAACATCACTAAGAGGTGGTAATGGCCGCCACACCTCAGCCCCTGACGGCAGAGGATGATGCAAATGAGCATGAAGAATTCCCTGACTCGGTGGTGATGAGAAGGACCATGGAGAAGGCTGACCAGAGGGTGGAGGTGGTCCGGACAACAAGCCGTCAGGCTGATGACACGCGTAGGCGTGGAGAGATCCGGGTCCGGTCGGAGTAGAAGGCACCCATAGAGGAGGCTGGCCAAGGTACCCAGGAGAGGATGGTGCCAGATGTCGGGTCAGTGTGCCGGTAGGCAGGTGACATGGCGGAGCGATGGGAACGCTGTGTCCTGGCGGTGTAGAAACTGACCACGGGAGTGACGGACCAACACCACCATGAGGTAGTGGTGCCGGTGGTAGAAGCACTGCGCACGGAGGCAGCTGGTGATAAGAGGGAACGTAAGGTACGCTGGCTCCCGACGGTGTGGATGCAAGCAATGGGAGCACATGGCCCGAAAAATCACGTGGAGGTGACCCCGGCTGCTGTCTCAGTGGGTCTGAGGATCGCGGAGGAAGATGGTGAGAGTGCAGAACACTCTCTGTAGGCGATACACAAGTCACATGTGTGAGGTGTGGGCTAAGAGATGGCCCCGTCCAAGGGAACATCGTGCCAAAAGGGACGGTGTGGTAACTCACGTGGGACGTACTTTGGCTAACAAAGAGAAAAAAAAAGAAACAACAAAAAAAACGGATGGGAAAATCCCTTCGTCGAAAGAGGAAAACAGAAAATGAAATGTAAAAGCAAAACGTAAAAGGAAACGTAAAGAAAATGATAAAAGGAAACAATAGAAAGAAAACGTAAAAGGAAAGCAAATTGTTGTCTGACAGAAAAGGTTACAGAAATACCCCCCGGGCGATTGAGTAACTGGGTTGTCTCGATCGCCCCTCTGTGGCCTTAAAGCCCTTTTTTTTGTTAAGTAGTGGCCGAGTCAGGTCCGGCTTGAAGAAAAAAAGGAAAACGTTGACCGACAACCACCCACGGTCGCATGGGTGTTTTTGCACCCACGCGAAGTCGTGGGTCACTTTCGCCACTGCGAGGTGCGGAAGGCGACGGACCGATGCTGATGACGTCAGCCGAACTGCGAGAGAGAGCGGGTCCATGGGAGCGAGAGGGAGCCAGCAGGGGAGCGAGAGCCAGCGGGAGAGCGAGAGACAGAGGGAGCCAGCGAGAGACAGAGGGAGCCAGCGAGAGACAGAGGGAGCCAACGAGAGACAGAGGGAGCCAGCGAGAGACATAGGGAGCCAGCGAGAGACAGCAAGAGCTAGTGAGAGATAGAGGGAGCCAGCGAGAGAGAGCAAGAGCCAGCGAGAGCCAGCGAGAGCCAGCGAGAGAGAGAGAGAGAACGAGCCAGAGAGAGCCAGCGAGAGCTAGAGAGAGCCACAGAGAGAGAGAGAGAGAGAGAGAGAGAGAGAGTGCGTGGGGAG
>SZWC01000851.1:312633-346314 GCA_023375785.1 Penium margaritaceum
GAAGGCGTTGTTGACATCCATCTGCTCCAGTTCCCAGTCGTGCTGGGCGACGAGACTCAAGAGTGCTCGAGCCGTGGTGTATCTCCCGACCGGAGCAAAGGTCTCATCAAAGTCAACGCCGGGGATCTGGGAGAACCCCTTTGCTGTGAGACGTGCCTTGTACCGGTCGACAGTTCCATCGGGCTTCAGCTTGCGCCGAAGGACCCATCGGGCGGAGACTGCCTTGCGACCTGCAGGCAGATCCACTAGCTCAAAGACTCCATGATCTTGGAGGGCTGTGAGCTCCTCCTGCATGGCCTTCTCCCAGAGGTCAGCGTCTGCTGCCTCACGAGCCTGCCGGACAGTGGTGGGCTCAGGAGGGAGAGTAGGGAGGCCAGCGGCCGCAAAGCATGCGGCGACATAACCAGCGACAGAAGACTCAAGAGCACTGTGAAACTCGTGGGCTACAAGAGCATAGCCAACTGCAGAGTTTGGGTGCACAACGCTCACAGATAGGCCCAGTGCGTCAAGGCCGGTGGGGCGCGCTGACGGACCAGCTGTGGCTCTCGAGCGAGTGACTCGCTGAGAGGCAGTGGATGAGCCTGCCGGGAGAGCCTCAGTAGGCGCCCTAGAGGAGGAGGGCTGAGAAGAGGGAAGAGCACGAAGTCTCCCCCCACGAGTATAAGGCTCTGGGCAAGGGAGCCGAACCTGAGGCTCACCGCCTGCAGTGGTGTCAAGCACCGGAGAAACTGCAGGGCCCGGGGATGAGGTGGAAGTGGAGCGAGCAGCGGACTGTGCGGGAGTGGGTGCCGAGTGTGAGGACTCGAGAATGGCGGTAGACGGAAAGGACATAGGGCTGCCGGCTGAGGACCAGGGTGAGTCGGACTCCGGGGAGGGCGCTGAGGCCCCGGACCCGGAGGAGACTGAGTCCTCGTCACTGTCCGGAGGAGTGACAACAGGGGACGCTTTCTGAGGAGAAGACGTGGACGCACGGAGATCGGAGGCTGGAATAGACCCACCCCCCCCAAGCCGACGAAGCGAGGAGAGAGACGACGGAGGAGGGACATGAGACAGGTCACGGGGAAAGACATCCTCAAAGAAGAGGGCGTCACGCGACTCGATGACACGGGAGCGGTCGGGGTCCCAGAAACGCCANGGAAGGGGACCGTGGGGGACACGGTTCCATACCCAGGTCATGTAGCACATGGCCTCGAAGGAAAAGACGGACGAGAGGGAGGACTCGCTGAGGAGAGTACGAACTCCATCAGCGAGGGTGCGATTCCAGCGTTCCGAGACACCGTTCTGCTGGGGTGTGTAAGGTGCCGAGGGCTCCATACACACCCCACGAGAGGTGAGGAAGCGAGCGGTGGGACCCATGAACTCGCCACCACGGTCACAGCGAAACACTTTGAGCCGGCGGCCACAGGCCAGTTCAGCCTGTGGCAGCCACGACTCAAGTGTGGAGCAGACGTCACTCTTTTGCCGAAGGGAAAAAACCCAGCGCATTCGAGAGAAATCGTTTGTGAGACAGAGGACATAACGTCCGACACCCCCAAGGGTGTCATGGGCAAGGGGTCCCATGACATCAGCGTGCAGGAGGTCAAGTGGGTAAGACGTGCGAGACTCAGAAGTGGAGAATGGGGAGCGGTGCATTTTGCCTTGACCACAGTACAGACAGTCAGTGGGGCAGGGTGCAGAAAACGTGTCGGCATCAAGGCCATGTGCAGGCATGTCCCGAATCAGACTGTCAATGGCAGCACTGTGAATGTGACAGAGACGACGATGGAGCAACTGTGCATGTGCAGGAGTGAGGGAACGGGCCACATGAACAAGGACAGTCGTGGAGGGATGAGGTGCAAACGAGGGTACGCGGAACAGACGGTCACAGCGAGTGCCTCGCAGTAAGACACGACCAGTGCTGCGATGCATAACAGAGGCAACACCACGACTGGATGAGAAGTCCATGCCCTGGTCGTCGAGAGTCGTAACAGACAGCAGACTGAGCTCAAGAGCAGGCACATAGAGAACATCAGGGAGGAAGAGCTCCCCCCCAGGGCCAACGAAGCGGACGACACCGACCCCCTGGACAGGGAGAAGGTGGCCAGAGCCAGTGCGCACAAAGCGAACAGAACCAACAGGACCCAACGACACAAACGCTGAACGACAGGAAGTCATATGATGGGTGGCTCCTGAATCAAGAATCCAGAAGCCACCCGTCACACGGACAGACGCAGGGTCACGACTCACAGCAGCAATGGCAGAACGTGGAAAAAGGCGCTGGCCACAAGCAACAAGGCAACGAGGGAGACTGTACGACTGCCAATCCTCAATCCATGGGACATCATCTGGGGAATACCCCTGAACATGACCGGAGGGGGGTCCACGAAGAGACAAGTCAACAGCACACGCAAGGCCCTCCTCGACCGAACGTACACTCTCACCTCCCTGATCACGGAGGTGACGCTGGTGGATGGCGTGAGAGAGCGCAGAGTCCAACTGGCGCTCGTCCTCAGGGGGTCCGGTGATGAGTGCGGCAGAGGAGTGTGGCTGGGGACCAGGAGTGGGGGACGCCCATGATGGAGGTGAGTAGAAGCCGGAAGGAGGCCCGAAGTAGACAGGACCTCCAAACCCCGGGGGCCAACCCCAGGGTGTAGGTGGGGAAGGTGCAGAGAGGACATTGCTGTAGGCAGCTGTTGCAGGGAATGGAGAAGACGTGTGCGTGGAGCTACGACTGGACCCCGCGGAGGTGGAGGAGCGGGCAGAGCCTCCACCTGACCCTGAAGAGCGTGCCCAGTGAGCACGCATGGCTGAGGCCAGGCGTGCATCATGTGGTGGTGTAGGGCACTTGGGCGCTGCATGACCAGCGGCGCCGCAGTTCCAGCAAGTGACAGTGCTGGAGGAGGAGGAGTGGGATGCCGTGCTATCAGAACCGCGACCTTTGCCCCCTTTCCCCTGTCCTCCACCGCCAGAGCCACCTCCTCGGCCTTTACCTTTGTTGCCCCCCCCACCACGCCCACTTCCTTGGGAAGCAAGGGAAGTGGCGGTGGTAGTGGAGGTGGAGATGGAGGATGAGCTGGAGGCCGAGGAGGTGGAGGAGGAGGGAAGTGCGGTGGTCACTGCTGCAACAGCTGCGCGATGGATGCGTTTGTTCTGCAAGGAGCTCCACCAGTCAGTGAGGCGCTGGGAGGTGAACTCCCACAAAGCCCCAATCCCAGGGGGTGCGTCAGCGGGAACAGGCATTGCCGCCAGACGCTCCAACTCTGTGGCCTTCACTTCGCGAAAGATGTCGCTGAGTTCAGGGATGAGACCGTTGACGATGGAGAGGACAGCGGGGAGTTGGCCTGGGGCGGCTTTGCCGAGGTCACGCAGCAGGCGCAGACTGCGAGCCTAGTAGGCGTCAGCAGTCTCGTCAGCGCGCATGGAGAGCGTGTTGAACTGGATAGTGAGGACGCTCTGTGCCGTGTGTCCATTGACTGTCGTGCGCCGTTTGATGAGGGCATAAGCCCCAACTGGGTCAGCAGGAGTGCGGCGTGCAGTGTCAGCATTGTACGATCCAATCTCATCAGTGAGATCGTCTGGTCCAGCGCGAATGAGGGCTCGAACCGCTCGCGCTGACTCAGAATCGACAGGCACGAAAGGTGGGACAGCTGAGGGGTTTGGTGCATGGTAGTATTCCCAGAGTTGTTCTCCTTGCGCCCAGGCACTAAAATGAACCTCCCAAGAGTGAAAGGTGAGACTGGGTGTGAAGTGGGGTGGAGTGGAGTCAAAGTCAGGCTTGCGTTGCACTGCTGGGGCAAGCGCTTTGGCTGCAGCAGCGCCAGCAGTTACGGCGACTGCAAGTGGATCAGAAGTAGATGTGCCAGCGGCAGTGGAAGCGGAAGCGGGAGAAGTGGAAAAAGCGGCAGAAATGCTAGCGGACTGAGTGCTGCGCAGTGTGGGCTGCAGGCGATTCAGAACCAAGTCAGCAATGTGATCGGCGAATGTCTCTTGATCAGCCTGCTCAGCCTTAAGTTTTTCCTAAGCAGCCCGCTGAGCACTGAGAGCTGCCTGTAATGCAGTGCGCTCACGCTGAAGCTCAGCCTACAGCGCTGTGTATTGGTCATCGTCGACTGGCATTGTGCCAGCGACGTAACTCTGCCGAAAAAATTTCGGCAGAGTTTCCCTTGCCCAAGTGGGCGTGGGAAGTAAGAGATCGGTGTTGAAAGTGCACTGCAAGGCAACAACCTGAATGCACGAATACGCCAACACAGGGAAGGCAGAGAGTACGGAAGAGGAGGAAAAGGCGGGCTCACCACGCACTGTGGTGCAGAGAGAACAGTGGTGGCAGTGCGGCAGAAGCTGAGGAGGAAACGACTGCGACAAAGGACGATGTGGTGACGACGAAGCAGGCTACACCTGTCAGAGCTGCACCTGACAGAGCGACGATGACAGCAGCGATCAAAACCAACAGTTGTAGGTGTCGAGTGACTGACGGTGATGTGGATGGTAGAGAGGCTGCCTGTGTTGTGGAGACGTTAGCGGAGCCAACTGCATTGGAGAGTGTTGTGGCTGCTGAGGCTGCGGCGGATGCAACTACGTCTGCTGCTGCAGCAACCTGAGTGGCTATGTTGATGGCAGAGGCTGCCAAGGGTCCCTGGTCAACCGCTGCAGTATATGCGTCAACGGCTCGACCTGCAGCAGTGCTGGCTGGTGCACGTGCGGCACGTGCTGTGGCTGCAAAGGTAGTGGCAATGGCAGCACTGGACAAAAGGATAGCCAGCAGCACTGAGAGAATATCAAGGGACGAGATGGACTCTGCAGCAGATGCGGCTGGGGATGCAGCACGACGCGGAGCGGAGGCCTCAGATGCTGTCGCTGCAGCAGGTGGAGCTGCACCACGAGGAACAGCACGGCGGTGTTGCGGTCGCGTCCTATGGGAAATGGGTGGTCTTACCAGAGAGTGAAGAGGTCGGTGGTCGTTTTGTGGTGCTGTTGCCGGCTGGTTCAGCGACGTTGGGGTGTCGTCGTCGGCTGATTGGCAGCGCGTTGCGTAGTCCCTCGCGTCCGCCCACGCGTAGTGATCAGCGGGATCGTAGTCTTCACCGGGGTGATACCCCGGACTGCTGCGACGCACCCTCGACCACACCTCTCTCTCCNTGGCTGCAAAGGTAGTGGCAACGGCAGCACTGGACGAAAGGATAGCCAGCAGCGCTGAGAGAATATCAAGAGACGAGATGGCCTCTGCAGCAGATGCGGCTGGGGATGCAGCACGACGCGGAGCGGAGGCCTCAGATGCTGTCGCTGCAGCAGGTGGAGCTGCACCACGAGGAACAGCACGGCGGTGTTGCGGTCGCGTCCTATGGGAAATGGGTGGTCTTACCAGAGAGTGAAGAGGTCGGTGGTCGTTTTGTGGTGCTGTTGCCGGCTGGTTCAGCGACGTTGGGGTGTCGTCGTCGGCTGATTGGCAGTGCGTTGCGTAGTCCCTCGCGTCCGCCCACGCGTAGTGATCAGCGAAATCGTAGTCTTCACCGGGGTGATACACTGGACTGCTGCGACGCACCCTCGACCACACCTCTCTCTCCCCCCTCTCCTCATAGTACGCAAGCTCCTCGTCAGTATTTGCACCGTCCTGAGCCACTGTTGACGACGGAGGTGTTGGCTCGATCTCAGGTGGAGACGCCAGTGTACAGATTGATGGGCTGCCTCAGGGCAGCCCGCGGTGATCGAGAGCGCACTGGGATCAAGTCTGGCTGCAGGGTTGGGGCTAAGGTCATGGCTGCGAGAGCAGCAGTTGCACAGAGCGGCGGCTGCTGCGGCTGCCCAGACTGCCACCTAAGTTGCTTCTCGTGCCAAGCTGCTAGGCGGCTGAGCTCAAGCGGCTGCAAGGGATGGCTGCTGCTGCTGCTGCTTGGGCCGCCACGGCCTTGCGCTGTGGCGCGTTAGGGCTCACCCGTCCATCGATGCCAGCGGCTCCCCAGAGTAGCGGCTGCTGCTGCTGTCCAAGCTGCGGCGGCCTCGCGTTGAAGTCCACGAATGCGATGTTGGCAGCAGCACGGAGTGGCTACTGCTGATGCTGCCTAGCTGCAGTGTTGGGACTCACATCAGTGCTGCAAAGTCAGCGGTTGCACAAAGCGGCGACTGCTGCGGCGGTCTAGACTGTCACCTACGCTGCTACTTGTCACGTGCCAAGGTTCACGAGCTCGAAGTCAGCAGCTGCAAGGTATTTTTCTGCTGCTGCTGCTCAGGCCGCCATGGCCTTGTTCTGTGGCTCGCTCGGGATCCCCCGTCAGTTGATGACAGCGGCTGCCCAGAGTGGCGGCTGCTGCTGATGTCCAAGCTGCTGCGGTCTCGCGCACAGATCTGCGAGTGTGACGTTTGGCAATGGTGCAGGGGGGGGTTGCCAACGATGCCGCGGTCTCGGGTTGTGGCTCGTTCGGGACCACCTGTCGCTTGGTGCTTAACAGCTGCACAGAATGTTGCTGCTGTTGCTTAGGTCGACACGGCCTTGTGCCGTGGCTTGAGCGGGGTTGCCCGTCGCTCGATGTGAGAAGCTGCTCAGAGTGGCAGCTGTTGCTGCTGCCTAAGCTGCCAAGATCTCGTGCTGAGATGCACGAGTGTCATGCAAACGGCTGTACAGAGTGACCGCCGCTGCTGCTGCTTAGGCCATCGCTGTCTCGTACTGTGGCTTGTGGGGAATCACCTGGCGCTTAGCGCATGAGGCTCATGAGGTCCCAGGATGTCGTGGCAGGAGGGACAGCCCTCCTGCTCTGATTCCAGTTGGTAGGCATAGTTGCTGGGCTAGCAAGAAAGCAGGTGAAGAGCAACCACATACGCCATGGATCGGGGAACGCTCACGACTTAGAAAAATGTAGTCACAGCTTGACAAGCGAGAGTGAGTGTGAGCGAGGTGGTGAGAGCCGGTTGACCGGGCCACCCACGCGAGACAATCGTCGTGGGGCCCGGACGCCACCCAGGGATCGAACCCGACCCTGGAGCGAGCGAGCTCCAGGCGGTTTCTCACACGTCGGCACAAGCCGNGCCATGGATCGGGGAACGCTCACGACTTAGAAAAATGTAGTCACAGCTTGACAAGCGAGAGTAAGTGTGAGCGAGGTGGTGAGAGCCAGTTGACCGGGCCACCCACGCGAGACAATCGTCGTGGGGCCCGGACGCCACCCAGGGATCGAACCCGACCCTGGAGCGAGCGAGCTCCAGGCGGTTTCTCACACGTCGGCACAAGCCGGATGTGTGGTCCCGAGGGATCAGCAACCCGGTTCACCACTCTAGGAACATGCAAGCATGCAATCAACTAACAAGCATGCATTCCCACAAGTTGTGTCCCCTTTTAGTATGAGTGTATTACTAAACTAAGGCATGTGACAAGACTGGTGCTGAAGCCACAACTTGGCAGCTTGAGGGAGGCACATCCTCTGTGTTCTTCATGCTGCACCACAGTCTTGCACCAGGGAGCCTTAATCCAGATCAATCACCTGCAGTGGTGAGGTGTGTGTATGAATGGAGACAAGAGGGCACTTGCGTGTGTTTGTGACAATAACCAACACCCGTGAGCGCCATCTTGAGGTAGCCTTACGGGTAGTGCGCTACGTACTGTCTACCCCTCGGGTTGGCCTGTACTTTAGTGCACAGCCCTACGTTGTGGTGGACGGCTTCACAAACAGTGACTGGGCACACGATTCTGACGCACGCAGTCGGACTGGATATATCTTCTTGGTTGGCGGCTCTGTAGTTTCCTGGTAAAGTTGCAAGCAAGGGTGTGTTGCCCGCAACACCGCTGAGGCAAAGTATGTGGCTCTTGGCGCATGCACTTGTGAGGCTGTCTGGCTGTGTCGTTTGTTACAGCTGTTGCGTGTTCCCATCCGTTGCATTACTCTGCGCTGTGACAAACAATGCACAAGGGCCATTGTTGAGAACAGCGGCATCCATCACTCACGCACCAAGCATATCAATGTGGAGTATCATTTTGTTCGTGAGTGAATTGCTGCTAGCATTGTCCAAGTTGCTTCGGTGGATACACGATCTCAGAGAGCTGACTTTTTCACCAAGGCCCTCAGCCACAATGTCTTCAAAAGTGCTATTCACTCAGTCGGTTTCATCAGTCTGCATGACCCAGGTTGATGCGCAAGGTGCACTTGTCATCTTTCTGTCATCTTGTCATGGGGTTCTCTTCATGTGTGTGGGTTGCTTGCCCGTGGGACATGGGGGAGGGTTGACGTTTGTTGGCCACTCACAGCTCTATGCACTCTTGTCTCCCACACTCTGCACACTCTTGGACAGATTAAATGACAATGGCCTTACCTGGGGAGGCGTCATGCGGGCCCACCTTGACTGGAGCCTTTGGCGTCATGAAGCTACTGCTGGACCCAGGAGTGCACTCTGGCACACACATGGCCATTGCATGATTTTCTATGACTTTATGGTGCGGTAGATGCCTGGGCTCGTACATTCTCACTGCCGTGCCCTGTATCATGTTTTTTCGCCTTGAGTATCTTGGGGGAGGTGCATGTTTCCCGGGTGCTGATCCTTAGGGGGCCACCGTGCCGGTTTTACCAGTGCCCTGGTGAGTAGCCGCCCGACCACTCGGTTTAATCTGAGTGGTCAGACTCGACCCCCGGGGTGGCGGCACCTCCCACACGAGCGTGATGGTCGAAGTGGGTGTGTGCTCACCGGTGCTTACCTTGCTCGCCCCCCCTCACTCAATCCTACTTGGTGAGTGATTGAGTTCTGAGGCAAAGTCTTTACCACATCCATGGTGTGCCTAGGGCTCTCACGTGCTGACCATTCCAGTCTCACACATCCCATCTAGGAAGTTTCTGAGTAACTAAAATTATCTCCTAAACCCGAATGTGTCTTCACAAAGGTATTAGGTGTTAGGTTCAGTCATTGAACGAGCCACTTCAGGGAACTTGAGGCCCATAAAAATATTCCATCGTCAGTTTTTGAACCTTGAAACAAAATCTTTTTACATTTTTAGGAAAAGAACACACTATTTTTCTTAATTTTCTCGAAATATGTATCTATTGATTATATTTATTACCTTAGTCTATCTTTTAAACAAAAAATTTGAAGGAGGCACGTGTAAAAGTGAGGCTTGCTGTATATAACTTTACAGATGAAATTTCCACAAAATACTTCCCTATGAAGAGAAATATCCACGTATTTCTCGAATCAAGGTTCAATGTACGCTGGAAACACTCAAGCATCTGCCCGGTAGTAGCATACTGTCTTTGGGCTCGGGCTCAACGTTTGGACTTCCTTTGTGCCCATCCTGGGGTCCGTTAAGACAGTGCGGAAGAAGGAATACTTCATGGGTACAAGTCAGGTCCCAAGAGGGCATTTTCCGATAGGCCGTTGGCGACAGTCGATGTCGTTCCGGCCGTTCAGCGAGCCGCTGCGGGGACCTGACAGGTCTCCGCTTCTTCTCGCGAATTTCCGCTATCGCCGCCAAGAGTCCTCTTCGCAAGCGACGTTGCCGAGACGTCGACGATCGGCACCGTCAAGTGAATCTCTCTGCCGATAGGCTTGCGTGTCGCGCTAGGCAACGCGTGGCCTGCGACCTTTGGCTCTTCCCGCCTTGCGCCGAAGTCAACCAGTCACATGGCGGCCCAGGCGAGCGTCGTCTGACGACTGCCGCGCAGAGATCGGGGCTTGATGGACATGACTGCCGCGGACTCGCTGGACCCATGCCTCCAGTCCCCCTAGTTACAATGCCGGTTTATTGTTTTTTTGCTTCCTCGGTCTGGTGGCCATCGGGCAGGCAGGCCTTAGTGGCCATACGCTTTTCATGTCGCTTGCTTGACGACTTGCCTCTGCTCCTGCTCGTCCTGTTCAGTACTGTGGCCTGCTGTGCCTGCCAGCATCGTCACGGCGTGTAGCAGCGTCGCCGCAGTCGGCCCCGATCGGTGACGTGACGTCCGCCCTTCTCGCTCTTCGTCACCTGGGGAAGGCGGCGTCGCGCAACACGCTTCCAACGCTCTATTTAGTCTGCCTCATTTCCACCACTGGTGGCAACAGCGTCGAGTCTTGCGAACAACGCGACTAACTGTCTATCGGTCACGACAGTTGCGGCCAGCGCTTCTTACTGCAAGCTGTCCACGCGCCATGGCAGCTACCGGCAACGTAGCCGCAGCCTTGCAGTACGCCATACTCCAGCAACAGCAGCAGCTCTTGCAGCAAGCTGCCATCATGACTCGAAGCCAGGCCACCGTACCCATGGCCCGTCAGGCTAACGTCCCTTGCGTTGGATCCACCTCGACAGATGCCGGCAACACCAAGCAGCAACCTACTATAGAAGCTCTCCTGCTTCTCGAGCGTCTCCACAGGGGCGAGCAACTTTCTGCTGCTGCCGGCCTGCTGAGCCAACAGACTAATCACGTGTTTCAGCCCCACGTGCAGTATCAGCAGCAACAGCAACAGCATGGCCCTTACGGTCATCACGCGGCGGCGGCGACCCATTCTGCCCTCAGTGCAGCACAGGTTCAGTTTTGGGAGCAGCAGCAGCGCGCTGTTCTCCTTGCCCTCCTCCGCCAGCAACAGCAGCTCAACCTCCAGCAGCTTCTGTCCAGCTACTCCTGTAGCCAGGGTGCGGGCTCGGCAGAGGCGGGAACGTTTCCCAGGTCTGTTGAGTCCCCTGCATTTTGGAGCTCAAACGCAGCAACCGCTTCTCCTCAGACTGTTTCAACGGCAGCCAATCTCACTCAAGCAGTCGAGTCTTCGAACTTGGTCAGTCCTCCTTCGGCTACAGTGTCCTCGGTTCCTCTCTTTGGATCCTTACCTCCCGAAGCTCAGAAGGCCGGTCCTCCAACGATTTTCATCGGCGAGGTGCCTTCTGCCATTGCCTGTGACGCTCAGCTTCAGCAGCAGCAGCAGCAGCAGCAGCAGCAGCAGCAGCAGCGCCAACTGCGGCAATCGCCGAAGGCTGTGCACGAGTTTGGATGTTGGTCTGACATAAGTGATTCCGAGGCTGGATCGTCCGTCGGCTGTAGCAGCGAGCGCGGGGAGCTGGACGAAGTCCTCTCCAGCTGCGGCGGTGAGGCGGTCGACGGATTGGATGAACCAGCAATGACTGAGGGTGGGCTAGGGCTGCCCTCGGAGGAAGACTTCCAGCTGCACCTGCTCGGCGTGTTGACGTCGTACCTGTAACAAGTCTCTCATTGACGCAGCACATGAACCACTTGCCAAGGATCTCCACTGGTCCGATCCTCGTGCACGGGCAGCCCTCTGCTGCCGACACCTGGGCCTTCCAGTTTTGCTAAGCTGCCACGTGGATGTGGCTGTTGTCTTTGTGACTAGTGTACACGAGGAGTGCAACGGGTTGTGTAACTGGGTAAGCCATGTACTGGAAGTGCTCCATAGGAGCGCAAAGAGCTTTTGCAGCTCTTCGCTGTAGCACTGCTTCTGTGGGTTTTGAGCGATTGTGGAGGAGCCTTGTGCCTTCACCATTTCCAGCCTTGCAGGCCTCGCAGCCCTCTTGTCCCTTAGTGGGACCAATAACTGCAGCCAATGCGGAGGCTGCAACTGGCAGCAGCATCATGGCATTGCAGGGAGGGCGGTTGCAAAGCTCGGGCTATCAGTCCATTGGGACGGGCGTGGAAAGTGTAGGACATCCAGCCAAGATGCAGGATTGTTTGTTCACTTTACATTCTGTGTACCACTTTCGGCTATCAATGCCTCTTCCCTCTTGACAGTCCTCTCCCATCTCTGGACATCTGTCATCCGGAGGCCCTTGCCTGGACCATGCTTTGTTCCTTTCTGCCATGCAGCGAGAAAACGTGGTGGAAACATGGCAGGATGACTCATTGTTCATCACAAGGCATGATGTCAGTCTGGGAAACCAAGCGAATTTGAGGGGATGCAGAAAATGAATGTCGTGGAAATCGAAGGCCAAATTCATACAAGGAAGGAATGAGCAATGACCCCATGTTTCTTTGCCAATGGAAGTGCTCAATGCAGGCCAACATGATGAAAATCCGCACATGGTAGTTGCAACTTACTGAATGTGGGAAAGTCTGGGAAATACGGGAAAATGAGCAATAAGTTCTATTCTCGCTTCCACCCTGTTCCTAGTGCCTGATAAATCACGTAAGTGAAACCTACAATGGAAAAACAATTTAAACAGTACCTTCAACAATAAGTTTGGTTGCATTAACTCAAATGCCGAGTTTAATGTGGGTGATTCATGGGGATGAGAGGTAATGCATAAGGCAATGTCGGAGGCATTGTCCATTGTCCATTGTCCCAATGGACAATTGAATTAGCAGCAAGTGTTGGACATATCGGGTGTATACATACAATAACAAGAAACACAACAAGGCATCTATTGGACATTGGGCACTCAAACCGAGCGACGCGTGTGACGCTACATTGTGAGTGGTTGGTTCGAGAAACGCCACCAAGAAATCGTAGGGTTCGAGAATATCGAGGCACTAATTTATCAAAGGCTAACACCGTCAAGAAGTTGATCAAACAGTATTGAAACATTGATATGGTTCGCGACACTTTTGGCGACCATTCTAGAAAATGGTCAAATGTGTCAGAACCTTTGGGAACGGAACACCGAAGGCCGGGGCAGGTGGCCAAAATTCCCTCGAACAAACGGCGGAAAAAACCTCAGGCCGACGCGCGGTGGGCCATGGATGCAATGACAAAAATGCCCACTTGCCGAGTTAGCGGCTTGTGTACGTCTAGAACGTAACACTTTCTCCCCCTTTTCGTCGCGATCTCTCGACATGTTAGCAGACGTAGGCATGTGAGGTCTCGAGTAAACGTCGATTACATGATCGACGTCTCGGAGGTTGTTGTGGGGCTCCCAGTTGTTGTGTGCGACGTCGTAGTCGTGCCACTTGACCATAAACTCGGTTTTCTTTTTGCGACGTCGATGTCCGAGAATTTCCTCGATCGCATATTCCTTACCCCCTTACACTTGGATTGGGGATGGAGGATCGACATCTCTGCTGGGAAACCTCTCGTTGGGGTCTGGATAGTGCTTGAGCTTATTGACGTGGAAGAGCGCATGGATCGCCTTGCTGTCGGGTAGGCGAAGTCCAGCGATAACTTGGGTTTGCATTCACTCCATCTCAAGCAGGCCGAACCATCAGGGTTTCAGATTCCTGAAGTCTTGTCCACGTAGCATGATGTTTGTTCAGCTAACTAGGGATGGAATCGCCAGCAGTGAATACGTCGTCAAAGCAATGTTGTTGTTGTAGGTGGCGGCAAGAGGCCGCCTTAAGCACCCCACTCACTAGTCTAGGACGGCAAGACATCCATGGCTGGAGCTAGGGTGTGAGAGGTGAGGAGAACACCTAGGTTTTTTGGAGAGAACAACGTGAGAGAACAAGTAACGAGAGTAACGAGTCGTGGAGCTCTTAGCCGCGGTTGACCGGGCCACCCACTCGAGTGGATCGAAGTGGGGCCCGGCCGTCACCTCGGGGTTGAACCCGACCGGTCGGCTAAAAGCCGTCGCGGTTTCTCACACCTGAGAGCGGCTGAGCGTGTGGCCCCCGCAGGATCAGCAACCCGGGCTAGAACCTAACAACTAGCAGAGCATGCACGAAACACAATTCTTGAGGCCACATCGACCACGAGCGTATGTGGAGCATGCATCTCTCAATCAACCTCTCACGTTTTAGCCACCAAGTGGCTCACAACCAAATGCTGTGACTTGCATGGTTCCACCACAGAAAGGCTTGAGCATGGCTGGGGTCACTCCTGTCTTGTGCCTGACCAGCCTTGCTTGGACCATGGTTTCAACGGTGCTTAGTCACCTGCAGTGAACGAGTGTGTGGGTGAGTGGAGACAAGGAGTCACTTGCGTGTGTGTCAACACTAACACTCCCCCATGACCCACAGACGAACAGTCTACACACCACACGAGAATACATGACAGCTGGGACAACGATGCCACATCAGCCAGGAGGGTCACGAGCGCGCAACAAGCCAATAGCATGCACATCAGCCTTGAACATTCCACTGCTAAGAGCTTTAGTGAGAAAGTCTGCACACTGTTGACGCGTGTCGACCCAGACAACCTGGACATCTCCTGCGGCAATGCGCTCACGCACAAAGTGATGCTCAATGTTGATGTGCTTAGTGCAAGAGTGGTGCATGCCATCATGCTCTGCGATTGCCTTGGCGCTCTGGTTGTCACAACGCAGAGTGATGCAGCGAATGGGCACGCGAAGCTGCTGTAGTAAGCGAGAAAGCCACACACTCTCACACGTACCTGTGCCGAGTGCAACATACTCGGCTTCGTTGGAGCTGCGCGCCACGCAACCCTGTTTGCCACTCTTCCATGAAACAACAGTGCCACCCACAAGAAATATGTAGCCTGAGCGACTACGTGCATCCGCATCATGAGCCCAGTCAATGTCTGTGTAACCATCAACAACAATAGAAGGCTGTGATCTATAGCACAGGCCGACGCGTGCGGTGGACAGCGCGAGGCGAACGACACGCAATGCAGCCTCGAGATGCTTCTACCGAGGCTGCTGGGAGAATTGAGCCAGGAAGTTAACTACGAAGGCCACATCGGCTCGGGTGGTGGTGGCGAGGTACATCAGTGATCCGATCACACTGAGGTAATCGGTGACGTTGACAGTGTTCTCCAACTGAGAAGGGTCTGGTGACTTCAGCAGACGCTGGCCTGTTGGAGTCATCGGTGTGGAAGCTGTGGGTGTATCGGCGAGTAGTGAAGAGAAGCGCTCCCCCAGGCTGCGAATGTACGTAGCCTGGTGTACATGCAGTGTTCTGCGCTGGCGGTCTCGCTCGAGCTCCATGCCGAGGAACACACGGGCTGGGCCCAAGTCCTTCATCTTGTAGACCGACTGAAGGAGAGTCTTCACTGACTGCACAGCTGTGGGACTGGGTGATGCAATGAGGAGATCATCGACGTAGACCAGAACGACCACGAGGGGTTGGGAGGGGGTACTCAGAAAGAGTGCTGGATCAACTGAGCTGCGATGGTAGCCTCCCTTCTCCAGAGTGGAGGAGATCTCCAAATTCCAACAGCGTGGTGACTGCTTGAGCCCGTACAGAGCCTTGCGCAGTCGCCAGACCTTATTTGTGCCATCAGTGAAATCTGGGGGCTGCACCATGTAGATCTCCTCATCCAGGCGACCGTGCAAGAATGCATTGTTAACATCCATCTGCTCCAACTCCCAATCATGCTGGGCCACCAGGCTCAGGAGAGCTCGGGTTGTAGTGTATCGACCCACTGGAGCAAAGGTCTCATCAAAGTCAATGCCCGGAACTTGGGAAAACCCCTTGGCAATGAGGCGTGCATTGTATCTATCAATCGTGCCGTCAGGCTTCAGCTTGCGTCGAAGCACCCAGCGGGCCGAGATGGCTTTGCGACCAGGCGGAAGGTCAACCAGGTCGAACACCTCATTTTCTTTCAGGGCCGTGAGCTCCTCCTGCATGGCCTTTTCCCATAGGTCAGCATCAGCGGCTTCTCTATCCTGACGCACTTTGGTGGGCTCAGCAGGAAGTGAGGTCAGAGAGGGAAGACCACCCGCAGCAAAACAGGATGCAACATATCCTGCTGCAGACGCTTCCACGGCACTGAAAAACTCGTGAGCAATGAGGGCATAACCCACAGCTGAGTTGGGATGGACTACGCTGACGGCAAGGCCAAGGGCATCAAGCCCAGTAGGCCTGGCAGTAGAGTCCGATGCAGTGGAGGGTGCACCTGATCTGGTACGACGCTGTGACTGTGATGAGTACGAGACTGACATGTGGGGAAGAGTTCAAAGTCTCCCCCCACGGGTGTATGGCTCTGGCGCGAGCAAAGGTGCCTCTGAGACCGGAAGGGAGATGGGGTCAGTGGCAACCAGAGGTGCCTGTGAGGGGACCTCAGGAATAGCACGCGGAGGAGAGTGTGCAGGAGTGTCGTCAGACGGTGGCGGGGCACTGGCAGGCACGGTCGTGGACTTAGAAGACGAAGAGGGTGAAGAGTGTGGGGAGGAAAACTGAGTAGTGTGAGATGCGTCAGTGTTAGAATGACACGGAGATGAGGAAGTGAGAGGAGAGGTCAAGCTCGGGTAAGACGCATCAGCAAGGTCAGAGACAGGGTCAGAAGCAGAATCAGAGCTTCCCCCTCGAGGGGGAAAGCTCAAGGAGGGCACACCAGCGAGACCGGAGGCTGGAGGAGACCCACCCCCCCCAAGCCAACGGAGCGAGGACAAAGAGGAGGGGGAAGCGACACGAGAGAGATCGATAGGGAAGACATCCTCAAAGAAGAGGGCATCTCGCAACTCGACAACCCGGGCACGATCTGGATCCCAGAAGCGCAAGGCCTTGGACATAGCTGAGACACCAAGAAAGGTGCACAGACAAGCACGCGGACTAAGTTTGCCGTCGCGCAGGTCCTCAGGCAGCCAGACGGCAGCAACACAGCCCCAGACACGAGCGAGACGGAGATCCGCTCGGCGACCAAACCAGCACTCAAACGGCGTGACATGACGGGGAAGAGGACCATGGGGAATGCGATTCCAGACCCAGGTCATGTAGCACATGGCCTCAAACGAGAAGGTGGGGGAGAGGTCAGATGCAGCAAGAAGGGTACGGACACCGTCAGCAAGGGTGCAGTTCCAACGCTCAGACGCGCCATTTTGCTGGGGCGTGTATGGTGGAGTGGTCTCGACGTGGACACCACGAGAGGAGAGAAAGTGAGAGGTGGGTCCAATGAACTCACCCCCGCGGTCACAACGAAAAACACGAAGACGAAGACCACATGCAAGTTCGGCCTGGGGAAGCAAGGACTCAAGGGAGGAACAGACATCACTCTTTTTTTTTAGGGCAAAGACCCAACGCATGCGGGAGAAGTCATCAGTGAGACAGAGCACGTAGTGACCAGCTCCCCCAAGAGTGTCATGGGGAAGAGGGCCCCTGACATCAGTATGCAACAATTCAAGAGGCGCAGACGTGCGTGTTTCAGAGGTGGAGAAAGGTGAGCGGTGCATTTTCCCTTGAGCGCAAGCAAGACAGTCAGGTGGACAAGGGGAAGGGAAGGAACCGACATCCAAGCCATCTGCGGGGAGCGTGTGGAGAAGAGAATCAATTGCAGTAGTGTGAATGTGACATAGGCGGCGGTGCAGCAACTGAGCCTGGGCAGGAGAGAGAGAGAGAGCGAGCGACATGCACATGGGCAGCAGTGATAGGTGCCGGTGCGAAGGTGGGGATGAAAAACAGGCGGGCGCAGCGAGTGCCTTGGAGGAGGATGCGACCAGTGGTGCGGTGAGAGACAGAGGCAGTGCCACGACTGGAGGAGAAGTCCATGCCCTGGTCTTCGAGCGTGGTAACAGAGAGCAGAATCAGCTCAAGCAAGGGAACATACAGGACGTCTGGCAAGAACAATTCCCCCCCTGGACCAACAAAGCGGACAACGCCAACGCCCTGCACAGGCAGCAGCTGACCGGAGCCAGTGCGGACGAAACGCACGGAGCCAACGGGACCAAGAGACACAAAGGACGCACGGGACGAGGTCATGTGATGGGTAGCTCCGGAATCAAGGATCCAGAAGCCCCCGGACGCACGAACAGTAGCTGGATCACGACTCACAGCAGCAACGGCAGCATGCGGAACGAGACGCTGACCACATGCAGCAAGGCAACGAGGCAAGCGGAGAGACTGCCACTCTTCAATCCACGGCATGTCAGCAGGGGGAAATCCTAGAACATGCCCGGTCGCTGGACCACGCAACTCCCCATCGACAACACACGCAAGGGAACCTGACCCGGAGCGGTCACTCTCACCTCCCTGATCACGAAGGTGACGCTGGTGGATGGCGTGGGAGAGTGCAGCGTCCAACTGTCGCTCGTCCTCACGTGGGTCCGGAGTGATGACGACCCCGGAGGATGCGCGACGAGAGGGGTAGGACGACGTTGCCCAGGAAGGGGCAACATACGACCTGGATGGCGGGCTGTAGAAGACCGGTCCACCATACCCAGGAGGCCACTCCCAGGAGTAAGGAATAGGGGGTGGTACGGCGGTGGTGTGGTAGACTGCAGCCTCAGAAGGGGCATGGTGGTGGTGCGGTGATGAAGGCGGGGGTGCGGTCCGAGAAGGGACAGCAGAGCCCCCAGAACCACCAGAGGATCGCACCCAGTGAGCACGCATGGCAGATGCCAGGCGCTCGTTGTCGGGTGGTGCCGGGCACTTCGGTGCAGAATGACCGGTGGCCCCACAATTCCAACACGTGACCGTGTTGGAGGCAGAAGAAGAGGAGGGTGTGCTACCGACGTTGGTACTGGTGGCTTTGCCTTTGCCGCGGCCTGATTGCCCGCCCGAGCCGGTTGTAGCAGAACCTTTGCCCCGACCGCCTCCTTTGCCCCGACCCCCCCCACCACCCCCTTGGTGTGCAAGAGATGTGGCAGGAGAGGAGGATGAAGAGGGAGATGGAGAGGAAGAGGAGGAGGGAAGTGCTGCGGTAGCGGCGACAACGGTAGCGCGATGGATGCGCTTGTTCTGGAGAGCACTCCACCAGTCAGTGAGCCGTTGGGAGCTGAATTCCCAAAGAGCACCAATGCCTGGCGGCGAGTCAGCAGGCACGGGCTCAACTGCAAGACGCTCAAGCTCGGAGGCTTTCACCTCTCTGATGATGTCGGACAATTCAGGAATTAGTCCGTTGACAATAGAGAGGACAGCAGGAAGCTGTCCAGGGGCTGCTTTGCCGAGATCCTTCAGCAGACGCAGACTATGGGCCCAATAGGCATCCGCAGTTTCATCAGCAGGTGTGTGGCGTGCAGTATCAGGATTGTAGGAACCGATCTCATCAGTGAGATCATCTGGACCAGCACGGATGAGAGCAAGGACAGCACGTGCAGACTCAGTATCAGTGGGAACAAAGAGAGGATTAGCAGAGGGATTGGGCAGATGGTAGTACTCCCAAAGTCCCTCACCCTGCGCCCAGGCACTGAAGCGAACCTCCCAGGACACAAAGGAGAGATTGGCAGTGAAGTTAGGAGGCGTTGAGTCAAAGTCTGGCTTGCGGTGAGAAGGCTGTGTAAGAGCTTTGGCAGCAGCAGCGCCAGCAGCAGCTGCAGCTGCAATGGAGTCTGAGCGTAGAGAGCCAGCGCTGGTGGATGCGGAAGCGGGGGTGGAGGAGAAGGCAACAGCGATGTCAGCAGCAGTAGAGACTGCAGGGGTAGAGCGCAAGAAAGGTTGCAGACGATTAAGGACAAGGTCAGCAATGTGATCTGCGAATGTGTCCTGATCGCCCTGCTCAGTCCGCAATTTGTCCTCAGTAGCACGCT
The DNA here is from genome assembly GCA_023375785.1 of Penium margaritaceum. Taxonomy (NCBI): domain Eukaryota; kingdom Viridiplantae; phylum Streptophyta; class Zygnematophyceae; order Desmidiales; family Peniaceae; genus Penium; species Penium margaritaceum. Next base: position 331,859 of record SZWC01000851.1, read on the forward strand.
GAGCTGTGAGGGCTGCCTGAAGAGCTGCGCGCTCTTTGCGCAGTTCCTCCTACAAGGCAGCATACTGATCATCGTCGACTGGCATGATGTGTAATGCATGTGATGATCAAGATTTTTTTGGGCAGAGTTTCCCTTGCCCCAGTGGGCGTGGGGAAAAGATGGCCTGAGGTGGTGACGCTGCACAGCCAAAGGGAAGGAGGGTGCAAGCAGCCATTGAGTAAAGAAGGGAGAAAGTAGGCGAGTCCCAAGCAATGGGAGAGGGATGGCTCACCAAATCTAGCGATGTAGGTCAAACAGAAGAAACACTGCAGCTGTCGCTGCCGCTGCTATGACTGCTACATAGGAGGATGCTGAGACGATGAAGCAGGCAACCCCAGCAAGGACGGCACCGGTAAGAGAAGAGGCAGCAGCTGCAGCTGTGAATAGTAGGCAAACCTGACGGCCGAAGGGTGCAGACGCTGCTACTGCTAACACCTGGGAGGTAGAGTCCTGAATCGAGGTCACTGCACTGGAGATCGCTATGGCAGCCGAAGCTACTGCAGATGCAATGGAGTTAGCTGCAGCTATAATCTGAGTGACAATGTTGATGGAGGCTGCAGCAAGGGTACCGTGATCAACAGCTGTGATGGTGTACGTATCAACTGCTCGGCCCGTAGCAGTGGCAGCAGGAGCACGTGCGGCACGAGCTGTAGCTGCAAGAGTGGATGCGACAGCTGAGCTAGAGGCGAGTGCAGCCTCCAATACAGAGAAGATGTAAGGAGGTACAGAGGGTGGAACTACTGCCTGTGACACAACAGGTGAGGCAACACAATGGGATGAATCCTGTGGCTGCTGCCTGACTGTTGCTTCGGTAGCTGGTGCTGCCCCAGAGCGGGCAGTACAGGGACGCAGACCCTGATGACGAGTTGTACAAGCAGCAGGTGAGCTTACAGATAATGCGGGTCGACGTTGCTCACGTGGTGGCCCTGTGGCAGGTGCGACATGCGCCGTTGGAGAGTCGTCCGAGGTGGATTGGCAGTAGGTCGCGTACTCCACGGCGTCGGCCAGCGCAAGATGCTCAGCGGGGTCGTAATCTTCCCCCGGGTGGTAGGTGGGGCTGTCGCACCGACGGCGACGAGTCCACGTACGGCTCTCCTCCTCCTCGTGACGTGCGAGAAGGTCGTCGGTGAGGTCACGATCACACCACCCCTTTGGTGACGAGAGGACAGGCTCAGCTGCGGGTGGTGACGCCAGAATGGCGCCTCACGCCGCAGACGCGGCTGCCGACGTGCTTGAGGGGCGGTGTGATGCCAACTGGTGAGATGCCCGGCGCAAGAATGCACGTGGACGCGACTACAACTCCGAGATGTGGAGCGGAGTTGGAGAAGTGGGTAGCAGCAGTGGGCAAGGCGAGAGGTCCGAGCCCACGTCGAGTGAGACAGTCACGAGACTACTGTTGCCACGAGGACTGAAGAGGCTGCGACTGCAACTCTGAGATGTGAAGCTGGAGTTGGAGAAGTGGGCAGCAGCAGTGGGCAAGGCGAGAGGCCCAAGCCCACGTCAATGGAGACAGTCACTGGACTGCTGTTTCTACGAGGACTGGAGAGGCTGCGACTCCAACCCGGGATGTAGAGCCGGGGTTGGAGAAGTGGGCAACAGCAGTGGGCAAGGCGAGAGGTCCGAGCGCACGTCGAGTGAGACAGTCACGAGACTGCTGCTGCCATGAGGACTGAAGAGGTCGCGACTGCAACTCCAAGATGTGAAGCCGGAGTTGGAGAAGTGGGCAGTAGCAGTGGGCAAGGCGAGAGGCCCGAGCCCACATTGACTGCAACTATCACGAGGCTGCTGCTGTGACAAAGACAGAAGCGGCCGCGAGGCTCCGAGAATGGAGCGCGGGGTTCGTGGCACTTCCTTGCCTAGAACGGCAGCAGTGGAGTGCTATTGTGAGACTTCACGTGGGGTGATGCCTCGGTGTGAGGGTGTAAGAAGTGAGTGACGATGCCTAGAAGCTGTTGCACTCACTCGGTGTCGCAATCCTACGGGTCCCGGATCGATGGAGCGGAGGGATTGATCCCTCCTGCTCTGATACCAGTAGGTGGCGGCAAGAGGCCGCCTTAAGCACCCCACTCACTAGTCTAGGATGGCAAGACATCCATGGCTGGAGCTAGGGTGTGAGAGGTGAGGAGAACACCTAGGTTTTTTGGAGAGAACAACGTGAGAGAACAAGTAACGAGAGTAACGAGCCGTGGAGCTCTTAGCCGCGGTTGACCGGGCCACCCACTCGAGTGGATCGAAGTGGGGCCCGGCCGCCACCTCGGGGTCGAACTCGACCGGTCGGCTAAAAGCCGTCGCGGTTTCTCACACCTCAGAGCGACTGAGCGTGTGGCCCCCGCAGGATCAGCAACCCGGGCTAGAACCTAACAACTAGCAGAGCATGCACAAAACACAATTCTTGAGGCCACATCGACCACGAGCGTATGTGGAGCATGCATCTCTCAATCAACCTCTCACGTTTCAGCCACCAAGTGGCTCACAACCAAATGCTGTGACTTGCATGGTTCCACCACAGAAAGGCTTGAGCATGGCTGGGGTCACTCCTGTCTTGTGCCTGACTAGCCTTGCTTGGACCATGGTTTCAACGGTGCTCAGTCACCTGTAGTGAACGAGTGTGTGGGTGAGTGGAGACAAGGAGTCACTTGCGTGTGTGTCAACACTAACAGTTGTGCTGCTTGCTTCATGGTTGCTTGTGTCTTTAGAGATCTAGCGTGTCTCCCCCCAGACGCTAGAGAAGTCACGTCGAAGGATGTCCACCGTGGGAAAACTACCTTCTCTTTGTAGTCCTGTCGGTGTGGCAAGAACTTTACTAGAACTTCAAACGAGACTTTACCCGTTGTTGTGGAAGTCACCGAGTTGTACGCGAGTTTTGGGGCCCGTAGTTTTGGTGACCAATTGGTGTCGTGGAGCACGTATAAAGTGAGGAGTTACCCTAGTGATCCTTACATTCAACCATCAAGTTTTCGTGAATTTGATGATCCTTAATTTCGTTCAAGAATTATCGTGTTCAAGTTATTTTGGTGTTTTCTTAAATTTATATAACAAATTACTTGGTTTTCCTTCAACTCGGTGATAGGTCGGGGTCACCACCGCGATGATCCTTGATTTCAGCGATTTGGTCGCGCTTTTCGATATTGGAGTGAGAGATAACTATGCTGAGCGGCAGCTTCGACATGGCACAATCGGATCGAAAATCGGAGGTCTGTCCGTGAAGTTACGGATTTTTATTTGTAAATACTTTGGTGCGACTCGGCTGGGAATTTCTGATGTACAGGCCAGATTTGATTCTGGTATCCAACTCGAAGGGGGGGAAAGGAGCCTAGATTTGTGTGTTGCATGCACAACAGGGTTGTGCATGCCTCTTGGCCCAGCTTGGTCAACAGTTGTGCAGTGCAAGCAAGCACTTTTGAGTACTAGACCCAGACCAGTCAGGGTGGAGATACACCTGAATGGACTGTTGGGACCGCTTGCATCAGCACATGCAAGCAGAGTTTTGGAGCAGGGACCACTCTGCATCAGGTGGTGCATGCACGACTCAACACTGCATCAACTACCACATACTCGACTCAGCATCCGCATCGGCTACTACATGCACGACTCAGCAGCTGCATGCGGAGCCAAGAGTGGAGACCGCAATATGTCAGCGGCAATATGCGCGACTCAGCAGCTGGGACCACTACCAAGTTGCCAGCCTTTAGGAAGCTTCCTCGAGGAGGAGGCTCTGTGCTTGGACCGTGAAGATTCTTTCAGGAGGAAGCTATGACCTTGAAGCAGGAAGTTACCTCTAGGCACAGAGCAACTGGTCAAATTGCCAAGATCCCACTATAAAAGCAGACTAGACTCAGTCAGTCCATTGGTTACTCCACCAAGACCAGTAGTCTGCCTTTGCCAGACAAAGCCTCAGAACAAGACTCAACAGACGCTCTCTCACCTGAAGACCCATGTCAACCTGGCAGCCTTCTGCCAGCCTGGGTTGGTGGAAGCCCCTAACAACCTGAAGGCCTGACTACCTTGAAGAGGTGACCAGACTACGCCCAAGACAAGAGAGTAGCCTTGCTAGAGCGGCCTCTTTGAACGTTTCTCATCTCTGAGCCAGGAGTTATGTCTAGGCGGTGAGCCCAAAGTTAGTGTCTAGCGTCACCTCTACTTTGAAGTGCCGATCTAGTCTGGATGGAATTTGTTGGAGTTCCCCTCTGTCGACCTAGTAAGCCTGGCAACACTTTGCCAGCTTGACTAGGAGGGTCAGAAGTCCTCTGACGACCCAATGAGTCTGGCAGTGGCTGCTAGCGTGGAGAGGTGACTGCTCTCACAACCTAGAGGCCATTTCATGTGAAAGTACGGTGACCGTCTTGAGACCCCTGTAACGACAGCCTTGATGGCCCAGCAAGGCATTGTACCCTTGGATGGGTCAGGTTGTGCCAGAGCATTGAGCCAAGCTATGATTTATCGCCGTTCTCCTGAACCATACTTGTACTTGATATTCATTTTCAGCTTCAACTTCAATTTCAGTCTTCCGGTTTCATACTTTGGAGTACAGGGATAGCTTGCTAGGCACACAGATCCTGGACAACAGCAAAGACCTTTTGCTACATCAAAGCACACGGTGACTTCGTCACTGTAGGCTCCAAAACCCCAACATGGTATCAGAGCAAGGACGTCTAGGCATGCTCAACATGCGATTAGAGCAGTAGATTCGTGTTGCCAGCAAGAAGTAGCATTTAGAGCCCAAGCTTCAAAGGATGACGTCGGTCATTACTCACCAGTGGCAAGGCGAGCACATGAAGTGGTAGTCCTATGCACATGGAGGCATAGAGGACGCTATGAGCGACCTCGACATGGACATATAAAGCAAAAACTCTCGAGGAATGAGTAGTCACTCAGCGCTAAGCTTTTGCATGGACCAATGGTGTGGTCCAAGGAGAGAGAAAACAGTAACTGAGGAGGCGAAGCGCTAAGGAGAGGAGTCGCTTCGGAAAACGGCACGCCAAGACGATGTGGGTGCAAATGGAGCCCTATGGCAGCAGTTGATTGACAAGTGTCTCGCGCTCTTACCTTCTAAAGAAGAGCGCACAAGCCATGAAGTTGACCATCCAAGGCTTCAGCAGCAGTTGTCCCAAATTCAGCAGCAGGTGCATCTTCAACATCAGCTTCAACGGGCACAACTACCATCGTCATCAACTGCAGCAGTCCCGCAGGAAGATGTGGCACAGTTCATGCCACAAGCTCTCATGCCAGTGTAGATGCCACTGATAGGATTTGCACTACTTGGCATGGTGTAAGAAGTAATAGTATAGCCACAGGAAGCTACAACAGAAATGTCATCCATGGCACTTGTATGAGCACTGCTTGACACAAGTTAGCATGAGATAGTTGTGGAGCAAGCTTTCAAGCATTAAAGCACGGAACAACGGCAACAGATTGGCAAGCAGCAACTCATTTGCCAATGGGAGTGGCTCACTTGTGAGCTGTTAGATGTCCAGACAGCTCAAGTCCAAGGAGAAGTGGCGCAAATCCAACAACAGCACGAGGTCTTCAATATGAATAAGGATTCATTAGTACCACCTAAGCCATCTGCACGACTGCCATAGCCCAGTTCTCCTCCTGATATGTCAAAGTCTGTCTGCCTTCAACAGACAAAGTCTGCTTCATCTGCTCACGGAGGAAGTGTGCAGACTCTTGTGGTGTCACTTGAAGCATCCAAAACGGCACCATTGTAACAGTCAAAGTATGCAACTGTACCACCAGGCTTTCAAGCGCCATAATCAGCAGCTCACGATAAGCAACGTTACTTGTCAAACACCCAGGTGATGATGTCACGAGGGTCGGCACCACTCCATGCACTGATTTGCGAGTCGCAAGCAGGGAAGCCATCGGCAACAACCCAGGTTGCCAGAGAGCCAAGGCAAGCAGCCGGCTTGCAGGATCTCATGGAGGGTAGAGTGGTGACCAAGGAACCAGACTGCCATCAGCAGCTGGGCAGCGGCAAGCAGCAGTCGCTTCGATATTGCCTACTTGAGAGAAAAGTGTCGACACTAGTGGTCACAGGGTTGGACGCCTCGCCAAACTTCCACAAGTTGACCAACGGAGCAAACAACGGCTTTGTATCCTAGACAGAGTTATCGTGCTCCGTTCTACAGGCTGCAAGAAATCACGAGAAAGTTGATGGTACAACAGAACAACTGTGATGGACACGTCCTAGGTAGCTGTACCATATGTTGAAGCAAGGTGGTCTTCTTTGACAGCAGACAGAGGTTCACCTAGGCCTCAAAGCGCGTGACAAGTTGACTCCTTGTCAACTTGTACGGAGCTAGCACGAGAGCAACATGCATTGCCAACGTAGCAGGCGGCCAAGGAGAAGCCAGCCAACGACCTATAAGAGCAGAAGTGATGGAGCAAGTATTCATGGAAGGAGAGCTCAAAGAAGGAGCTCATCGGCTGTAAATGTATTAAAATGTCGTCGATACAAGAGGAAACACCATGGTGGTAGATGCGGGGCAGCTCACCACTATCGGTGCACTAGTGAAGAGTATACCAAGATTGGATCACCCGTCAGCAACTCCTCATTTGCTTCTCAGTACCACAAGACCCATTCCATGACACGAAGCGGGTAGTAGCGGAAGAAGAAGAAGGAGAGGAAAAAAGAATGTGGAGCGCCTGAGCAAAAAAAACACCATTTGGTTGTAGCGTTGGCACTGGAAAGTGTAACAGAAGTACCAGTACAGCGAGTTTCATAATGTAGTGGATCAACCGGAGTCAAGGTGTGCGACACTGTAGCCGCGCACATCATCATGGTGCTACTCAGCGCCAACAAGCAGGTGTGGATTGAAGGGCAATGCAAAGCCAAAGGAAAAATATGCAACGGCAACAATCTCCTCAGTGAGAGTACATCAATCTCTACAACTTTAGTCTTGGCCACGACAACATGAGCAAGGATGCATTTTGCATCCGAAGAAGACCTCTGCCCTCTTTTAAACACCCGAGTGAATTTCAACTCTTGAACACAACACCAAAGGAGCATGTCGGCATCTGCCATAGTTGTAGCAACTGTGAAAGGTCCAGTAGCAACATACTTTGTCAAAGCAATGACAAAGGAGAGTCTGGAGTGAGGGGGAGGAAGAGTAAAGGTGTTGGTCAAGCCTTGAAGTAACTCACAATGCTACAAGTTGAGAAGCAGACAAAATCTTGCCGGAGTGGCAAGTGGACGCAATAAGCCCACCAAGTGACTTGTAGCATGCACAAATGGAGCAATTGCGCTCCATGTCAAAATCATGCCCGAGTGGTAGTGGAGGTAGTAAGACCACTACGTGACAGGTGGCATGCAAAATTGAAGCAGTTACGCTCCATGTCAAAGTCCTGCCGGGGCGACATGTGGACGCAAGAAGCCCACTTGGTATCAGGTGGCATGGACAAACAGAGTAATTGTGCTCCATAGCAAAATCCTGCCGGAGTGGCAGGAGGAGGCAATAAGCCCACCGGGTCAGGTGACATGGATGAATGGAGTAGTTGTGCTCAATGCCAATGTCCTACCAAGGTGGTAGGTGTAGGAAAAGCATCAAAGAAATTTGGGCACAAGTCTGACCATCAAAGCAGACGAGGACCTGATCCTCGAATTTCCACCTGAAGGCAAAAGTTGGTGGAGGGGCAAGTTCGCTCCTCACAGCCGCAAGTCACACTCCACAAAGAGCGTGCTCAGTAGCAAATGATCTCACAACAGGAGTTGAAGCATCAGTGCAGGAGCCGGAGTAGCTGTCAAAGTGAAGGCGAGGAGTCCGAGGTCCAAGAATGACCTTGGACCAGCTTGTCGTGATCATGAGCTACGTGGCTAGGCCCGTCCTTCATGCAGATTGGAGCTATAAAGCCAACCAGTGTGCGGTGCCTTCTGGAAGGTGGAAGCAACAAACAGCAACTACAACAACAGTCACAGAGGTGAAATAAAAAAGGGAGACATCTCATGTTTGCTGCGGGTAGCCCGTTGGATTAAAATAAAAATAATGCCGGAATGTAGATTTTTTTTGGCAGACTTCGGAACCCAATTTCGGGTTTCCTCTCCCCCAGAAAAGATCAGAGGAAAAGTTTACTTCTCGCCACCATGGATCCTCCTTCATCAGCAGCCAGTGGAGCAGAGGAGTAGTGGCAACAGCTGGAGAAGCAACGACCAGCAGCAGCAAGCAACTACTATGATCCTCACCGTAGCAGGTCTCCATTCATTTTTTACAAAGTGGACCTGACCAATTTTGTTGGAAAAGCCAGACGGATCACCTTCTTTGATGACCTTGAAGAGCTGGCTGTTGCGTGTGAACTGTGATCTCGGAGCAACGCTTAAAAAAGAAGAAAAAAAGGGGGACAGTTGAAGTCGAAAGCCGATATTGAGCTATAGTTGCAAAACGGAGCCCCAACAGATCGAGCAGTGGTGCACACGTTGTGCGACCAAAACAACGCGACCGAAGAAGAAAAGAAAAGGATGAAAGCTTGCTGTCGCGAGCAAAAGAGGGGCTTCAGGGGGGAGTGCCAAGCAAGGGGGAGGAGCGACGTCGCACCAGCTCATTGCGATTACGAGCAAGGCTAGGAGCCTGCTGCGAGAGCAGGCTCAGTCACGGCAAGGCCTTGTCGCGACAGCAGGCGAGCGCAAAGCCCCATGCCACGACAGTAGGGTAGCTGGCCAGAGACCAGCGACAAGGTAGCCAGGAATCCGCTCACGACGACCACCACAGAAAAGAAGGGGCAGAGGCAAAGTGCCATCCGCAAACGATGGGGGCCTCAGCATTGGCCATGACCGTGGAGCGAGCGGAGCGAGCGAGCGACGAGTTCCACTCGACGCTGCCAACGGGTTGCGAGAAAAAAAAAGGTGGGGGCAACAGTAAGAAGCAATGGGGTGTCCCTATTTAAGTAGCCCAATCATGGTGGACCCACACAAGCGACGGCAGCCCAGTTCCAGCCACGACGGCGATGACAAAAAAGAAGTCGTGTTTGAGCTGCCAAGAACGCCATGGGAGTCCAACAAGGACGTTCCAGGTCTGAAAATAGACCAAGAACGGACATGGGGTACGATGGTTGTCCCAACCATGGTGAAATCAGGTCAAAGCAGCTGAGGGTGGCTGAAGTAAGTGACGAAAGTAGCTGGGGAGAGTCATGGAAGTAGGTGCAAGAGGTGATAGGGGGAGCAAAAGGCTGTAGCATCACGACAGAATGACTGGCGGCGAGCTTGTATACTCGTCGGTCAGAGGTGGTTGTAGCAGGACGGCGGTCCAAGCAGGCGGTTCCAAACGGAGGCCCCGCCTTTTATACGCCTCGTCAGTGGAAGCCTTTGTAGCCTTCCACTGCACAGCCAAGCACGTGCATGGGAGGCATAGTGGCTTGGGTTGTGGGAGGTTGCTTTCACATGAAGCAACCTTAGTGGTGGGTGGGCAGGTGAACCTAGCCTCAACCAATACAATTTTTTCGACTCCAACCAACCTGCTTCGACCACACAACTACCTTGAAAAAACCCGGAAAAGCTCAAAATGAGCGTTTGCAAGGCGATACTCGGCCGATTTGAGCCGCTTTTTTTTCCAAAAAAATCTTAGCAGCTAGAGTGCACCTTAGAGTAGCCCAAAATCCTCTTCTTGCAACAGAACGTTTTCTCGGGCATCTGGAACCTCCACCAGTCACTCAATTTCTCTACTCAAAAACAATATATATCCCAGCATTCATCAGCGCACCTATCGAGGGGGGGTGTTGGAGTGAGTGATAACGGCGCTTAGCGACAGCTTCGACATGGCAGAGTCAGATTGACAATCGGAGGTCTGTACGCGAAGTTACGGATTTCTATTCGTAAATACTCGGGTGCGTCTTGGCCGTGAATTTCTGATGTACATGCCAGATTTAATTCTGGCATCCACCTCCAAGGGAGGTAATGGAGCCTAGATTTGTGTGCTGCATGTACAGCAGGGCTGTGCATGCCCGCTGGCCCAGCTTGGTCAGCAGTTGCATAGTGCAAGCAAGCACTGGTGAGTACAAGGCCTAGACCAGTCAGGGTGGAGCTACACCTGACTAGAGTGTTAGGACCGCTTGCATCAGCACATGCGAGTAGAGCTTGGGAGCAGGGACCACTGTGCATCAGGTGGTACGAGCACGACTCAAAATTGCATCAACTATCATATGCACGACTCAGTTGCTGCATCAGCTACTACATGCACGCCTCAGCAACTGCATGCAAAGCCAAGAGTGGAAACCGCCCCACGTCAGCGGCAACATGCGCGACTCAATAGCTGGGACCATTGCCAAGTTGCCAACCTTCAGGAAGCCTCCTTGAAGAGGAATCTCCGTACTTGGACCGGGATGATTCCTTGAGGAGGAAGCTACGACCTTGCAGCAGGAAGTTTCTTCTGGGGACGAGGCAGCTAATCAACTTGCCAAGATCCCACTATTAAAGCAGACTTGACTCAGTCAGTCCAAAAACTCCAACAGCAAATCCATAGGTTACTCCACCAAGACCAGCAGTCCGCCTTTGCCAGACTACACCTCAGACCAAGACTCAGCAGACGCTCTCTCACCTAAAGACCCATGTCAACGTGGAAGCCTTCCACCAAGCTGGGTTGGTGGATCTCCCTAACTACCTGAAGGCCTGACTACCTTGAAGAGGTGGCCAGACTACGCCTAAGACTGGAGAGTAGCCTTGCTAGAGTGGCCTCTTGAATGTTTCTCATCTCTGAGCCAAAATCTGTGTCTAGACGTTGAGCTCAGATTTACTGTCTGGCATCAATTCTGCTTTGCAGTGTTGATCTAGTCTGGACGGACTCTGTTGGAGTTCCCCTATGTCAACCCAGCAAGCCTGGTAACACTTTGCCAACTTGGCTAAGAGGGTCAGAAGTCCTCTGACGACCTAGTGAGTCTGGCAATGGCTGCGAGCGTGGAGGATGCCCTCACAACCTGGAGGCCATTTGAACGCACGGTGAACATGCTGAGATCCTTGCAACGATAGTCTTGATGGCCTAGCAAGGTGTTTCGTCCTTGGATGGGACAAGTTGTGTCAGAGCATTGAGCTGAGCTATGATTTGTCGTTGTTCCCCTGTACCATACTTGTACTTGATAGTCATTTTCAACAAAAAGTTCAATTTCAGTCTTCCGCTTTCATACTTTGGAGTACAGGGATAGCTTGCTAGGCACACAGATCCTGGGCAGCAGGAAAGACCCTTTGTTGCATCAGAGCACGCAATGACTTTGTCACTATAGGCTCCAAAAATCCAACATTTCGCGACTGTCGCCAAAACCAGTGAATGTTGGCAAAATGTTGCCCCGTCTGATTGTGTGGCTGCTGTGGGCTGAGGTGGCAGCAAGAGAGTGAGACGGTAGGTGAGCATTGCAGCATGACAGCGGAGCAACGGGCTAGCACTGTATCGCAACAGAGTACTAGAGGGACTGTGAGGCAGCCGGGCAATGAGGCAGCGGGAGACCGGGAGTGCAGCGTATTTGAACGCTTGCACGCTTGAACGTGTGACGACCGACTTACCAGAGGCGATTGCTGTTCATTGAAGCCTTTTTTTCTTTTTTTGGCAAGCGAAATAATCGTACCAAAATACAAGGCATTTAGAACCTTGTGTCCGAAATTATATCCAAGAACCCTTGAATTCGATTATGGCACTTCATAAATATTTTGATAGACCCCTAATTTTTGCAAACTGAAAAAACATTGTTCAAATTCAATGAGCCCTGTAAACATTGATATCAAATCGAAGGATTAATATGGTATTTGAGTGTCTGATTGCTCTACTGGATCTGCCCGTCGTTTGCAGGGTGAAATGTGGTTGATAGCTATATTCAACTACCGTAACGTGTCATTAACTTACATTAGAAACGGTTAGTAAAACGACTGTCTGTATCCCGGATGATGGTACGTGGTGCTTTGAGCAGCCACACGATATATTTAGAAATAACCAACTGTTCCTTCTGCTGTGATGGCTGTCATTGAAACAAAGTACAAAAATTTGGAATATCTATCCACCACCACGATGATGGTATCATATCCCTTTAGAGTGAAAGGCAGTCCTCTCACAAAGTCAATGCTGATGTCGATCGATGGTTCCATTGGAATGGGGAGTGGATGTAGTCCAATGGCCTCATGCCACCAGATATTTGTCTCTGACAGGCGTCATATAATTTGCAAAATGATTCGTCTGCATTTGGTCCCACAAGTATTTATGCGCCGGCTTCTTAGGTGTCTTGTCCAGGCCGAAGCGTCCACCTGGACCTGTATCGTGGCATTCCTCCAATAACATTTACAGTAACTCCTCGTTTGTGGTAGGACAGCATGGCAAGTGAATTTCCATGGTCAGTAGGAGTCATCAAACTAGAATTTGATTTTTTCACACCTGCCAAAATCCTCATACAGACAGCCTCGCAAGGTAGGGGTCCTGTTCGACGAGTAACATCTCGGCCATCAAGTCTGGTCACCAACTTAGAGAATCCACTAGATTTTCTTTTCAATTCAGTACTTGATTTTGTACTCAAATTTGGTCTCGAGAAACTCCATCCATTCAGTCTTTCGACATCTTACATTTGGCCAAGATTATCGATACCTGAGAGAGTGGTGGTCGATACTAACATTACATCGGCGGCATTCCATATATCACCGTTGCGTCTTGAATGCATGCACAAATGCCAACATTCATTTCTTGTACACTACGTGGTTAAGCTCGGGTCTGCATGTGTTTTGTAACATTTACACAATGGCCTGTTCTCCACAACCATTGACTTGGAGGAGAACTGCTCCAGTTGCTCAATGGGACGTGTCTGTGGCCATGCCATAGTTTACCGTTGGATTCGTCAATCATAGGGTTGGTGTCCAGGTAAAACCGTTTTTGAAGGTGTTAAACACTTATTGTCGCTCTCTCCCCAACTCCACTTGGTAGATTAACGGGTGAGATTAAAGAGAGGCACTCATACTTGAGCGTAGTCTTTTACGAATTGGCTGTAGTAGTTGTAGAACCCCAAAACACCTTTGTGTCCTAAATGTTAGTGGTCATCGGCTAGACCACAAGTGACTCCACTTCTGTGAGGTTCATTGTGGCCCTTCTGGTGCCAATGATGTGGCTAGAAACTCAATCGAATGGCGACAAAATCGATCACACCTGAAGAGTTATTTTTGTAGGATTTCTCTCTTTGTAAAACCTCACAAATGTTTTGGAGATGTCCACTGTGTTCCAAGGTACACTTAATCAACCCAAATTCATACAATCTACAATCAGTGTATCAACAAGTGTATTAATGTATTCATGAACTTCTCAATAATCATATACATGAATTCTTGTGACTAGAGTCCACATGTACATTTATTGTCAAACATGAAAAGAATAAAGGAATTGTTATTGAAACAGATAGGTTTTGGTGAACGATCTTTGTTCACCTACCAATACACTTTTGTGTACACAGTTTGACAGGGGGTCATTGGTTATGTATGTGTGTTCCCCCATGGTGCGGCCGTACACAAGGATTTCATCGTCATATACAATGACAAAGTCGTTCAGGTATGGCCCATGAATGTTTCTCAACGTTTCCACTAATGTTGCAAGGGCAATGGTGAGTCCAAACGACATCACCTTCAACTCAAACTGTCGGTATGAGGTGCACAACACCGTCTTCTCAGTTTCCTTGTCAGGTTCAATGATAGTTATTGCGATCATTTGTGGTACAAATTCTCATCCCCCGGAGTTGGTTAAAGATTTCATCTACTCGCTGAAGGGGGTAGTGGTTCTTGATGGTGATGTCGTTCAATGCGCAATAATCCAAGAACATCCACATCTTGCCTATTTTTATTCTCACTAAAAGTACAAGTGTTGCCTACGACAATGTGGATTGCTTGATGAACCACTAATTGAGCATCCCATCCAGCTGCTTCTTCAGCCAGCCTGTAGTTGCTCGGCCAGCTTGTGGGTTGCTCATCCTATAGGTCACCTTGACCTTCAGCCTGCGGTGAACGACGTTGTGTTACAGAGGTAACTATCGAGGAAATGCATTTGGAAAAACCCTTTCAAGGCCCATGTTGTTGTGTCTATCACCGTGATGTCCTCTGCTTCCCTATTTCCACGTGGACAAGAAATTTTTTTCTCTACAGATAGCGTCTTGCCATGTCCTACAATATTCCATGAGGACTGCAACATGCATTTTTATCATGCAACATATTCATAGCCCAACAATGTTTCAGTGTAATGCACGGCAGACAATAAGAATTGAACATGTCAGGACACGTAATGAGAATTCAAATTGTGTATTCCTGTGTGTGTATGATTGTGTATGTCCATGTATGCATGTGTTTGTATGTACACATGTGTGTGTATGTGTGTGTGTGTGTGTGTGTGTGTGTGTGTGTGTGTGTGTGTGTGTGTGTGTGTGTGTGTGTGTGTGTGTGTGTGTGTGTGTGTGTGTGTGTGTGTGTGTGTGTGTGTGTG
>SZWC01000852.1:16666-30935 GCA_023375785.1 Penium margaritaceum
GGGCCAAAATCAAGCAAGCAACAAGCTCGCTCTTGCTCTTGGTCTTACTTCCACGATGCGGGTGTCGAACCTGCCCCCCTTCCAAAACAAACTAGTTTTCTCCTGTGTTTGCTTTTCTTACTGCATATCGCAGTACTCCATCCAATGAGCCAAACCACGGTGACCAAATTAGGAGGAGTCAATCAGCACCATGCAACTGTGGGCCACCATGGCCAACGACCATAGCTTGGTGACGACGAGTGAGGCAGCAGCAGTGTCCCTCCTCTCTCTCAGTTACCTCCATCAGTTGCAAGTGGGGTGTGCAACGAGGCCATAGGTCATAGTGTGTTCAATACACAAAACCAACAATTATCACAGTGTTTTGTGGGTACTTTGTGTATTTCCTACATGGCATGGTTATGGGCATTTGAATATTGATTTTGTGATATACACGGGCATGGCTGTTTCAATCTATAAAGCTACGCTGTTTCACATTCTTTGAATGTATGACTGTCAGAGTGCATTGGAAGTGTTCTTTTCCACATAGCCTCCATCACCATGTATATGCGTAATAAATAAATGATCTTGATTGTAGTTTTTATGGGGCATGGATGAACTATCATGGTTTTGAGAAATGGATACAATTGCTATTTAGTTCATGGGTATGGGATGTCATAATTTCAACGGACATAGTTGTCATGTTAAGAAACTACTGCATCTCTCTAGACAGTGAGGAAGACGCACTACTACTCAAACCACTCTGCATCCAACCACTTTGGACCCAAGACACTGCAGAAATAGAGCCACTGGCACACCTCACATCCACATCCCTGCCATCCATGAATGGGAAATGCATCCTAGAAAATGTCTTCATCCTCATCATAGAAGATTTCTTCATCCTCATCGTATAATATTTCTTCCTCGTGCACGTCATCTGATTCTGCTTCACTTGTAGGGCCATCCATTGGACATTCATTATGGTATGCCGCGGTACACTACCACATTCCCACAAATCTTGTAGTCTTTGGCTACCACAAGTACAAATAGAGTGTCTGACACACCAATTTTGTACCCAATCCCGAGATGAAGACCGCTGACAAGTCAAGTGGGTTGCATGAAGTCATGTTCGAACTTCCTTGTCCAAGTGATTAGACTAAACAGAGAGTTGATCAAAAGATAATGAGATGAGCTCAACACTACCCCTTATGTAGACCTTTTTTGTTTTGGTTGGTAATGATTTGCAACACACATGGAAATTGGATATCATTCAACATGTGAGAATGATTGAGAAATTGAACTCTCACAGAAATTGAGTTTTACAACACTACCAACCTAACTACACACACAAGGGAAACTAGTCTAATAGAGGAGTGCAACTCGGGCCACTTGTAATGTGGCATGCACCGCCTTCATAGGAGCTGTTCTTAAGAGAGCTTTGCAAAGCACACACATGGAAACAAACAAGAGGAGGAAACACAAGCTAGGACCACATCATGAAAAAATTGTTGGAATACGAAATAAGACACTGGAAGATGAGCAACTCAGGCAAACTCACCACATCTTGAATGACCGGTTGATGTTGTCGACCTCCTCATGGAAACCCATCCGTGCCTCCTCACTCTGCTCTGCATCATGGTGGTCGACCCCTTCATCCTCACTGGAGACGGAGATGGGGTCGACTACCCCATCATGGTGGTCGACCCCTTCATCCTCCTCCTCCTCCTCCTCCCCCTCCTCCTCCTCCCCAGACTGTGACTTTGCTTGGCTCCTCTGAACCTCCACCACCACCTCCTCCTCATCCTCCTCGTCCGACTTTGCCTCCTCCTCAGCAAGGGGGGCATCCTCCGCCTCATCCTCGAAGTACTCCATGGCCTCCACGTTTGGCCTTCAAGATACCCTCATGCGACGTCCTTCCTCAAGCTGTGTGACGTGTGCAGCTGCCATCTGCTCAGGAATGAGTGCCTCCATGTTAGGGCATGCATGACGCACGTGGCCTTGCTTCCCACAACGGCCACAGATGTGTCGTTTACTCAGGTTTGTGTACCTATCCAATCTTACTATGGCTGCATGTCTGCGACCGCGACGTGGACCAGGCTGGAGCCACTTCGGTTTAGCCGGTTTCACACGTTTTACCTTGGACAGGGGGAATGGAGCATTGTACGTGCGTTTGTAGTTGAGAGTGAGGTAACCAAAGTCCACGTACGTCATGAGGTTGAGGGAATTCTCCAACAAGAGGCTGTAGGCATGCGGGAATGGCACCCCATACATACGCCACCTTCCTCACGAGCACTCCTTGGTACTGATGCCGTTTGTCCAAGGTCGTTTGTGCGTACTACTATGCCGCTTGTCCAAGGCCTCATATCATCCCCATGCAAGTCCAAGTTGTACTCTTGGATGTGGTCACTGTTGTTCTGCACCTTCAGGTATAGAGCCGGCGTAACGTTGCCCTCTGCGTCATGTGTCATCTTGCGATGGATGCTCTAGAGCATCTACACGAAGAAATGGAGGTTCACAAAGTAGAAGCGTATGCACTTTCTCCCCGACCTTTGCAATTATTGCTTGCAGTGCCTTTGGTGTTGCCGATGGGTCCTTCGTGAGGGTGCTTTGGATGTGTCATGCAACCCACCGCTTGGAGCGCACTGGGTTACCTTGGCTAACACTGGTGTCACAGAGGTGGCCGTCCGTGAACAAGGTGATGTTGAAGGAACCGGACCTCTTGCTGAATGATGCACGAATGATCCACGGGCATTTCTTGGTGACGTACTCCTCACAACGCACCACAAAGCATGTGCGATCTCTCTTCAGCCCCATCAGCGACATGCGGTTGTCAACCGCATACTCTTCCATAACAGCTTTGCATGCGGCCATGGCCTCAAAAGACGAGCCACCGGGGAATTCAACCGCAGCCTTCTGCTTCTTTGGGGCTACATGTTCCAGAATTGGCTTGGCGATGTTGGGAGGGGTAGCCTTCACCTTGGCGGCGGCTGCCTTGGCCTCATTGTCAGACCCGACGGGCGGGCCTTTGCTCGACTGCACTCGACCGCCTAGACGCGACATCCTGAGGGGAGCCTTAGCTGAAAAGCATGAAGCATCGTCGATTGCAGTGTGTAGAGTATCATCGTTTGCGTGAGGAGGAGACAGGCGCTTCAAGCACCGTTCATCAATCACCTTGTCGTTGCTCTTGTCGGGTGGAAACCAGGATGATGTGACAGCTCCACCAGCTTTCTACTGCATGTCGCCGGCCATCGAGAGAAAACATGGACACCTCATTCAGAAAAAATGACACAAATTTTCTTGGATACCCCCATTTGGTCTCCCATGCACGTTCAACCACAGCCTCGTGAAGGGGTGTGAGATCATCGACAGTGAGAGACACCACAATGGCCAGTAAGGCCAGAACCCCCCACGACATGCATGTCTTGCTGCGGAAAACATATATTTCCACCGTAGGTAGGAGAACAGCTGAGGGACTCCCATGGTAGCCGTGCATCATGGGAGGTATATTGCAACTCGGGAAACCGACACTATTTGCAATGAGACAGGCTTTCAAAAGAATTTGCATAAAGACATGGACGCATTCCAGGTAAACCAATCTGTGAGGCATAAAAAAAAATCCAGGATCCTTCAATCACATCAGCTGGGTAACGCAATCCACCACATGGTATGCAGTGCATAGCTACGAGTTGACGTCCTTGCAATATCAAATTTCATGCCCTTTGAAAATGGCATTAGAACCCTATCAAACCACGTGCATTTCATTCCATATGACGCGTACGTTGGCCGATGATACACCAGCAATCCGTCTAATCATGGATGTTTAAATCCATCTTAAATCCGTTAAAAACATGAAATGTATGTCAGCCGTGCCCATGACGGACACTAACCGAGGATACAGCTGTCATTTTGTTTTCGACCATGGGCACCGCTGTCATTTTGTTTTTGACCAGGGACACGGCTGACATATTGTTTTCAACTATGGACACCGCCATCTTTTCGTTTTTTAATATGGACACCGCTGATCTATCGACCCAACCGATGGAAACATTACACTACCGTCCTTCTGTTAATCCCACAACTTTATCTGGAGAGCAAGCTCATGGCTTATTCTTGTCGCGTGGTCTGATCCTTGTCATTAATGAGGCACGATTGTGACAAAATCTTTTGTTCAGATGTTTTACGTCCGTAGCTTGTCAGGTATTTGTTGAAGCATGTTGGAACAATGTTAAGAAATGCGACCCTTTAGCATGTGGACGGTACCAGATCACTTTTCAGTATCGTACTTCACCCACAAATACCCCCTGTAGATGAGAATACTGATACAGTTTTCAATTGTGCAAATCATGCATTTGTTCCCTAACGTGCAAACTGAACGTTGAGATGCAGACAAAACATGAAAGTGTTTGAGCAATATCACAACGGTAATCATTCTGTTTGACAAACTAAAGTTATCGGTCATTCCACGAGCACCTTCGAGATATCTTCCTTATGAGAACAAGACATACTTTGTCGCTGGTCACGTCGTCTGCTGTTGAGCCCATGCCACTTTAGTTTTTGGATTTACTTAGTAACCCTATGCAATTGGTTCGGTAGCCAAGAATTCGCGCTGAAGTCAGAAAATCTGTTACATAATGACTTCTGCGATGGGAATTTTGTCTGCAGTCGGCATTTCTGTCCATGAACAGCCCATCACATATTTTCCAGGAATTTATTCTCCACTTCTCCCGTATCCAGACGACATGCTCTCTCTGAGCGCGATTATTCTTGTAGAAGCGATTCGTAGTCTGAGAAAAACGTGCAAATCGGACGAGCTGAAAAAAGCAACCAGGGTCTTCTGCAAAACAGATACTGGACGTCGCAAGTAAGCACGTGACTCAACCGATGACTTCTCCTCAGACAGGAGGGGAAGGTCGAGCGAAATTCGTTTCAAAGGTAGATAACATGTTTGAAGCCGGCTCCAGTGCATTACTACGTAACCTCAATGCACGCCTGCATGCAGTCAATGCCACCAGTTTTCTAGTCGAGACGTCAAAATACAACTGTCTTTGTACCGTCTGATGAACCCGGTCGCCTTAGCTTACCCGCCCGTTAACCATGCACAAATCGCGGATTCAAGAAGCATATGGAAAAAACCAGGAGAATGATTCCCATGTTTTATACATGTAATTCAATGGCAACATCAATGCTGGGATGGTCACCTACACGGCATAAGCGTAAAATACGCAACGCAAACATCGCTCCTTGGAAACGTTTGTCCTTGTATACAATGCAGAGAGTGAGAATGAGGCATATGCTGGGTCCTCAAAGCTCGAGCTGAGCAACGAGGTCGTGTTGTTAGTGGCTGCTTTGAGAAGCTGCGCCAAGAAGTCGGTGGGATTCGAGAATATCCAGGCGCGGTTTAATACAGATTCAGCGCCGTCGAGAAGTCGACCAAAAAATACCAAAATATTGATATAGTTTGCGACACTTCTGTTGACTATTCTGGATAGCGGTGGAAGTCGTCATAGCCATCTCGAACGGAACACTGGAGGTCAGGGCAGGTGGCCAAAATGCCCTCAGCCAATCAGCGTAAAGAAATTGAGGTCATCGCACGGTGGATCATGAATGTAAGGGCAGATATGCCCACCCGCTGAGTTTAGGGGCTTGTGTATGTTAGGGATGTAACAAGATTTGCCACTTTGTCATTTTTGTGCATGGAATTTTACTTAAGCGCATGGTGAGTTCAATTGGAACCCTACATGTAGCAAGATCTCATGATGAAATGGGTCCAATTGCTACACAAAAGTACTACAACACGACTGCAAATCAATGGATATTTTTCTGCACTGATTATCCTCCACTCAGGAGTCCGAAAGGGCTGCTCCATCACCTCTCTTCTCGTCATCTGTGCTATTGAGAAAATAGCAGCATACATGAAATCTCATGTTTATGGAGTCCCATATGCTACGACAAGCAGAGCATGGGTGGTTGAGGTGCAAAGTGGTAGACGATGTGAAGAATTGGGACATATGGACAATTTGAATCTTAAAGTGAGTGTACTTCAATGAAAAGTGTCAAACAAGTAGACCTCCTATCAACAATGAAGAGAATCGCATTGCTTGCTCAAGCCATGCAACGCATGCGATATTGCATCGTGAGTGGTTGCTTCAAGAAACTCCACCGAGAAGTCAGGGCGTTTCCAGAACATCAAGGTATGGTTTTATGTAGGTCTAGCGATGTCTAGAAGTCTACCAAACAGGGAAAATTTACCCTTGGAGCTCTACAATGGTTGCTTTGTGATTAGGCATCATGGTTCTGCATGGAAAGAAAGAGGAATACATGAAGGATTTTTCTGGCAGTATTTCTTTTGCCCCAGTGGGTGTAGGAATACGAAAGAGAGAATGGATGATGTACTCAGACTCTAGAGAGGCCTGCACAAGGAGGCACAGTACTATTCAAGAACCATCCAAGAGAGCAAAAGGAGTCAAGGCAGGGTGTGTACCACGTGGAGAATGTGGAAAAAACACAAAGAGCGACTAGAGAAAATCAGTTGAGGATGTAGCAAGAACGGAGATCCAGGAGGTAGCTAAGACCATGAGGCAAATGAACCTTGTCAAAACGGCCACTGGCACTGTGACTATTGCCTCACAAGCGGAAAGGAGGTTGCAGATGCAAACGGTGATGGGTGAGGTAGCAGCTATGGTGAAGATGATGGAGGAGAGGTTGGTAGCTCTGATGGAATAGACTGCAGATGAGGATCATGTGGCTGTAGTGCCAACTACAACCACTGTTGCTGAAATCTGAATAGCAACATTCACGGTTGCTGCAACAAGTGGGCCGAAAGTGGAGTCGTCCTGGGTAAAATCTTCCTCGATCCAACCGTGGCAACGGAAGTTGCTACTGTCTCTACTACCCCTCCTCCTCCAAGACCTTGTAGCACAGCTACTGTAGCATCCACTCATGAGAAGAAAAAGGAGAGCAGGAGTAGCAAGGGTGGGAAAGGGACTGGTGCATCTAGTTGCATTGGCAGACAGGTGGATTGTTATGATTGTGGTGGAGCACCCTGCTATAAGGAGTGCACATATCTTCCCCTTGACAGGGGAGAAACTATATGAAAAACCAAGAACCTATGCAATGTGTTCCAGATCTTCCTGATCCTCCTTTGACTGCTCTGCAATGACCAATTATGACACCAGAACAACTGTTTCCAACCCCCTCAATGTAGTCATCATCAACCTCCTCCCCTCTTTCCACACTGGAGCTGTGGAATTGTGGCATCACCAAGTTGGAGCAGCTCCTTTTGTTGTGCTCACATCAGAGATGTGTGAGTGTAGTGGATGAGTTGAGGGGTCTCACTACTTGTACAATGTCTGTGTTGTTGCCTGTTGTTTACTGTGGGAGTACGCAGTCCAATATGGATGATACCTCGTTTTATCACGATGTTGTGTTATGTTTGGATGAGCTCCACGTGTGTCTCCTGCATTTGAAAAAAATTCTGTCTCCCAGGTTGGTTCTTCTGCTCTGTTGCTTGTTTTAAAATCGCGGTGTTGTAGCATGTGACCAATGCCAACTGGCTCCTGGATTCTGGTGCCACCCATCACATGATCCATCAACGTGGTGACTTGGTCGTGCATGGCCCAGTCAAGTCAGTCTGTTTCCTCCATTATAGTTCGGGTCAAGAGCTGACTGTTCAACGAAAAGACATCGTATAGATTTTTGTTTCTTCTTTCCTTTTCAACTTCTCTTATGTTCTTTTTGTGCCTGATCTTGAGCTGAGCCTGCCCTTTTTTTGTGCCTGCCCTTGTATCATTGTGGGGTATCCTACACTGCTGATGGGGCCAATAATTCCCTATGATGCATGTGTATTTGATCTTTGTGGGCGATCAACATTTTCATTTTATCATGTTCCTCGTGGCCTTGTACCATTCACTGTTTCCCCTGTGCATCTTGAGCATGGGTGTTTGTGATTGGAACCTTTTCTTCTTAGCACCAGCATCTTCTACATTGCCATGTGTCTTATGCACATTGAGATGTTTTCAAGCAACTCATTCACACCCAGTCCACACTCAGTCTTGAAGCAACATCTTCCAAGAAGCCGTCTAAGTTTGCATGTCTCTAGGGTGTTGTGGGGAAGTTGCATTGCAACATCTACCTCTTGACAGACTCTTGGGCATAGCGCCCTCTTGATCTTTTCCACTTTTACCTCACAGGTCCTGGCCCACTCAATTTTCAGGATGACCATGGTCCTTGTTGTTGACATGATGTGCTTCTCCCATGAGTGCCGTTGATCGCATTCCCTGGTTTGACCAATGTGGAGTAGTCAAAAATCTTATCTGAATTTAGATTTGGGCTAGTTGGACTTTTCCATGCAAGATAGAGCTTTGAATCACTTGAGTGAGTATTCAGAAAGTTAGCCTAGCATGAAGTTCGGGTATTGGACGGGTGGAATCTGGTACCCGCCATGGGTGGCGTGATAATCCACCGCTAGTGATCCCGAATTTGACTCCAATGGGCTCCAAATACACCAGGGCCACAAATGAAGGAACCATAGGTACCTCGTTGATGAGGATGATCTTCTTCTTGACTTCTGGGCAAGGAAAGGTACTTTGACAGGTCACCGTTGAAGCACCTCCCATTGCCTAGTGTGTAACGCAATGTGAGAAGCTCCACCAAGGGTTACTTTGATGGCCACAGAAAGGGCTCTACTGCTCGGATTTGGAACAGAATCAAAATTATGTTTTGATTCTGTTCTCTTGAATGTGATGTGTTCTATCCACTCACATCCGTGATCCTTGTGCTCCACACTCTTCACCATTGGTGTCCATTGGCGGCTCCAAACGGTGGTAATGTAAACCAGTGAAGGCTATACATCCTTGAGGGTATCTCTACACCCGCTACTGCCAATAAAGGGTCATGGACCCACGTTCCTAGAAGGACCCTAGCTCTACCCCTGTCATGCTACCTCCGCATGCCATGACAACAAACGAGCAAGAGAGCATCGGCACCATCACAAAGTTCAACGGGAATGGCTTCCCCTTGTGGAGGTGGAAATTTGGGGTCTACCTTGATGACAAGGGCTTGCTTGATCTGGTCAAGGGTGAAGAAACCACTCCTCTGGATACCGCAATGCTGCAGGAAGTGGACAAGTACAAGAAGCATAGTAAGAAAATGCTTGCCTTGTTGGTACCGTCGCCATCCCTGGGGTCAAGCCAGACTATGCAAAACATTGTGCAAGCAGCTGCTGCCAGGAAAATCCAGCAGCATTATGAGGGAATATAGAAGCCCCCTTTAGCGACGTACTGTGTGAGAGTGCAGGTCAGGAGGGACACAATGCAACAGATGGCGTTTAGAATGATGGAGATACGGCAGAGACATAGTTGAAAGGATGAGAGTTGGTTGGAACAATGAGCAAGAGAGGGGGATATCCCCTCCACTCTTGGTACGACCAGCGTACTTGGAAGCTTCATGACAGCTGGTCTATGGGAAAGTCCAAGAAAATAGCTACCAGCTCCTAAAAAACAACTAGACAAAACTTGGTAGTATTACGGCTCACTCAGGTGGCCGAATGAAAAACCGAAAGAAGCAGCGGAGGCAGAAAAACACACTCTACAGAACTAAATTGACACAGAGCAGATTTGACATTGTCGAGAAAGTGACCATTGTGAACTGGCCACTGAAAAAACTCCTGTGTTCACAGGGAAATGTGCAAGATGAAGCTAAGATTGTCCACATGGTCGTCGACCACTGTAGCCTGCCTGCATGTGACTGACGTCAAGTCCAGAGGTCACCAATTCACCAACATAACAACACTCCCCCATGACCCGTTGATGCCAGACGCCATAAGCGTACAAGGGACACACACAAGTGACAACGAGTCACAAGCAGGAGCAAGGAGGCATAGTAGCACGTGAATCGACAACACGGGGTAGAAATGGGACAGAACGGGGTGATACAGAGACACATGAATCGAGGTCTGAATGGAGAGACTGGAGACCAACAGGATGCACATCCACCTTGAACTTCCCACTGCAGAGCGCTTTGATGAGAAAGTGAGCACGCTGCTAACGTGTGTCAATTCCAATCAGGCGCACATCACCACACGTAATGCATTTACAGACAAAGTGATGTTTGATGTTGATGTACTTTGTGCTAGTGTGATGCATGCCATTGTACTCAGCAATGTGGCGATTGCTTTCATGGTCGCACTGAAGAGTGATGCACCAGAAGGCCTGGCACAACTGTTGTATGAGACAAAAAAACCAAATGCTCTCACAGACACCCACACACAGAGCAACATACTCAGCATCAGTCGAGCAGTACACGATGCATTTTTGCTTGCCGCTTTTCCAAGAGACTGCGGTGCCCCCAAGGAGGAATATGTAACCTGACTGGTTGTGCGCATCAGGATCCTATGTCCAATCAATGTCTGTGTATCCATCAACGACAACATAGAGCTGGCCACGAAATCACAAGCCAAGATGGAGAGTGGACACGACGTAACAGAATACATGCAAAACTGCCTCGAGATGGAGGCGACGTGGACATTGAAATAACTGGGGCAAGAAGATGACTGTAAAGGCAATATCAGCACGTGTGGTAGTGTCAAGAAACATCAGAGACTCGATGACATGGAGGTAGGTTGTGATGTCCATCAACTCCCCCAACGGCACAGGGTCAGTGGTCTTCAGAAGTCTCTCTCCAGCAGGCGTTATAGGCATGGACGCGTGGGGAACAGCATCAAGGAGGTCGAACCGCTCCTCGAGAGTGTGGATGTACCCGGCCTGGTACATGGTGAGCATGCGACGCTAACGTTCACACTCAATTTCCATGCCCAAAAAGATGCGGACAGGGCCGAGATCCCTCAACTTGTACACAAACTGGAGGAGATCCTTCACAGCCCGGAAAACCTATGGATCTGGCGAGGAGATGAGGCTATCTTCCACATATCCCATGACGACAACAAACGGTGCCATAGGATCACTCACAAAGAGAGCACGATCAACCGGGCTGCGACATTAGCCATCACGCTCAAGGGTGGCAAAAATCTTGAGGTTCCAGCAGCGCGGAGACTGCTTGAGCCTGTACAGCGCTTTGCGAAGGTACCATACATGGCCAGAATTGTCGTCAAAGCAAGGCGAATGAGCGAGGTAGATCTCCTCAACGAGGCGACTGTGTAAGAATGCATTATTGACGTCCATTTGGTGCAGTTCCCAGTCATGTTGGACTATCTCGCTTGAGAGTGCTCTGGTAGTGGTGTATTTCTCCACAGGGGCAAAAGTAGCATCGAATTCCACGCCTGGTGCTTTGGAGAATCCCTTGGCTGTCAAGCAAGCCTTATAGCGTTCAATGATGCCATCCGGCTGACGCTTGCGCCTGTACACCCAATGTGCAGCTATGGCCTTACCACCAGGTGGAAGATCCACGAGCTCGTAGACACCATGTACACTGACTTCATCGAGCTCCTTGCGCATGATTTGCTCCAAGATTATTGCATCAGGAGTAGAGCGCCCTTGGTGGACTGTGCCTGGATCAGGTGCTGTGGAACTGCGAGAGGTCAATGCAATGGCGACAGAGGCGGGGTTTGAGACACAACCAGAATCAGCGGCCGGAACATCATGGAAGAACTAAGTAGCGATCACAGAGTAGCCAATGGCAGAGTTCGGTTGAACAACAGTGGCAGACAATCCAAGTGCATCTAGACCAATTGCTGGAGGAGCCGGCACACGGTCTAGAAGATAGGAACTGGTAGGGCGGGATGGATCAGAGAGATCCTTAGAGGGAGTAGCATGAGAGCAAGATGGTAAGGGTCTTAGACGGCCTCTAGGAGTCAGAATGAAAGGAGAAGGGCCAGACAAGGGCAAGGGTGCGACTGGGTCCGTAGCCAAGGGAATCCGTACATCATCAGCTGACGGAGTAGAAGTGGCAGGTGATGAGACAGGCAAGACAGCAGATAGAGAGGATGGTGACACATGAGAGGATGACGATGATGGCGTATGAATGACAGCAGGTAATCCGAGAGTGGATGAAACGCCAGGAGGTCACCGTGCAGGCAATGAGATAGATGCCGACGTGGACGCCGGTGCCGACGACAACCCAGATAGAGGCACATGAGTAGGTGCAATGGGGAGAGAGGACACAGCCGTGGGAGCCGGTGAGGATGTCGACAATGGTAGACTTGTGGATGCAGAAGTCAGAGGAGATGGAACATAGGTGGGAGACGATGAGGGGGAGGAGATATCGTCCTCAGACAATCCGGCCCATGAGCATCCTTGTACGCAAGAGGCGAGTGTAAGAGAGGTGACATTGTCGACAATGTCGTGACTGAACCTGTTTTTAGAAAACAGAGCAAAGTAAGACTCAATGACACGTACATGATCAGCATCCTAAAAGCGCCAAGCCTTGTACTACGGAGAAATACCAAGGAAAAGACAAATGTGGTCTTGATGTGAGAGCTTCCCATCACGTTGATCCTTAGGAAGCCAGACACATGCGACATTCCCCTAGACACGAGCAAGATACAAGTGAGTGCAATGACCATATCAGCGCCGGTACGGTGTGACATGGTGGGAGAGCGGAGGAACCTATTTCCACACCCATGTCATGTACTTCATGACCTTATAGGCAAAGGATTCAGAGAGACCAGGCTCAAGTAGCATGGTACGGACACCGTCAGCCAATGTGCGGTTCCAACATTCTGAGACACCGTTTTGTTGTGGGGTATAGGGAGCAGACGACTCAAAGTAGACACCAAGCAATGTGAGAAAGCGAAGAGTTTGGCCAGTAAAGTCATCACCACAATCTTAGCAAAATATCTACAGGTTGCATTGACATGCACGCTCTGCTTGGACGAGCCAAGACTCGATCATAGGTCAAACGCTACTCTTCAAGCGGAGTGATTAAGTCTAGCGGAAGCAAGAGAAGTCATCAGTGAGACAAAGGATGTAACAACCACCGTCGAGAAATTCAACCTGGAATGGTCCCATCACAACAACATGGACGAGAGTGAGTGGCTCGTGGGTGCGTGACGCTGACACAGGAAACCGGGCGCAGTGCATCTTGCCTTGCGCACAGTCCAGGCAATCAGCAGTACAAGGAACGGAGAAGGCAGCAGCGTCCAAGCCAGTGGTTGGGTGATGATAAAGCAAGCTGCGTATTGTAGTGGTGTGCATGTGACAGAGGCGTCAATGTAGCAGGCGAGTGTGCTCAGGGGAGAGTGTGGGTGCAACATGGACATGAGCAGATACAGCGGCGACTGGAGTGGGTGCAAACAATAGAACACGATATAGATTGTCACAACAGAGACCACGAAGAACACGCCCAGAAGACTGAAAGGAGACAGTACCAACACCACGAGACACCACAAAATCCATACTTGATAATCGAGGGTAGTGACAGACAACAGGCTGACCTCAAGTGCGGGCATAAACAACACATCAGGCAGAAATAGATCACCATGAGGGCCAACAAAATGCATGACGCCAACATCCTGGACTGGCAACATCTTTCCTGATCTAGTACGAACAAACTGTATGTCACCGACAGGCCCGAACGACACAAATGCGAAACGAGATGGCATCATGTGATGAGTGGCTCCAGAGCCAATGATCTAGAATCCGCGTGACATGCGTGTAGGTGATGTGACATGACATGCGGAAATGCTGTCCATGAAACCAAAAAAAGTGGTGCATGTCTAGAACAAGGTGCTAAGTGACGGGGATAAGAGACATGCTACCAATCCGCAATCTATGCGTCATCAACAGCCGGTCCACCGAACAACGCTCCCCGAAGGACTCCATCCGACTCAAAGTGGTGTCCCTCCTGACCCAACCGCAAGACTCATACCGTATGAGACAACTTGAGGGCGAGGCTGAGGACGCCAATGCGCATAGGGAGAACCTGTGCGTGGATCCATCAAGGGTGATGCTGAGTGCTGCAAAGGAAATGGGGTGCCTGGAAATGAGGGGCGAGATTCCCCGCAGAGGACCGAGGAAGTCCTCATGTCCGGCATGCGAGACCCCGAGATAGATGCTCAAGCAGAGGAAGTGAATGCACAGGGAGCAGGCATATGAAGCCACGAAGGAGCAATGTAGAACAATGAGGGTGGCCCATGGAACGATGGGACCCAGCAGGGTGGTGTCCATGCCATCCCGGGTGGAGGCATCGCCGCTTGTAACGGATTCGACGGAATCCTTGGCCGGCTAGGCCAAAACTGCAGTACTTGAGGGTCTCCGACCCTCAAGCCATCCCATCCAACTGCCCACAGTCCCAGCTGACCCCACTCAAGCCACTTGGCTCCGTCGACCGGTCAGCGTGG
>SZWC01000852.1:32091-47972 GCA_023375785.1 Penium margaritaceum
CACGCACACACACACACACACACACACACACACACACAAGCACTGAAGTAAGCAAGCACACTCCCACACAAGCACCCAAACACGTGCACACTCAAGAACACACACCCGCAGGCTTGCACACAGTTCACACCCGTGTATGATTGTACAATGAAAGATTAAAAGAGTGCAAGTCGGAGTGCGAGTGTGTGACTGTTATTGAGTGTGTTCGTGATTGTCGGAGTGTGTGACTGAGTCGGTAAGAGTGAGATTGATTGTGAGTTTGAGAGTTAGCGTGATTGTGTTCGTGCAGTAGCGGTGGCAGCAGCAGAGCAGCAGCAGCGACGGCAACAGCAGCGCAGCACCAGCAGCGTCAGCCGCGGCGGCAGCAGCAGAGCAGCAGCAGCTGCAGTAACAGCAACGCAATAGCGGTAGTAGCAGCAGCGTGCGGCGGTGCTAGCGAGCAGCAGCCGCAGCGCACGGCGGTGGTAGCGAGTAGCAGCAGCCGCATTTCCCAGCTGCTGCTTCCACTGCTAAGCACGTAGCCACGCAGCTGTTGCTGCAGCTGATAGCACAACTGTAGTAACAGCTGAGCGGAAGCTGCTGCATAGCTTTCGTGCAGCTTCCGCGCAGCCGCCGCAAAGCGGCTGAACGCTCGCGCAGAACCGCGAGAGAAGAAAAAAAAAGGGATTCGAGCTGACGTCAGCATTTTTGCTTGCTGACGTCATCAGGTCGTGCTGATGTCAGCAACCACCTGCTGACGTGAGCACCATGCTTTGCCAATTTTTTGGCCGGATAGTCAAAAATTGCCAGCGTCTCAACTCCTCGAGAGACCCTGGCGCTTTTGCAATCTGACAAACCTGACCTGTCAACCCATACTGAGAGGCAACATGAACGCGTCTGACGACAAGGGGAAGGGGAGAGGTGATCCCTCCTCCTCTTCTTCTAGGGTCCTGAGCCCACGCTTGCAGGCCATTGAGGACCTGCGAAGCCAGCAAGATGAGATGCGTCGCCCACAGCGGGAGCAGACGGATGCCATCCGCACGCTAACTGAGCTTCTGCGTGCCCAGTCCACGGTCCCACGGCAGGTTTCCAACGGAGCTGCCGGCGTCGTGGTCTCTACACAATAGTCGGCTCAGGCACCCGTGACAGGAGCTAGACCTGACCCACCACCTCTTGTCCTCTTGGATGATGATCCATTCATGCCAGGCATGACAGGCGACTCCCCGGATCATGAGATTCCAGTTCTTTAGGAGCGCCTTCGTCAGCTACAGACGGGCACCAGATCTCCTCGGTTTCCTCCGATACGATTGTCACCCGACTATCCCGATGACTATCCCCTTCCACGAGTCCTCCCCGTCCCTCGTCCTCCTCCGCCTGCGGTTGCTCTTCCCACGGAGCGGCAACCCAAGGACTTTGAGACACCACCTCCACGGTACATCAGTGAGGACGGCTTCGACTACTGAGAGATCCTCTTTCAAGTTTGGGCCACTTCAGAGGGAGTGTAGCCCTACTACCACATCCCGTATCAGCCAACAAACACAGTACAAGTACTGACAGCAGCCAGGGCGATGCGCGGACTCCTCTATGCCATGCCACACAAGACCGTTGTCGATTCCCGCCCCTCTCTTGGTGAGGCCGGCACAGGCACCGGCGCCGATCCACGCGAAGGTTGGGATCTGGCCTTATCCCTACTGGCAGCAGAGACGCACGCCACTCATGCAGCACACATTTATGCCTTCCACTCTCTCCGTCAGGGGCCTGCAGAGCCTGTTGGCAATTACTGGCGACGCGCCATGCGCATCTACATGCGCCTTGGGACCTCAAGAGGCACACAGCTATGGCGCTCCGTATGATGATGCTCGGAGTTTGCCTTGAGTACACTGACATCTTCACACGGTATAGCGACACTCTCCTCGAGCCCTTTTCAGCCACTCTGCAGTTTCTCCCTTGGGCGCATCAGCTCTTCCTCCAGGTGACTTCAGCCCGCGAGGCAGCCGTGGCCCATCAGGAGACTTCTCTTGCTGCAGCAGTCGTCGCATCACCACCATCTTTGTACGGCGTGGTCTCCATGCAGTACCTCAGACTCTGCTTTCGTCGGCAGTGTTTGATGGTCCTTGACGACTACACTCACAGCGACTGGGCCTGGAGCCCAGATGGACGCAGCCGTACTGGCTCCCTGTTCTCGCTCGGTGGTAACGCTCTGTCTTGGCGTAGCGGGAAGCAGGGCTGCATCACACGTAGCTCGTCAGAGGCACAGTACGTTGCTTTGGGCGCAGGGGCGTCTGAGGCAGTATGGCTGTAGCGCCTATTTCTTGAGCTTGGTCAGTCATTACCCGCCATTGTGCTTCGTTGCGACAACCAGAGTGCTCTCGCCATCGCGGATTACTCCGGTGTCTTTCACGCTCGCACGAAGCACATTGCGGTTGTGCATCACTTTGTGCGTGATCTGGTGGAGAGACACGTGATCTCCGTCATGTGGGTCGGTACTGACATGGAGTGTGGTGATTTCTTGACGAAGGCATTAGCTCGCGGAAAGTTCCTGGTGGCCATTCGTTCTGTTGGGCTTAGCCCCATACCTGAGGGTGGTTGAGTGTGGGATGTGTGTCCGTGTCCCATGTGTTTTACACTCACTATTGTACTTGTCCCAGTGTTGCACGTGTATGGACATGCGTACCATCAGGTCATGGGGGAGTGTTGTGATTTGTGACGTTCTTGTACAGTCTACTTAGACCACTCGGCCGTGTCCATACTCGTGCAGATCCCTGAGGCGGACCATGGTGACACCGGTGCGACGACTGGCGGCGGACTACCAGCTTGGAGCTGGCTGACTACTGTTCCAGAGCCCCGGACACTGCCGGGACTCCCTGTTGTTTTTTCTGCAGCTTGTAGGAGTCTTTTCGGCGGACTGGCCATGAGCCCGATTTGCATGTTTTTGCATTGCGTATCCACCGTTTGATGATGGATGCATGCATGTGACAAGTCGTAGCGTTTGTCTTGTGATCTTGCACATCTAGGTTCAGACGGTGTAGCATTGTGACATGCGTGCGCAGAGTTGTGGCCAAAATAGTGGTTTTGGGCCGGTTTTAGGACAGCTCTTGGACCGCCGCGTGCGACACCCGCAGTGCGCCGCGGCAGGTGTTTATGCCATGGACCTGTCATTTGTCATTGGGTGAAATAGCCCAGATATCCATAAAACACGAAGTGTGACTCTCATCCGCCCGTCGTTCGGAACAAAAGTAACGATCCGCCCGTCGCTCGGAAGAAAAGCAACCAGCCGCCCGTCGCTGTACAGGAAAGCAACCAACCACCCGTGGTACTTTCGTTAATCAAGGAGTACCGGCACCTGCGTCATATGCGTTGCATCGTGGGCACGATGTTACTTTTTTTCCTGTGAATTCAAATTTCGCCTTTTATTTCCGCAGTCCGTACAACGAGACGCTGCATGCCCTTTAATGTGACTGTAAATGTGTCTACATGTATTCACATAAACTTGGTTCGCTGTTCATCCAGGTCGGGTAGGAAGGGGTACTTCATTTCCCATAAGATTATAGGTTGTCCGTTGCCTTCTACGTTGGTTCTCCTTTGCCATGCTGACGTTGCGTACACTCTTAAACAATAAGTCGTATGAAACACTGCCTGCATGCCCAGATGCCCGCCTGGCTGCCGAACCTGCACGTGCGCAAATGGAGGGGCACCAGTGACCTGTGACCCTTGTCGCACGTGTGTAGTGCACGCGGCTTGGTTGCAAAACCTGTCCATGTATGCTGGCATGCGGATGGTCCTTCACATNCTCTCTCTCCTCATCAAGCGAGGTGAGTTCATGTGCAGGGTACGTCAGGAATATATTGTGTTGAGAAAATGCCAATGTACCCATTCTTCGCGCCATGGCGCCCCAGACCCGGGGCAGTGCCCGGAGGGCGGAGGCATCTGCCTCCACCAGTCCGGTCCGCGCAGATCCCACACAGCCGCCCCGTCACACACGGATCTCATGTGCCCAGGCATTGCGTCCTACGACTGCTGTGCTCTCACAACCGCGCGGCCCTCTAACACGAGGACGGGCGGTCTCCACCGGCCAGGGGGGCTTGCTCGTGGCGGCTAAGTTTCGCGTGCCACGGCAGGTACCTCCCCGTCATGTGGCCTCGCCGGCAACAGCCGCCACAACTCTGTCCGGTTCTTCAGACCCAAGGCGGCGTAACCTTCAACGGCCGAACCCACCGACAGCTACTGGGTGGCGCCCCACAGGCATGGGTGTGGCCCCGCCGGTTGCACTTCTCGATGACCCGACGGCTGCTGCACGTCCCGCTGCACGACCTGCGCCACCACGAGCTGCACGACCTGCGGCACCATCTGCAGCACCACCCGCTACCTCTCCCGCTGCAGCACCCGCTGCTGTACCCGCTACTGTACCCGCTGCTGCACCCGCTGCACCACCCGCTGCACCACTCGCTGCACCACCCGCTGCACCACCCGCTGCACCACCCGCTGCACCATCCGCAGCACGATTTGTGGCCCGACCCGGTGCAGCACCCGCTGCACTACCTGTGGGACGACCTGTGGTACGGCCCGCCGCACGACCACCTCAACAACGCACCTATCGCCCTGTGGAGCATGGTCTTCCGCCAGCGCCTCCTCCAGCGCTGCCGCAGTTCACGGCACACCACGATTTCATCTGTCAATCAGGTGCCGAGGAAGAAGTCTTCTTCTGGCTGAACAGAGACCGTGATTATGAGGAATAGGAAAGACGTTTCGACGAAGAGGCCGCTGAGAGCATGCGGTTGTTTCGAATGGAGCCGCGCTCCCCGGAGCAGACCGAGGCTCCTCCTTACACACAATCGTGGGCAGGCCACCGTGCCATTTGTCCTAGTGCCTCCACTGTGTGTCCCGGGTTTTACTTGCTTCACTGTCGTCTTGTATTGCACGCCTGCTCTGGCCCTACTGTAGGGCACATAGTTGTCTTTGCGTACCCAGTGTTTGCATAACATCGTTTTCACATCTTCTTCTTCGACAGCTTCCGGCCCACTCCTGACTGACGACTATGCTTTGCGTTCTGCCCATCATCTCCTATTGCAGCCACGTCCGAGAGCCCGCCCGATTCTACGACGAAGAAAAGGAAGGCAGATGGAGACGACATGGTGGAGGGCAAGAAGTTTCGCAACATGGCGGCCTGTAGAGCGGCCATAGAAGACTACGCGGTGGCGAACCACTTTGGGCTTCAGTGGGTGCGGAGCGAGCCCGGACGAATCGACGTGCGCTGCGTGGAGGCCGTCAGACGTGGTTGCGCTTGGCACGTACGCGCAGTTGTCTCTTCCAAGCTTGGGGCGGTGAAGCTGTCCCACGTGACAGAGGGCCACTGTTGCACCCCGACTATTGGCCGCGGGAGTCCCGCCCATACCACACGTTGGATTGCCCGGCACATCTCGCAGCAAATGGCGCGGGATCCGACAACGCCTCCTGCTACGATCGGGGCCATCATCAAGGAGGCATCCGGTATTCAAGTGGCCAACAGTACTCTGTACCGTGCTAGAACAATGGCCCAGGCCTACCACATGGGTCACACGAAGGCGAAATCCTGGGCCATGTTTCCAGCCTTGTGTCAGGAGGTACGTCCCGCCACGTACGTGGCATGGTTTGTGACGTTGCCTGTCATCTTTGTACTCATTTTCCAGTTCATAGTTGTGACACCGTTGTTATGTGTCCATGCAGGTCAAACGTGTTGACCCGGCAACGCATGTTGTGGCGGAGCAGGACGCACAAAACAAGTTCAAGTGGGCCTTTGTGGCCCCTAGTGCCACCCGTCTTGGCTGGGAGTATAGTAGGAGAATCATGACAATGGATGGAACGTTTTTGAAGAACGGCCACAAACAGGTCATGTTGGTCGCGCAGTTGTTTTATGCAAACGACCACGCATGCCCGATGGCGTGGGCTCTTGTCTCCAGTGAGAACGACAAGACATGGATGTGGTTTTGCGAGCACCTGGCTCGAGCTTACCCCTCCGCTTCTAATGCAGGCGCAGTCATTTTGTCGGGCCGTGAAGCTGGACTGGCGAAAGCGATTGCAAGACATTTGCCGGGCGCAACACACACTTACTGTGCATGGCACCTCCGCAGAAATGTTCAGGAGAAGTACGGCAAGAAGGCGGCATACTGGGCATACAAGTGCGCGCAGGCACTGACACACGAGCAGTTTCACCGAGCAGCACGTCATCTGCGGGCAGTGAGCGAATGAGCTGCGGACTACCTCATCCCAGGCCAGGACGGAAACGGTAGCATACCACTACAGAAATGGACGTCGTACATGTGCCCCGTGCCTCGCGGGGGGCACATTACCAGCAATGCGTCAGACTCGTTGAACGCTTGTCTGAAGAGCCTGCGCAAGCTGTTCCCGTTCTACTGCTTCCTGCAGGTGTACTACTTCGTGTAGGGAATCATGGCGCAGCGTCGCGAGCAGATAGCCAAGTGCAGCGAGCTTCTTGCCCCGGCTCCCGCAAAACGCCTGCTTCACAGCTCCGCAGTTGCACGTGACTACGATGTGGTCATGGAGGGGCCGTCGACGGCAATGGTTCGTGGCCCCACTCATGTGCTCCGGCACGTGAACCTGGCCATGGGAACCTGTGACTGTCATCGGTGGCGGGAGTTTGGCCAGCCATGCCAGCATGCTTGTGCGCTCATGATGGAGGTGGGTGTGGACCCGAGTGCGCACGTCAGCCGCGGACAGTCAGTGCTGTATTGGAGCCTCACGTACGAAAACCCTATGCCCACACTGAGTCCAGCCGGACTGAACCAACCTTCGCCGCCAGGCTGGGGCCAGCCAGCTCCGCGGCGTGGCCGCGGTCATCCGAGGAGCGCTCGCATGGAGCGTGCGCCGCTGCGGAAACGCAACTTCATCTGCCCGAGGTGTGGCCGCAAGGGGCACACGAAAAAGAGCTGTCCAAACCCACCTGCACCACGGCCTCACGAAGCGGTTGTTGCACTACGAGCAGAGAGAGAGGCAGCAGCAGGGACTGTAGGTGCTCCTGCTGCGAGAGAGGGAGGGGCAGGGAGCGACGAAGGGACAGCTACGGACGACAGTGACTCGTCCGACTACGACCCGGAGGGTGAACCCAGAGGGTCGTCGACGGACGACGAGGTTGGTGAGGCAGCCGCAGATGACTTCGACGACAACGTGTCCGACAGTGGCAGTGACGACTCCCTGGGGTATGCGGCGGAGCCTGAGACCGGACTGCTGACAGAGGAACAGCACGACGCTGAAAGTGCCAAGTTCATGGAGGAGCATGGCGGAATGGAGGAACATGGAGAGGAAGACGCAGGAGAAGAGGGGGATGAAGACGAGGCTGATGATGAAGGTGAGCAAGACGTCCGGCACGACGACATAAGAGGCTTGGATGCTCTCGAAATCTAAGGTGAGACATTGAAGTAGTATTGTCTGCATTGTGTTCTGCAACTCTGCAAGTCATGCATACACGGACATGCATTTCACAACTACAATTTCATGTCTCTGTGCAGGGGTGCAGGGAAGCATGCCATGAACTCAGACCAAGCGTGGCAGGAAGAACAAGTCTGACGAAGCCTTGGCTGACACTCTGCTCTGCTTGGCCAGTGTGCTGCTTACGTCTGAGCTGAACAATGTTGTGTGCTTGTGTCAGTTGTCTCTGTCATGTTTAGGCTAGTGCTTTCACATCGTGTTTCAACATCCATCCCCAATCCATGTAGTCATACTAGCCGTTTAGGAAGTGTGATTAAGCTCAAGGTGCCGGTGTTGCATTACCTAATAATGAACACAGTTGATTAAGACTACTTTCACAGACAAGCCACAATGACGTGTGCAATGTACAAAAGCGAGATGACAATCGTTTGTATAACTCTCTTTCATTGTCCTTGTTTCAACATGGATTGCACGGTATTCCCGGGAGCAGTACCTCTTCTGACTTCTTTTCTTTGTGGAGCTAGTACTTGTTACTTGCTGTCAAGGTTGGACACGAAATGGAGGCGTCTACAGGTCCATGTGTACTACAGCACGTGCCCAGAACCATTTCATGTGGGTGTTCCATCAGAGCTCACTCCCGAAGAAGTGTTCTATGATGCTGAAGACGAACTTGAAGAAGGCACGGTCATTCATCCGGTTCCTGCACAGGCTTCGGCCAGGCCTGTGCCCTTGTGCCCCATGTGCGACATTATTGGATGGATCCATACACTACCCCCACAAGTCCAGCGGTGGATTGTGAACGGCAAACCAGGTCCGTTCCAGTGACTAAAGGGTGGTTGAATGTAGTGATGTTGCAACAGTGAACCAAACGTCTGCTTCATTCACATATTGAATGGTGGACGACATGGATTTCTGCATGTGAGAAGGCCCTTCGCGTTGGAAAACATGCACATGTGCTCCAAGGTATTGAAATGAAGCCATTCATTGCCTTGTGCAGCACATGTCTTCACAGTGTGATGTACAACACCCTTACGTGCACAAGCTATAGTACGTTTTCCACGCAGGCGCAATCGCGACCTTCCAAATGTCAAAGTGCTGCATTACCCAGTTGTTAGTGTATGTCACCATGGAGGGCACATTGCATTCATGTGTAAGATACCTGACATGTCAGATCTAAATTGGATTAGAATATGAGAAGAATACCAGGTAATTTGGATATAAAACGTGTTGTCAAAATTTCACATGTACCCTATCCTACACCACAGTCCGCAGTCAGAGTCAGGCACACCATACAGGATCCAGATGTACCCATGGCTGCCAGTGTGTTGGGCACCACATAGGAACCCTGAAGCTCCTTCACGTTGGAAAACATGCACATGTGCTCCAAGGTATTGAAATGAAGCCATACATTGCCTTGTGCAGCACATGTCTTCACAGTGTGATGTACAACACCCTTACGTGCACAAGTTATAGTACGTTTTCCATGTAGGCGCAATCGCGACCTTCCAAAAGTGAAAGTGCCACATAACCCACTTCTTCGTGTATGTCACCATGGAGGGCACATTGCATTCATGTGTAAGATAGTGGACATGTCAGATTTGAAAAGGATGAGAAAATCACTACAATACCCAGTATGTTGGATGTAAAACGTGTTGTCAGAATTTCACGTGTACCCAATCGTACACCACAGTCCGCGGTCAGAGTCTGGCACACCAAAAAGGATCCGGATGTACCCATGGCTGCCAGTGTGGTGGGCACCAGATAGGACGGCAATGTGGCCACCTCACACCCATGATGCCGCACATATCGAATGGATGACTTGGAGGTGGGCCCGTATTCTTCTAGTCCCAGCGGCTTTTTATGTTGTTCCACGCGACCCATGCATCAAACTGGTCCATGCGGGGTCGTGGAGGAAGCAGTTCGCCCCATGGACCATATCGAGGAGCATCCGGTCCTCCGTCCCACAACTGGAGCGGCGGCATCGGACGACCTCGCAGCTTCAACGGATCGGAAAGAGCCATATTTGCAAGAGAAAACGATGCAAGTGAAGGAGAAGTATAGATAGCACGAGTGGTGACTTGTACAATTGAGAGAAACCCGTGGTTCACCAATGAAACGCGTCTACAACACTCCTTGTCCTGTCAAAAGTTTCCGTCTACAATCTCGCACACCAGAGTGGGTCTGGATGGACCCACGGCTGCCAGTGACTCGGGCACCATGCAAAACGGCGATGCGGCGGTTTGACACCCATGAGCCAGCAAATGGTGTATGGGTCTGCTGGACATGGGCCGGGTCCTTTGGAGTCCCACATGTGCTTGATGTTAAGCCACCCGATCCACGCATTGTACAGGTCCATGTGGCTAGTATCCTCGACAACACCCGCCCACATCTGGAGCGGGGGCAACGGACGCCCCTTCAGCGACAAGTGATGCGAGGACGCCATGGCCTGCGATTGAATANTGGATGGACCCACGGCTGCCAGTGACGCGGGCACCATGCAAAACGGCGATGCGGCGGTTTGACACCCATGAGCCAGCACATGGTGTATGGGTCTGCTGGACATGGGCCGAGTCCTTTGGAGTCCCACATGTGCTTGATGTTAAGCCACCCGATCCACGCATCGTACAGGTCCATGTGGCTAGTATCTTCGACAACACCCGCCCACATCTGGAGCGGGGGCAACGGACGCCCCTTCAGCGACAAGTGATGCGAGGACGCCATGGCCTGCGATTGAATACAACGTCGTGAACGACAACTTACCAATTTACCGTAGAGTAACGTTATGAATTCCCTTTATGAGCTCGGTTCGAGCTACAGTTGGCCTTTCGTATCCATTCCAGTACGTCACATCCAAAGTGGTCGTTGTCGCTAAAAAGGTGGCGGTTGGCGTACTGCCTAGTCATCCACGCTGATGACGATGTCGTCAGTTGGCTGTGGCGGCGCGATGTCATTCGTCAGAAAGATGTGCGATGACACGTGTCCTATGCCTCCACGCACGCAGAGTTCTTTTGCAACTGCTGCACAAACGTACAGCGAAATGCGTCGAACCTAGGCCCGACAAAGCAAGGTTTGTGCACAATATTTTTCCAACGAACTCCGTCTGCCGCACCACCGCCGGAGGTTTGGTGATGGACCTGCGCTTAAACAAAGGGGTTCCGCTCCGTTACTATTCAAGACTGAGCGAATAGTGCATGGGCTACGGAGCTATTAATTTATCTCCATTCCCGTATTAGTAATTTTTTTAACCGCGTGGGCAGCTCGTTGCTTTCTCGCTCGGCGTTGATACCTGCGCTATTTTCGACGGTCCATTGATACATGCGTTATTTTCCGACCGACGACGGGCGAATGAGCTATATAGTTCCGAAAACTGGGTATATGGTGACCGAACCCTTTGTCATTTCTCTCTGCAAATGCTATTGAAGCATTCAGACACTGTACCTTGTGTCCCCTAGCCAAACTCTTGTCGTTCCGTGCACGACTTGTGACTGTCGTCACCGTCTGATCAGGCACTGACGCCTGGTCAACGGGAGTGTTGCTAGGAAGCTTCCTTGCATCTTCTCAAGAGGAGCATCATCGTGTGGCAAAGAGCCACCAAGTGGTGAATTGCAGCTTTCAATGAAGTGGAGAACGCCCATCATGTGGGCGTTCTCTAGCTTTGTGGGGAAGCTTCTGTGCAGTTATGCACTTCATCTCCT
Source organism: Penium margaritaceum (assembly GCA_023375785.1). Classification (NCBI taxonomy): domain Eukaryota; kingdom Viridiplantae; phylum Streptophyta; class Zygnematophyceae; order Desmidiales; family Peniaceae; genus Penium; species Penium margaritaceum. The sequence continues at coordinate 43,188 of SZWC01000852.1, forward strand.
ATACACAATATGATGGTAGAGGCATGTGAAGCAAGACGATGGGCATTACGGTTGTGATTGCATTCAACTCATCAACAAACATTGACACAATGTATTGCTCCATGTTTTGCTGAGGATGAACCAAGTAGTGAGCTCTCCAAGTCATTTTGGGTGGACATGGTAGGTGTCACTCTTGCACTTATGACACACAAGCAGAGTAATTTATGGAATTTGTGACATGGTTACATCCTACATTTTCCTTTGGCACCTGCAATGGTTGTGTGTGGCTATACAAATACACTTATATGTTCACATTACATCGATGATGAGTATAAGTATGTCATGAAAGTTCAGAGTTTTGACATGCAGCAGCAAATTGATTGTCCCATAAAGGTGCTTTGCTTGTTGCAAGGTATTTGCACTGTATAGTCTCCACCTCTGGTCTTCCTGATTGTCCTCTACACATTGTGTATCCGCACTACCCAACTATGTTGCTCAACCTCACAGTTGAAAGATCCAACCAAACTTCCTTTTCATATGCAGTTTTTGTAAAATGTGCCAATTGTCAAGGTTCTTTCCCCCCACACTGCAGTCGAGATAGCTACGATGGAACAGATACTCAATGAAGGTCCATAATTACTTGTTCTGCTCTGGGTGAAACTTGGCGGAGCAGTTCTATGCTAGAGTTAGCAAGCAAAATGCCATCATTTTCAATTCGATCAGGCATAGTTCATGTTAGTGCATCCCTGAGAATCTGACCAATAACATTTTCTCCACACTCTAGGCGTTTAAGAAATTTGTTGACATATTCTCATGGACGATCCAAGCTTTTGAGATCAGTACATACATGTGCCTAGTAGACAAGCTGCGGCTCATCAACGAAGTCCACAGAGCCGCTGTCCACAGGCCTCATCAGGTACAGCGCCAAGATCTCAGACAGCAGTCCGAAAAGTGCAGGAAGCTTCTGTACATTCTTCATGAACTCAGGTGCATCACTGTCCCCGATGGCAATGAGCTGGTTGTTGTACTTCACGCACTCATCCAGTCTCCTCTCGAATTCAGGGTTCTCACAGTCCAGCACAGCTGGAAAGATGCGGGCAGTCGTCTTGTTGGTCTGTGGAATAAGACAAGCACAAATGAGACAGATGAGTACCATTGTAGAACTGGTATCCTCGTCAAGTGATTAACAAACTGAGAAGTCCCTTCCTACCTCAATGATCACGTGCATGTTGAATTGCTTGGTGTCAAGGCCCAGGGACTCATAGAATGCGGACCTCTGATGGTCATTCAGGTACATTGTCACATACACCTGCAAACGGATATTCACATTTTAATCAGTAATCGTTACAAGTTCATTGTGTAACGAGCTGCAACGGTAGGTTTGCAACGGTAGGTTTGCCACGGCAGTTGCAAGGGACTTACAGAGAGGCAGAAGAAGCGAGCCCACAGCTTAGAGCTCCAAGAGGTAAGAAACTTTGGGTGGCACTTCAGAAGGGCAGAGAAAAAGTCACCGTGCCTGTTCTCGTCCTGGCACCAGTTCTCGAATTTGTGGAAGATAGGGTACAGCTGCGTGGATGTAGAGCGAGACACGATAGAACTCATGTTTTGGTTGGCAGGAAGTTCAAAATTATGAGGTTCAGACGGAAGGCAATGCCGTACCACATACCACGTTGTCAGGGTTCTGAGCGAGGTGGCGGTAGATGGTGATGTAGCGCCAGTACCCGATCTTCTCAGAGAGGTATGTGGCATAGAAGATGAACTGAGGTCGGAAGAAAGTATATTTCCTGGCCTTAGTGAGGAACCCGAGGTCCAGAGCTAGGTTGAAGTCAGACAAGGCCTTGTTGAGAAACCTGCAGTGTTGCCGACAATATTAAACCTGTCGCCGCAAATGTATGTAGGTGCGTTGTTGACAGCTGGTGCGCCAGAGGAATGTACACTCACCCAGCATGACGCGCTTCGTCCCGAGACATGAGAGTGAAAATTTCAGCAACCACAGGGTTCGTCTTCTGCAAAATGGTGAAGGCTAGGAGTAAGAACAAGGAGAAGCTGATTGCTGGGACGAGATATGCAGTCGCGCTTCATGATAGAAGCTCAAGAATACAGAATAATGCCCCGAAAGACCCCACCAAAACACCCGCCCGTGCCAACGAAATGAACAGCCCAACAGTACCTTAAGGCGGCGGCCTAGCTCTTTGTACAGGAGAAAGCCGGAGAATTCAGCAGTGCAGGAGCGCTCGAGGAACTCTACAAAGATCTGGCGGGCAGGACCCTGGATCTTGTCTGCGGCAGCCTTAAACTCAGCGCTGCGGACGAAGTGAGTCTGATTGTAGTCCGCCTGGAATTCCTTCAGGAGAGACTCGAACTCAGCCTCGTTCAGGTTGCCGTTGATCTCCTTGTTGAACAACTGCATTGTGACCGACAATGCAATGTGACACAGCATAAACGTATGTAGGCGGATGGGCTTGCGGGACGAGAGGACATAGCGGCTCACGCCAGCGGTTAGCTGTGGACACAAAACTGTTGGGAGGGCTTCGGAGGGGCAGGTCTTGGTAATGACACTGAGCTGCCTTGCTGACTTGTTCAGGTTTGGCTACGGCCACGAGGAAGTTCGCTGACGCCGGATTTAGTCTAACGTTTGCACCCCGTAAGCCACGACCCGCCGCTGAAGTCCACAGTCCCGTTAGGTTAGTGACGCACACCTGCTCCATTTCATCGAAGTCCGTAGTGTAGAAGCGAGGGGTGAGGAGCGTCTCTTTCGCCGGGTCCTTGGAGCCAGCGCGGGGCTTCTCTGCAAACTCGCTGGACATGACCACGCGGCTGCCATTGGCTTTTGCAGAAACCCTGGCGCGGGTGGGCTTCAAGGTGGTACTTGTGGAGAACGCGAGGGAACCTGGTGCAACCGAGCTAACGCGGAGGGTCGACATGGATGCAGACAGCGCCATAGTTCTAGTTTCAGGGTCGAGAGTGAGAAGCAAGGTTGAAAAACTCGCAATCAGTGTACACACATGTGTTCTTCAAGTAACAGGTTTAGTTACTAGTACATTTGTCATTGCCTTCAGTAGGTCGGCGAAGCGACGGTTCGGCGCTTGGAGTCAGTGCCCGTTGCTTGCCGTCGCAGATAGCCCCTGCCACGCTGTAGCCCGGGAACAAGCCACGCCCACGTCAAATCTACGTATGAAAACCTCGCGCATTGGATTCCGGATTTCCAGCGCCAAGTCAGCATACCGACGCATTCACAGCCTCGAACAGCGAGAAAACGTGATCTGAGGTCTTCTTTTACCGTTGTACGTTTCACGCACGACGAGCAACGTTCCAGAACCTTTGGCCACCTGTAGGCACAACAAATGGTCGAGACGACCCGATTTCCAAACCCAATTTACTCACGTTAAGCACTAGATCACAATGCGAGAGCAGCATATCATTATTTCCGGTATGAAATACTTTCATGAATACATAAATTCATTTATGTTTGGTGTAATATGTGAGACCAAAACCTGGATTGAAGTGTTATGCTAGCGCTTTGCTTATGTAACAACGTACTTCAAATTATTTTGCAGCTTTTTCCCACGTTATTCCATGTTTAAAATCCTTCACTTCCATCTCAGACGATTATCCCTCGAGATCTATCAACTAGAGCTAACTAGGTTGCGTAACTTTCCAATCCCCGTGAGCTTTAGCCTATGAGCATTGTCTAATGCTTTTGGGAGGAAACATTCATGTGTAAATCGTCCCATTTTTCTTATGGAAACTTTTAACACCGTTTTCCATGGGTTGAGATAAGTTGAAAACATGTATGGAGATCATTATCGAGACAAAAAATGCAATAGGTGGATCCTTGTGGCCACTCTCCGTGTAACGTCAACTTGTCGTCTCCTCTGGAAGAAAGCACTAATCAGAACCAAAAATTTATTTAAACTGCTTTGACTGTACGGTCATGCCAATCAACCTTCACTGGTGTAACGCTAGTGCGGCGTCGTGTGGCTCGAATTGGTCCCTAACACGTGGACATCAGACAAAGTGGAATGAGGGCCGGAGACTCTCGGCCACTATGGCTTCAGTCTAGTGGGCCAAGCTTCCTGTTCATCCTTCGTAAACGGTATCCTTGCGTTGGGGTTCGTATCACACATCGGACACCAAAGCCGGGTCCAGTCCTAGGAGGGAAGAATGTAGCACACGCCCGGCGCCACATGGCTCGAATGGGTCCGTGGCCCGTGGGCAACAGACTGGGTGCATTGATGGCCTCCGAAAAACATGTTTAGGCCCAATGGGCCAAGCTTTTTGTGTGGATTTTGGCAGTGGTAAAATGTATGAGATTGAATGAAATGGTTCCACGTTTATTCTAGATCCGTATTCTTACCAACCTAACTCCTTATATGAAGTGACACCGTGGTTTAACTATTGGACTGGGTAGAAACATCTAATCCGTTCACATTACAAGGCATTAGGCATTCCAAACAATTGTTATGGAGGATCAAAGCTACGTTAGTTCTTGAGCTGGATTAGTCCGTCTGTCAACAAAGTTTGACACGCAACCAACCATGTCAAAGCTGATGGTGTACGTGATTCAAGGACCTCCGAATTCCACGAACATGGTTCACCTACAAGTGGATGTGCGTGTCTTTTGGGCATGCATGTACGCACTTGTAGACAAGCACGCGTGTACGCATTTCTACACACGTACACCCACATGCACACACTCTCTCTCTCACACACACTCTCTCCCTCTCTCTCTCTCTCGCTCTCTCTCACACGCACACACACATAAATGCACGCACACACACACACACACACACACACACACACACA